>CM060677.1:59031500-59401500 GCA_030686995.1 Artemisia argyi | reverse complement strand
ACTAGGTTCTCATATAATTTTGTTGTGTAGGTTTCAAAGTATAAGGAAATATCTATCTCATGGCACAATTTCAAATGTACATAGTATTATAGTTGGGCGTTCTTTAGTTTCGTATCTATATGGTCAGAGGTCTGCTACTGTGATGTTTCGGTTTGCTTTAGCGCACATGTTCTTAATGCATAGATTTGTAATAAATTCAATTTGGAATTGGCATCTGTAAGTTGAATTTGAAAATTCAGAAAATAGGAAATCTGAGGTGGTAAAACCTTACAACAACACCAATAATTAGGTTCTCATATAATTTTTATTGTGTAGGTTTCAAAGTATAAGAAAAGTTCCTATCTCATGGCACAATTTCAAATGTATATAGTATTATAGTTGGTCGTTCTTTAGTTTCGTGTCTATATGGTCAAAGTTACTGTGGTGTTTCGGTTTGCTTTCGTGTATATAACACACTAACTAAAAGTAGGCCTTATTAAAAGACCAATTACTTATAAAGAATTTTAAATGGGTCCTATTTTATAAATGTTTTGTCAAGTATGATTTCAAAATTTGTATCATTCCATTAATAATAGTTTACTATTGGCAATATACATGTTAAAAACTGATGAGGCGAAAAATGATCCATTTTTAGGGGGTCATTTAAGCCGGAAGTTAGATTTATTTGATCAAATATTGCCCTAAATCGTTCCTTTTGTGATTTTAGGTACTTTGGGAGTAAATTCTGGAAAAGGAAGCATTTTGGACGTTTTTGGAGCATAAAAGTGAAGAAAACGGAAAAGTCTTGATTTTCCTTGCTGGGAACAGTACCTGACGGCGTCAAGAGGAATTTGATGACGGCGTCAAGAGCAATTTTGGTGACGGCCCAGAGAAAACGTGACGGCGTCAGAACAAGGCCGTCAAGAGTAAAAGTGGTGACGGCCCAGAGCAGCAATACACATGACGGCTTCAGATCTGGATCTAGGCAATCCGAGAATATTTTTGGCCGCGGGTTGACGGCGTTAGAACTTTCTTATTGACGCCGTCACCTTAGTAAATATATATATACTCTTTGTAATTTTCATTCTAAAAGGAGGAGAATTTTAGGGTCGAACTTAATAAACCGTAACACGACTTTTACAATATTTTCAAGGGTTTTCACCCCTTGAAACCCTTCATGTTCAATTGAGATAAGTATCCTTTCAATTCATTCAATATGTCTATGTGTTGTTTGAATATATCTTACGCTTGTCTTGATTTTAACATGCTAGGCAAGATCTCTTGTGTGTTTGCTTAGATGTAATGAAACCTAGATGTTGATTATAGGTTGATTGCTTGTTTATAGTTGTAATGGATGAATGATTTCAATGTTAGGCTTAAGAAAACTGGCAGATCTCCATTGTGTAACTTGCTTGAACGTCTTAAGAAACATGAACCGATGTGTACTAGGTTTTTATGGTTGTATTTAATGCATGAGCGAATTCTAGTGATCCCATGTTAAGAGCTTCTTGCAGGCTCGACATAGGAGTGAAGTAGGAGCTTATAGAATTGGGGAAGTAAGTACGCCACCCCATGATTGATATTAAGGAATATAACCCGTCATCCACGCAACTGTAACAAACAATTAACCTGTAAAAGATATCTAGGGAGTAGTGACATATAAGTAAACACAATTCTCCCATATATTGTTCACACCACTTGTTTAATTAGCTTTATTTTCATTTTTGTTATTTTATTTTGATTGTATCTGTAGTTATTGGGTTAGTTGACTAGCAACTAATTCCGCCCCTCCTTCCAAAAACCGAGATTTTTATTTGCTTTTATAAAATATAAAAATACAAAAAGAATCATCCCACACCTCTAGACCTAGTTTTTAGGCTTTCTAATCCTAACGACACTATTCCTGAGTTGAACGATTAATCCCCCAGTACTTGTCACTATACTATACTACAACGATTAGGTACACTGCCTGGTGGGGGTTGTGAGCTTCTCGAGATCCCTCGAGAGGTAAAGCCTGGTGCAATTCCCACGCATCAAGTTTTTGGCGCCGCAGCCCGGGGAAATAGTTATTGTCTAGGTTAGAATTTCTCTTTATTAGGTCTACTTGCTAGATTCCTTTCTTGTAAGATTTTATTTTTATTTTTTAGGTTTTCTTTAGTCTATCTATTTCTTCGTGCCTTTGTTAGTAAAATAAATTCATTGACTATTCCGTTGACCATTATGGAAAACGCGAATCCACCCCTTTCCCCTAGAGAAGTGGCTTTGTTACGTGAACAAATTGAGAGTGAGATTAGGAAACTTAGGGAGCTTAATAGGTTGATTAAGGTTGAGCTCGACCATGCATTTAGTGACCTAGCGACCGCCTTGTATTCAAATAAGGATCTAGGGACTAAAGATTTTGAGGGTGTTGTTGAGGAAATTGAAAAAGGGGAGATTGATCCAAAGCTAGATGATTATTTTAATCTATACCCCACTATGGAGGAGATTGCGTACTATAATAATCTTATTGATAATCCTCGACCTCCTTTCACTAGAATCGAACCTAGAATAAAGAGAGGCGATCCTAAGAATGCTAAGATACCATGTATGATTAGGTATAAACATATTGACAATGCTTACATTGATTTTAAATCCCCAATCAACATTATGTCCTCAAGTGTCTATAATGATATAGTGAAAACAAGACTTGGACCTAGAAGAGATCCCAAATACCCCGGTGGAGTTTGTAACTTTGTCCAGAGAATTAAAGGTCTACATGTCTTTGTTGGGAATTTTACTTATATCACTGACTTTATGGTTGTTGAAGATCTTGCTAATATTTTGATTGTCGCTTATCCAATGTTGTGTTTGGTAAACCGTTTGTTGAAGACTCCAAGTTAGAATATGATGAGGTAGAAGGGGCAATCCGATTTTCTAGTAACACCGATAGGATCACTTATAGGATGCCTAATAGAATGAAAGAATTTCGTTTTTTGCCTCGATTTGACATGGATAAAATTGGTGCTTTCGAGGACATCAATGAAGAGGATAAGAAAAAGGGCATGGATTATGTATGGGAAAAGAAGAGTCTTTTCTACAAAGATTACTTGACTCTAGGACCAAAGTATAAAGTCGATAAGGAATTTGCCAATAGGATTATAGGAGCAATTGAGAAAAAGGTGGTTGGTCTCTATAAAGAACATTTACAATCAGAGAGTGATACCAACGATGAGGTCACGTAGTAACCCATGACCTTGAGTCTAGCTACAAGATTCGTAAATAAAGAAAAGCGCTTCTTGGGAGGCAACCCATGATTTGTGTGATTTTTATTTTGTTTGATTGTTATTTGTTTCCGTATGCATGCTTTATTTTTATTGTTGGTAGATCATGTTTCAAAACTAAAATGGTGAAAATACTTTATTTTGTCATTTGGTTTAGTCTTAACTTCATCCAAAGGTATTTCGCAAAAGATAAGTGTAAGGGGAAACCCCAAATAAGTTTTTAAGAAACAAAATTGATCATGATTCTCCACAATATTAAATGAACATGTATATTCGTATTTGTTAGAGTCAAATGCTTGTATCGAGTCATAATGATGTTTTGCAGGATTTTCCAGGAAGTAGGACAAAGTTTTTCCAGAAATTTTCCAGAAACTTAACGTATGAATTTCTGCAGATCACTTCTGACGGCATCAGGAAGAAATTTCTGACGGCGTCACGTGTAAAAATCTGGAAATTTTGCTAGTTTTGTTTTTCTAACGGAGTCTTACAGTTTTTGTCGAATCTTTAGTTTTATAATCTCCAGGGAATCTGCAAACATCATTCCACAAGCATTATATCTTACTTTGTTTTCTAGGATTTGTTATCATATATAGATTGCTGCCGATTTTACGCGAGGTTGCCTTGTTTGTTTTCTCAGGTTTAACAGGTTATGTATGATAAGAAGATGATTTATATTATGGAAGGGAAGCTTTGATTGTTCATTTTCTTGGAGGAAGATCTAACCTTGTTACCACACTATCCATACCGAGCGAATCAGGGGAGTATTTGATTTTATTCTTTTACCTATTTCACTTTTACATTCTTTAATTGAACATTGGGGACAATGTTCATCTTAAGTGTAAGGGGAGGGTAAAATGATGATACCTTATAGGATACACTTTCGCTTGAGTTTGTTTGTTTGATGGTAGGTGTGTAATAAAACTATGAGAAATACTTGTTAGTGTAATTTTAGCGCCAAATTTAAAATTTTTTACAACATTTAGGAGTGAAACTTTAGCCTTAGCAAGCGTCTCATGGATAGGAGTCGTATGACTAGCACAAAACTGTACTATTCAGAAAAATTTTCCACCTAAATATGTGAGGTTCGCCTATAGATTTGATAGGAAAAGCATTTACTTTTAGTGCTTATGAGTGTACCGGTAGCATTTAAATTCTAGAACTTGCGTTAGTGATGCATCCCGAGACCGCTAGTGAGACTACATTCGTGTAGTAGGATTTACTACATGATAAGAGGCATTAGGATCACCCTTGTGTTAAACCTGTATCATAATTACTTGACCATTTAAGTCATATTACTTGGCTAGTTAAGTCAATTAATTTTTCCCACACATTAGCGTTGTACTCATTTTTAGTACACGAAACCCCTAGTACACCCCTTCGAGCCTATTTTTTTCGTTTCTAACTTTAAGCATCTTACTTAAAGGAAGAATTTGTTACACCCCACTTAAATGTACAACCAAATCGCCTTAGCCTTCCGTGTATGCACTCATCTTTAGTGCATTATTGTTATTTGTTTAAACCCTTAGTTAATTATCTAATTGATTACATGGTTGCTAAGTCGAGTCATATCCTTGTACATATTGTTTTGGGACGATTGGGACTCATGGGTAAAGTACTAATGTTATGGAGTAATGGGGAAGAACATCATATTATTACCCCCATATGTGCGCTAATCTTAAAAGTACTCCAAGTGTTTTGATTATCTTAATTCGAGTCATTAGATTAGTTTATTGTAAAGTATATAAAATTCAAGTGTAAGGGGAATGTTCATTCCCTATGATGTATTATTTTGGATGGTAGGGTAAGAGTGTATGCAAAAAAAAAAAAAAAAAAAAAAAAAAAAAAAAAAAAAAAATTGAAAAAATAAATAAAAAGAAAAAAAAGAAAAAATAAATATAGAAAAAGAAAAGAGAAAAAACATACGGACTACCATCCCGTTTCATTCTATGTTCATTTTATGTTTTTGTTATTTTTCATTTATTAGCTTAAGTCGAGTCTAGTCTTGGCTTAGCAACGCCGTATTGTACAAGTAATTAACCAAGATGATTAACTCGCCACCAGTAAAGATTGCCTATATCCAACAAAACCGTGTATTCCATATCCCTACACCTAACGTTATAACCCTTTAAAAGACCTCTTTGATAGTTTATCCTAGGTGCTTACGCCATGTGGTGGAGGTTTGATCCTTTCCCAAGCCTATGGTAATCTATTTTGCTATGACAGGTAGTGAGAGATGTTTCCCATTTCCATATTGTGATATATACTTTATTACACCCGAGAGATGTGAGTATCTAAACACTATTTGTGAGGTGCTAGTGTATGACCTCCGTGCTTGTCTTTTGTCTTTAGTGGAACGATTATTTGTTGTAATTACTTTTATATTAGTGTTAAATGACCCCTAACTTGTATTTTGATTAGAATAAAAGCGCATTTGCTTGAGGACAAGCAAATCTCAAGTGTAAGGGTATATGATGAGGCGAAAAATGATCCGTTTTTAGGGGGTCATTTAAGCCGGAAGTTGGATTTATTTGATCAAATATTGCCCTAAATCGTTCCTTTTGTGATTTTAGGTACTTTGGAAGTGAATTCTGGAAAAGGAAGCATTTTGGACGTTTTTGGAGCATAAAATTGAAAAAACGGCAAAGTCTTGATTTTCCTTGCTGGGAACAGTACCTGACGGCGTCAAGAGCAATTTTGGTGACGGCCCAGAGAAAACGTGACGGCGTCAGAACAAGGCCGTCAAGAGTAAAAGTGGTGACGGCCCAGAGCAGCAATACACATGACGGCGTCAGATCTGGATCTAGGCAATCCAAGAATATTTTTGGCGGCGGGTTGACGGCGTCAGAACTTTCTTCTTGACGTCGTCACCTTAGTAAATCTATATATACTCTTTGTAATTTTCATTCTAAAAGGAGGAGAATTTTAGGGTAGAACTTAATAAACCCTAACACGACTTTTACAGTATTTTCAAGGGTTTTCACCCCTTGAAACCCTTCATATTCAATTGAGATAAGTATCCTTTCAATTCATTCAATATGTCTATGTGTCGTTTGAATATATCTTACGCTTGTCTTGATTTTAACATGCTAGGCTAGATCTCTTGTGTGTTTGCTTAAATGTAATGAAACCTAGATGTTGATTATAGGTTGATTGCTTGTTTATAGTTGTAATGGATGAATGATTTCAATGTTAGTCTTAAGAAAACTGGCAGATCTCCATTGTGTAACTTGCTTGAACATCATAAGAAACATGAACCGATGTGTACTAGGTTTTTATGGTTGTATTTAATGCATGAGCGAATTCTAGTGATCCCATGTTAGGAGCTTCTTGCAGGCTTGACATAGGAGTGAAGTAGGAGCTTATAGAATTGGGGAAGTAAGTACGTCACCCCATGATTGATATTAAGGAATATAACCCGTCATCCACGCAACTGTAACAAAGAATTAACCTGTAAAAGATATCTAGGGAGTAGTGAAATCTAAGTAAACACAATTCTCCCATATATTGTTCACACCACTTGTTTAATTAGCTTTATTTTCATTTTTGTTATTTTATTTTGATTGCATCTGTAGTTATTGGGTTAGTTGACTAGCAACTTATTCCGCCCCTCCTTCCAAACACCGAGATTTTTATTTGCTTTTACAAAATATAAAAATACAAAAAAGAATCATCCCTCACCTCTAGACCTAGTTTTTAGGCTTTCTAATCCTAGCGACACTATTCCTGAGTTGAACGATCAATCCCCCGGTACTTGTCACTATACTATACTACAACTGTCAGGTACACTGCCTGGTAGGGGTTGTAAGCTTCTCGAGATCCCTCGAGAGGTAAACCCTGGTGCAATTCCCACGCATCAAAAACTTTGAGCGTTATGGATGAACCTCACACCACATAGCATGTTTGGATTCATGTTGCATCTAATGTGTCGCTCCATGTCGCATCTGATCGACCCATTTAATTACAATTTTTTTATATCATTGTGTTTGTAGGTGTACTCAATTATATTGATATCTTATCCTACTATTGTGAACATATATTCAAGAATGTTACACTTACATGTTTGCGTGTTCATTGTAGGTTCGTTATGCAAGTCATCATTGTTTAAAGGTAATCAATTAACTAAGTCGAAGAAAAATAATCTTGTGACTTTCAGCTTCATTTTATGTTTTTCAGATTCAACAATTGAGTCAGTGGCTCAAATCTCTTTGCTTTGGTACGTTGATGTTCATTTGATCTCTTTTAGTTAAGATGGTAATTTAACAATGAAATGTTAGCTAAAAAAGAAGGTGTCAAATGGGTAGAAAGTTGCACAAAGCATATTATTAGTTTTATAAAAACTTCCTAATATGAATCGAATAAGAGAAATATAATGAAATAGCAACACACTTCTCTAATGTTTGGAGAATGCTTACTTTTCTGTTTGTTTTCTTCGCTTATCATAAGAATAAAAGATGAATTTGATTGAAGTTCTAACTGAACCCTTTAGCATCAATATTAAGGTTTATATCTCTATCGGTTATTTGTTGGTTGGCTCATATTGCGCACTCAAAAGTACACATTGACCTACATGAAAAGTTAATCATCAAATTATTTTTATAATTATATTAAGCTTTTGATTTTACAATTTGCTTAGGTGGACTATAGCTTAATACTAAGTGCATCTCCTTCATTACTATTATCGTTGACGATAACTTTATGTAATTGCTTACTGTAGTTCCCATTGATACCCGTCTACTTTAATAAGATAACACAAGTGGTAGCCGCTGAAGTTTCCTATCTCTAATAAGATCACTACACTCTAACACTCTACCATGATCTATTTAATGTGTGTTGAAAATAGTTCTACAATGTTTAGCTGCTAAATGGCGAGAATTACTGAGTGATCTCTTGTGTTTAGTGTTTAGTGAAAAGCATAATACTTAATAGGTGAAATGCTTCACAAAGTAGTTAATAAAGTTCCATTCCATTTAATCTGAAGAACAATATGCCATATGTTTATTTATTACTTGCCTTTTTTGTGAAAAAAAATCCCTTTATCTAATGGCGCAGCTGTGAATACCTTTGGATTACTTCCGTGGCAGCTAGAAAACATTATGCATACAACATGTAAAACCCAGATATTTTAAACGCATAAAATACCTAAAATGCCCTTAATCTCGAACTTTGAATAAACGTTTGATTATCTAAAACAGTTCATTCCGAATATAATCTAAGCTTTGAACATGTTAATATTTGAATCGAATAAACGTTAGTCGAAATAATAAAATTTATGCTAAACCGATATTATACATATTATTAAGTCCTAGCCAAAATTTTAATATGACACAAATGTATATTGTCTAGCATTGTGCCACTTTCATAATTGAAATTTCTCCTTAATCCTCCTATGAATCGGTGGTTTCCAAAATTTTAAAGCCCATCCAATTAGTTTCTGTAACAACCGAATATCATACAATATTGTTTAACAAAATTTCAAACCCTAAAAAAAAAATCACCAAGTCGGCTGGCTTCTTCTCTTGTCTGCCATTCCTGCTTTTGATCCAAAAAGGAGAGAAAAATTGTACGAGAGTTCTACTAGACACGCGTGGACGTGGGTATTTATTCATTGCTGGATCAACTAAGGGTCTTGGGTTCGCAAGTATTTTCTTCCTGACGTGGGTTTAAATTCTGTACGTGGGTTTGCTTGATCTGGCTCATGGGTTTTGGCTCAGTCATGAGGACGTTTGGACGAGGCCGGGTTTATTTATTTGTTTGAAAGGTTTTTGCTCCTGTTTCGTTTGGCTGATTGGTACTCGTTTGTGGTTCGTTCTTCCTTCTTATTCGTGGCTACGAGGGTAAAATCTTTCGCCTTGCTCAAAACCCCTTTTAACGTTTCTTTTATGCTGTGTGTTCATATGTGTAATAGGCTGCATGAAAAAGGTTTTTATGAAAAGGTTTTAATCAAGTCTCATAAATCGCATAAAATCGGCTGTAAAGAATCATGGTGAATCGACGACATATTCCACATAAAATAATGGCTTAACCAAACTATAGGATTGATCTAAAGATTAAAAGCATTAGAACCTGTTGTCTTTTAATGGTTTCGAATGAGTTTGGTTTTTCAGTAATAAGTCGACTTAGTTCGCATGCATAAATCGTTTTTGAAGTTTTGCATGAAATCTTGGTGCACAATATATTAAATAACGAGGAAAGAAAAGCACAAGTTATGTATTGAAATCAATACTAAACTGTTTTAAAACTCATGCATGAATATACATTATAATCTCATGAAATAATATAATACTCATAAACTCATGGAAAGAAGCACCTAATAACTAGACCTAGACATGATACTTTCTGAAATAAAGTGGCGCGATCTAAATCTATCTTAGATCAAATTCTATTAAGCTAATAAGAAGAGACTACTCATGCATAACCTTACATGAAATCGTCAAAAAAAAAGTGGAGTCACCAAGATGTGTGTTTGTCTCGACTTAACATATAGGTGTTGCGGGTTTAATTTGGTGTCGCGAGGTATATGTTGTGATTTGTGACGTCTCGCGAACTGTTTCGAGGTCATAGTTAACAGCCCTTAATAGATCTTATGGGAACACACTAAAACGATAGTATACTAAAAACTAGAATATGTAGAACTAACTTGTGTTACGTTAATACTAGTGCATCCAATCTGTTTAATAGTAAAAAGTGGTAAACCAAGAAGTATTTGTTTCGGTTTATTGTTCAATGAACATGTTATCTCGGCTTATTTTTAAAAAGGATGTCGCGACTTTAATGGGTCGTCGCGGTATAAATAGTAATATCGTGAGTACGTTAATAAAATTATAATGACGGGGTCCAAAATTATTATCTTAATATTAATGTATTAAAATAAACTTTAAAATAATTTTATTTGACTTTTAATATTTAATTTTGATAATTTACATTTTTGACCCTAAACTTATAATATTGACATTTTAGAACCTAAACTATTATATTGGTCAACTTAACCTTAAATATTAAAAATTGTCCATTATAGCCTTAAAATGATTAATTGGCTTACTTGAAGTGGAAACTTACTACAAGTGGAAAGTTACTAAATCTGGAAAATTACCTAAAATGGAAAGATAACAAAAAAAAGAAGTGATCTGATTTAAAGTGACCTATTAAGTAATACTCGGCTTCTAATTCGTTTAGGTTCTGTGAAGAAGGAGTGGTTCCTATTTCTGTTTGATCCTTTCTTGTGTCTGCTTGTCGTCTGGTTGATGTACAGATATTCTAACCTTTTAGTAAGGTTTCTCATGACTCGTGATCCATTTCTTTTGCCACTACTATGACTTCTGACCTTTGTATATCTGATATCTTTGGTTCATCTGTTATGATAATTTGATATGAAAACTTTTTGAAAATATAACTTGATGTTATGGAAGGAAAATGTTTAGAAATGACACTCTATGATTTTGATACGAAACCAGTTTTAAATGAAGGATTAATTGGCTTTTATGAAGAATGTTTTAAAAAGGGATAACTTTGTGATAGAAATGGATAAATGATTTCTAACATTTTTAAATCTATTTTCTCTTAACTCTTTCACGTTTTATTATGAACTTATGAAACTTGATAATTAATCTTTTGTAATGAACCTTTGGGAATGAACCTTGGATATTCTGAACCATTGATATGACTTCTGATATTATGACTTTTGATATTCTGAACCTTTGATATGACTTCTGATATTCTGAACCTTTGATAAGAACCTTATTATATGAACCTCTGATTTGAACTCTGATTATGAACCTTTGCCATTTGTGAACCTTTGACTTGGACTTTTGCTATGCACCCTATATTGATGACCCTCTGATTCTGATTTTGATTATGGACCTTTGATTCTGACTCTGTTATGATGATTTTATACTCGGACATCCTGTTTTGACCTACCCAGTTACATACCCGAGCCATTTCCCTAGCCATGAAGGTAACATGGCCGGTTCATAGATGCACCTATGGCATGAATCTAGGGCAGTAGAGTGATGTTCTGCCACGTCCCCTTTCTGTTATATGATATGCGCATTCTGTTATTATGGCCACTATGATTTCTGCGGGGGCGTATGGATGCATCCTAGATCTGTTTCTGTTATCTGTCATATATTATACTATTATCTGGTCTGGTGAATGTGGCGTATGTGCAATATGCGTCCTTCACATTTCTGGGAGCTAGCTACTCCTTGGTTACTATTATACTGCAGGATATGTTTGAAGAATATGACATGATATTTCTGTTCTGGGCTCGTTGGTAGATGACTGACCAAACCTTACTTGACCAAAAATTATTTGACCTAACCTTACCTTACTTTACAATTTACTTCTCTTACCTTTGTTTATACCTTTTGATATTACCCAAATGCAACATATATTCTGTTATCTTTTTTTTTGTTTCATATTACTTTGTTGTTATATCTGTTCACTGAGTTTTTTTAGCTCAGCCGCATTTCTTTTCCTGCGGCAGGTTTTGGAAGGAAGCTGGGTTGTGGGTGAAGAGTGCAAGTAGGAGTTTTAGAGAATACTTTACCTTTGCTAGCTATCAGGGACTAGAGTTGATTTGAAGACGTTTTCTATTAGATATTTTGTACCTTAGTTTTGTTTTGTAACTCTTGGCCTTATATTTCCTTTGTAACCTTTGTATCTGATTGTATTATTGAAGTTTTATGCTTGTGTATGTTCTGTTTGACACCATGAATGTGATATCTTAGCCTTGTCGGGTTGGGGTGTTACAATTATGGTATCAGAGAACAGGCTACGACTTATGATACATATAACCTTGACCTGTGAGTTTTGAACTATTAGGCTTCCACTCTAGAACCATAAGAGAACACCTTAAGAATTTGATTTAGGATTTCCCAATATGAACTAAAGTTTTGACCGGTGAGGATTGGGTAGACTATAAGGCAATTGCTTAAGTATCATTGCTTCCGCATCACTCTGATTCGTGCCTTTTCTGTTAGTTATGTCTGTTAGGATCACTCTTTTGGAAATTTAGAACTTATGATTTGCACAACCTCCGATTTGTGACCAAGTGAGTTTCGAATGCATTGAGAATTGCATTATGATATCTGACATTATTTGATCCTTATCTTCAGATTCTGACTTTGACATCTGATTCATCTGTTAACCATTTCTGATGCCTCTTCGGGCATTCTGAGAATACCTTTGATGAAGATGTATCTTATACATTCTGTGAATTGTCTCTTACTATTATTAAGCATAGTTGAGCCTTCTGACGCTATTTGATTTTTGCCTTACCCATTTCTATTCTGATAAGAAGTCTGGTGGTGTTTAACCACGAGCGTGAGAAGATTTCCCTCTCTTTGAATGATAGGATTCGCTATGTAAATCTGTCTCTCTTTGAAAAGTTAAATTCGATTTTGTTCTGGTATGGATTAGTTGACTGAGCATTATGATGCTAACTACTGTCATACTATGTCCCACATTGATATTTTGAATCATTCGGAACTCCTCACCATGTTTTCGATTGTTAAACTTTGGTTTATCGTAAATGCTCTGGAGACTCGTACGTTACTTTCACAGATATGAAGTTTTGTTTTCACCTATTTTGTACGCCAAAGAATGAATCTCACCTTGATAGTTATTTTGCAATCCGAGCTTTACAGACATGGTCCCTGAATGAATCCCAAGATTTCCATCAGGATGTGAAGTTGGATTAAGATGATGCTGAGAGAATGTCTATGTTGATATAAATAATTGACTAAAAACATTATTCATATCTTACGATATCTCTATGTTTTGATAATCAAAAAACTTAAACTAATCAAACCAAAGATCATGACGTAAACACGTATTTAGTAATAAATAATCACTTTCACCAACTAATCACTTAAGGTATGAATAAACAAAGTGCTTAGTGCAATTTATGATCAAAGGGGTATTTAATTAACTAATACAAAGTTTATTTATTTATATAATCTTATTATATATTTTTGAAAAACACTTTTGGTAATAAGGAAAAATGTTTTAATCATACTAAATATATGATTTCAAATATTTAACCAAAATCAGTTAGTTTTTCACCAAATAAACTTTCCCCACTAAAAGACAAAGTTTCTGGCCGTTTCAGCTGGGCGGCCCCCTTAATTATAAAGGGCGGTCCCCTTAATTTTAAGGGGACCGGCCATGATTTAAGGGGACCGGCCACACTCCTCTGTCAGAAACTTTTGCCTATAAATACCACCTTAAACCTGGATTTTTTCCTCACCTTTTTGCACTAAAACTTTCTGTTCTAGATCTTCATTTCAATCCTAAAAATCCTTTGATCATTCATTTCATAAGCCTTTGTTTCCAAGTGATCCAAAGCCTCATTCTTTCAAGTGCAAAGAGAAGAATACTTCTATTAGAAGTATTACAACTTAGTATCATCTTGCTATCTAAGTTGTTTATTTATAATTTGTTGTAAATCCTTTATAATTTGGTGAATAAGGTGTATGTATTAGTTATCTAGATTTAGTTGAAGAATCTAGAATTGTTGATTAGTGTGAAGTGTAACTTGAAGTGAAGAAGAAGGGTTAGATAGTAGTGGTGATAGGAGATTGTAGCAATAGGATCTTGTAGTGAAGAAATTAAGGATCTCTAGTGGAGAAGACTAGAAGACATTTGTAGATTGAAGTTGTGAAGACATTAGTGTCTTGAAGGTGTCAAGACATTAGTGCATTGAAGTTGTGAAGACATTAGTGGCTTGAAGGTGTCAAGACACTAGTGCATTGAAGTTGTGAAGATATTAGTGACTTGAAGGTGTCAAGACATTAGTACTTTGAAGGTGTGAAGAGAATAGAAGATTGGTGTGTAGAAGATTGGTGTGTAGAAGATTGGTGTGAAGAAAATAGAAGATTGGTGTGTAGAAGATTGGTGTGAAGAAGGTGTGTTGAAGTTGTGATTGTGGTGTGATATTCTTGTGGTGTGTTATTTGGTATGTACGGTTTTCTCCGCCATAAAGGAGGTTTTTGATCTAGTGAAGAAAACTCTCGAGTAGGTGACTCGGGGAGTGGAGTAGGGCAAGGAAGGTGTCCTTGTAGCCGAACCACTATAAATCCTTTGTGTCTCGGTTTGATCTTTCCATCTCTCACTCTTTGATGTATTACTTACTTGCATTTCACACATAGTCATAATTGATAGTATTGTGCATATGTTGATTTCACATAAAGATCAAACTAAAATTCATTCATAAAACTAATCTTACAAAAACCAACCTAATACATATAATTATATCTATACACTACTACACATATATATGCTTACATAAAATATATGAAATTGTATATTCTTTCCAAACATTATACATAAGCATTGTATATATAAAACCTTTAATAAATCTTGTATTTATACTTTTGTAGTTAAGTGTTTTGAAATTGTACATTATACATAAGTAGTATTTATACAAAATCATAAATTAACTAGTATATATATTTATGTATTAAAGTGATTTGAAAGTTTTATCTTAGAAACTATCTTTTATAAAATAAGCAAAACGAAAAAGACGTAAAACTATTCAACCCCCCCTTCTAGTTTTCCACAATTGGTATCAGAGCCACGTCTAACAAGATTTTTAAAATATACTGTATTTTAAAACTTGTAACGATCTATGGAATTCGAAAAATATCTAGAAGGAGAATTTACGC
This sequence comes from Artemisia argyi, assembly GCA_030686995.1. Classification (NCBI taxonomy): domain Eukaryota; kingdom Viridiplantae; phylum Streptophyta; class Magnoliopsida; order Asterales; family Asteraceae; genus Artemisia; species Artemisia argyi. The sequence continues at coordinate 59,386,598 of CM060677.1, read as the reverse complement.
AAAAACCACCATTATTTGAAAATGATCATTTTCTTGAATGGAAAAATATATTTGAAAATTATGTGAAATCAATAGATCTTGATCTTTGGCATATTATTTCAATTGGTGATCTTAAACTAACCAAAATGGATTTTGAAAATCAATATAATAATCTTCAAATAAAAATTGATAAAAATACTAAAGCTAAATTACTTATTTTCAAAACTCTACCAAATGTTGAATATGAAAGATTATTTCCTTGTAAAACGGCAAATGATATTTGGAAATGCCTTTTAAAGTTTCACCAAGAGAAATGTAAAACCAAAGATGATAAACTTGATATTGCACATGAAATAGTTACTCTAGAAAATTTAATAGATAAATATTTAGTTGAAATAAACACATGTACTACTAGTTCAAATGTGATCATTGAAGGTACCAATAATGAAGAACACATGTGTCAAATCCGAAGAAAGCATGTTAATAAATCATGGTGCAACAAGGACGATAAAGACGAAGTAAATACGGAATACGTGAACATCCTAACAAATGTTAATACAAATAGTGATGACAAGGATTACATGCTCCAAGATCCAAGCAATACTACAAACAAAACATGGAGCGACATGAACAATGGAATTGATCACCGTATAGCAAGTGAAGATTGTACAAGTACAAATAAGGTACAATTCAAAACCAAACATTTTTGCTATGATCAATTTATATTAGAATTTTCGAAAATAGAAAATAACTTCAAACACTTTTGCAACATTGACTCAAAAATTATTTTTAAAAATGAATCTTCAACATCCGCTGAAAATAACTTTGAAAAAGAAATAATTTTAGAAGACAAAATGTCTAGACTTGAAAGTAATATTGAAATTGATCTTGAATGTAAAAATTGTCAAGACTATAAACATGAAATTAAAATGGAAAAGGAAAAAGCAAAAATATTGGCAAAATTCGAAAATAGTTCTAAATCTTTAAAATATCTACTTAACATTCAAAAGTCATTTTATGATAAAACCGGATTAGGATTTACGACAGATGAGTATTTGACAAATACATCAAAACAAATAAAATTTGTTAAACCTAATGGAAAAATTTAGAACTATTATTATTTACATCCATTGATTATTTCTCTAGTCAAGAAAGTTATTGTTTGTTTGTTAAAACAAACAAATAATGAATTCTTGTACTTCTCGACGACATCCACTTCATATGCATTTAAGTGCATTGGATGTTCGCTACTAATCAACTCGGACCCATGAGAATCTGGGTACCAAGCTCTCTGTCATGTGTAGGTAATTAACGATCAAAGGAACTACTACTTTTTGGATCGCTCTATTCGCTTTCTTTCATTTGATGACCATTGACTTTATGGTGTGTTCGTTACTACCTCATGACGAAGGATTCTTGTTCTACCATTCTTAATCTGCACGACTTGTGATGATTGGTGCGACCGATAGTGTTTCTATGATCAAGTCTCCTTGATCCTTTTTGCATTGGGATATTACTTCGCTTCTTCAACTTGCTTTGGGGAAAACCTTCTTGACGTTTTATATTGCTCTCATGACCACTCTTAAAGAAGAGCTGGACCTGAGGTAAGTTTTCTTTTCAAAAACTTGCCTACATTACATTAAGATAGAGTATGCTTCAATTAGTATATTAATATGTTTTAATTTGCAAGTTGCTATGCTTTTAGATCATGAATACCAATATATGCATACATAACATTAGGATAATTAACCCTCTTATTGCTATGTCTATTATCATTTATTTTAGTTTTCATCTATATTGATAATCTTCTATGATCTAGAATAGAATACTTGCCATTTGTGCTATATGATCTTACTAGTTGCATAAATAGATGTGTTATAATTAAGACTTGCTAGTGACTCAATATTACAATGTGTCTTGTATACATGCATATATACATATGTCTATATTGCATTCATTGATGATTTTCTTTGACCTTTCCTATCTCATTGCATTTAGATGTTCAATGTCTACCATATCTCTTTCACATCTTTAGTTGCCATTAGAGATGATTACATGTGACAATGGGCTGAATCGATTCTCTTGAAGTATATCTTTCACCTGAAATTTCTTGATTATCAAAATCAATACATCATATTTAAAAACTTCTCTCTTTGAGTTAAAACCCTTCGAATATCTATTTTATGCTTTTTCGAACAACATGCTTAATCATAAGCTATCATAACATTATTTTGATCTTTATCAAGATAGAAACATTTTTCTTTTTGAAACAAAACAAAATTTGTTTCATTAGGATACAAACTTGAATGTATTTCAAAACATTAAGCCAAGTATTAGTGAATCAAGAAAACTTCATATTTGGTAATCTTCGATAGGTAAATTTAGGAACTCGATTTCTTCTAAAAGGAGAATGACTACTGGAGAATCTATTGACTAGAAATTCAATTTAACCTAACGGTTGAATTGCTTCTATGTGAGAAGTTGGGTGTGTGTAACCCGTAAAAACGGTCGTGTTTAGCCTGAATTGAGCACCACTAGTAATAGTCTCATACTCATTCTCCAACTTGATTAAATTGCACTTCCTATATATACCTAACGCTAGTTTACTTTTATGAACCTTGCTTCTCATTAGATTCTTTCGTTCCCAGATTTATGGCATTAAGTGAAAACTTACTTTCAAACATTGTTGAATAAAACTAAAAACATTTTGTTTAAAACATTATTATTTTCTCACATATGTCATAAACTTATGTGAAAATGACATCCACAATCTAATCAAATCATTTCATGAGAATCATGGTTTGCCCATATGGATCTTGTTTGTAACAAGTCTTGAAGTTCATATAATCATATCTTCCCACTTGTTTATCATAAGCAATCTTAAATTTGTTTGCACTAATCCTACTTACCATTATCTTCATATAGTTGCATACTTAACTAGTTTGCTTTATTGCTTCCTTAGTTACCAAACTTAATTGAAATATTAGTAGATAACATGATTATTAGGAATTAATTGTTCACTCTAATCATTTCTATGATATTCTCTACATTCATGAATAGTATGCTCTATATAGCCTTAAGAGTTGAACTTACTTGAATCCAAACCCAAAAACACAACCTTTTTGAAAATTTTCTGCCAAAAACCCATTTCTGGCATAAGGGCGGCCCCCTTAAATCATAAGGGCAGCCCCCTTAAATTTAAGGGGACCGGCCTCCATTTAAGGGGACCGGCCATCTGATGGTCGGGGATACTGTTTTCTTTATCACTTTTTGACCCATTTCAACATATACTTCCCAAAATTCACAAACATATTTTGTCCCATACTATCCCTCAAATTTTCCTTCCTAAACCACATTTCTCATACACTATAAATACTCTCCTCCCACCATTAATGCCATCACACCCAAACATGTCATCTTCCAACAACCAAAAACCAAAGATTTCAAGAACCGCAAGGATCTCCGTCAAACCCGTTTGGAGGAGGAAACTTGATTCTTGTCATAACCCTTGTGATGTTGTTTCAAGTCAACCAACAACTCAACCTCAAACACACTCAAATGAGTCATCCCACAACCTATCTTCCACTAATACCCTCATTAATGCTTCCACTTTTGATGAGCATGCTCAATCCCAAAACAACAATCCCAACATCTCAATCAACACTTCACATATTGCTCATTCAACAAAGACATCATCCACTCATGAAGAACATCTTCCACCCATATCATGTTTTCATGATTACCCAAGCTCAAACATGTCTCCACCACCTAGAGTACCACCACCACTTCCTACTACCTCACATGCCACTCCCATGTTGCATGTTCAAACTTTCACCCAAGACAACTATCAAGCTCCACCACCATCACCCTCCTCCGAACACTTGAAGTTCGTTGAGGAGCTAAAAGAGGCACATGAGCTTAGTGCTCTTTTAGCATTACATCTTGCTCAACGTAATTTGGATCCACCACAATCAAGCTCACCATCATCACCTCATAACAAAAACCAACTTGAGAAGCATGTTAACAATTGCCCTTGTTGCATCTTCCTTCAACAACAAACCATTGCTTTGAATGAGCACTTCACTTGGATTGAGTATCTTCTTACTAGATCTCAACAAACCCCATCACTTGAACAACATCACAACCCTCAACCAACAAACCCCACTTCAAATCCACCACCTCCAAGCTCTACAAACTCACCAACACCCATGGAACCAAGAGTTTACCTCCACTAAACCACCAAGCATTTGATATGCTTATGTTTTCTCATTTTCAAATAAAACTCCTCAACCATTTTGGGATTCAAGAAAGTTTGGTGACACTCCTTGTTGGCACTATAGGATGTTCTATGTTATTTAGAATTCTATTTGTATTGCCTTTGTAACAATGATTATGGGTTGACATAATCATTTCTCTATTATTGAATGGTTTAATATATGTTTCTTATTCCCTTGTGCCATGATTATTACTTGTTAATATTATGCTATATGTATTTGCTTGTGCCATGCTTGTGCTTCTAATATTTTTCTTGCAAGAATTACTTTCTCGAAACCTTGGTGCCCTCAAACGAGGGGGAGCATACATCAAGGGGGAGTTTTCTACCCGTTTAAACTTCTCTCACGAAGCTTATTCGGCCTAACCTTTTTGATTCTACAAAAAGGGGGAGAAGTGAATGTAAACTTACTAAATACTTGTCTAAATATTAATTTTGGATTTAATAAGTTTAGGTTTTGTAATCATCAAAAAGGGGGAGATTGTTGATATAAATAATTGACTAAAAACATTATTCATATCTTCCGATATCTCTATGTTTTGATAATCACAAAACTTAAACTAATCAAACCAAAGATCATGACGTAAACACGTATTTAGTAATAAATAATCACTTTCACCAACTAATCACTTAAGGTATGAATAAACAAAGTGCTTAATGCAATTTATGATCAAAGGGGTATTTAATTAACTAATACAAAGTTTATTTATTTATATAATCTTATTATATATTTTTGAAAAACACTTTTGGTAATAAGGAAAAATGTTTTAATCATACTAAATATATGATTTCAAATATTTAACCAAAATCAGTTAGTTTTTCACCAAATAAACTTTCCCCACTAAAAGACAAAGTTTCTGGCCGTTTCAGCTGGGCGGCCCCCTTAATTATAAAGGGCGGTCCCCTTAATTTTAAGGGGACCGGCCACGCTCCTCTGTCAGAAACTTTTGCCTATAAATACCACCTTAAACCTGGATTTTTTCCTCACCTTTTTGCACTAAAACTTTCTGTTCTAGATCTTCATTTCAATCCTAAAAATCCTTTGATCATTCATTTCATAAGCCTTTGTTTCCAAGTGATCCAAAGCCTCATTCTTTCAAGTGCAAAGAGAAGAATACTTCTATTAGAAGTATTACAACTTAGTATCATCTTGCTATCTAAGTTGTTTATTTATAATTTGTTGTAAATCCTTTATACTTTGGTGAATAAGGTGTATGTATTAGTTATCTAGATTTAGTTGAAGAATCTAGAATTGTTGATTAGTGTGAAGTGTAACTTGAAGTGAAGAAGAAGGGTTAGATAGTAGTGGTGATAGGAGATTGTAGCAATAGGATCTTGTAGTGAAGAAATTAAGGATCTCTAGTGGAGAAGACTAGAAGACATTTGTAGATTGAAGTTGTGAAGACATTAGTGGCTTGAAGGTGTCAAGACATTAGTGCATTGAAGTTGTGAAGACATTAGTGGCTTGAAGGTGTCAAGACACTAGTGCATTGAAGTTGTGAAGATATTAGTGACTTGAAGGTGTCAAGACATTAGTACTTTGAAGGTGTGAAGAGAATAGAAGATTGGTGTGTAGAAAATAGAAGATTGGTGAGTAGAAGATTGGTGTGAAGAAGGTGTGTTGAAGTTGTGATTGTGGTGTGATATTCTTGTGGTGTGTTATTTGGTGTGTACGGTTTTCTCCGCCATAAAGGAGGTTTTTGATCTAGTGAAGAAAACTCTCGAGTAGGTGACTCGGGGAGTGGAGTAGGGCAAGGAAGGTGTCCTTGTAGCCGAACCACTATAAATCCTTTGTGTCTCGGTTTGATCTTTTCATCTCTCACTCTTTGATTTATTACTTACTTGCATTTCACACATAGTCATAGTTGATAGTATTGTGCATATGTTGATTTCACATAAAGATCAAACTAAAATTCATTCATAAAACTAATCTTACAAAAACCAACCTAATACATATAATTATATCTATACACTACTACACATATATATGCTTACATAAAATATATGAAATTGTATATTCTTTCCAAACATTATACATAAGCATTGTATATATAAAACCTTTAATAAATCTTGTATTTATACTTTTGTAGTTAAGTGTTTTGAAATTGTACATTATACATAAGTAGTATTTATACAAAATCATAAATTAACTAGTATATATATTTATGTATTAAAGTGATTTGAAAGTTTTATCTTAGAAACTATCTTTTATAAAATAAGCAAAACGAAAAAGACGTAAAACTATTCAACCCCCCCTTCTAGTTTTCCACAGTCTAGTCACCACGCGATGAAGTTTTGAGAAGTTGTCTGAGATCTCACCAGCTGAATTGAGATAACGGAAGGAGCAACAACCGAAGACTAGGAAATGAGTTTACTTATTTGAGTATATCTTCTGGGCGTGTGTCATTTTTATTCGTGATGAAGAAGGATGGTAGCAGGAGATTACGCATTGACTTCTGGAGGTTGAACCGTAATTCTATTTGAAGACCATTGTTTTCCCTGCTTCGAATTGACTATGTATCTGTTTAGCTTTAGGACACGAAGTTTGGCGATTTGAAGATATTCCTGGAATTTGCCTTTCGTATTAGTAATGACCACTATGACGGTTAATGATGCTAATAGTATTAGCTAATGCTTTGACTGTCGTATGAATTTGATAAGTTACACCTTTTGTGAGTACTTAGACATTGTAATTGAATGACATTCAGAGAAGAAGGAAGAACTTGAGAACCATTTTCGTATTTTGTTAGGAATCTGAGAACCCTTTGTATACTCTAGAAGTTTAGAAGTTTGATAGGTGTTGAGAACCTTTCAATGGATTCTGCGAGATTTGAAACCATCACCAAGCGACCAACACCGATAACAGTTATAGGAGCTAGAATCTCTTGAACTTTGCAGAAGATGGTGGAAGATGGTTACGTCTTGCGTTATTGCTAAACGATTTTTTGAGAAGGAAGAAACAACTTAGACTGAAGGAGAATGGAGTTTCTAAAAAGCTGAAATAGAGATTTGCTTCCATACTTTCGGGCGGTACAAATTTGGGACATTTCAAGAAGAGATGGTTATAACCTCATACAGCACAAGAAGATTTTACTTATGCATCAAGGCGATGAGAACACATGACCTAGAGTTGACAGCAGCAGTGTTACCTTGATGATTGAAAGACATCTTCTTGCAAGGCAGAAGTAGTGGTGAACAGAGAAGGAGAATCTAGCCAAGAGGGCGAACCTGGAGCTGAGCTAGAAGACCTGACGAAGACATGCGATTTTACTTCCCTATTCATCTTGGTTGTACTAAGATGAATTGAGAGCGGAAGCAGACTTGCTAGCATAAGAGGATTTAATGACCATGCCAGAAGTTCACATGACTCCACCACAATTTCAAGAAGAACTGCAGAAGGCTTGAGGAACCAGACTCAAGTTCATGATTTTTGTTTCACTCTCTGATTAATGAACAGACAATGACAGGTACTCAGGCTTGAAAAGATTTGAGATCATGTGTTTTGAATGGACGACTTCTGAAGCAAACATTTTTGTCTTTGAATTAGATTCTGTGGAAGATTTGGGATAATGCATTTGATGATGTAATTCATTTCTGTTTGACCTAATTAGATCTCCGTTACCTTATGATAGGATCTGTTTTCCCTAGGTTCTTTCTGATGGTGATGTTTGAGGTACCATATGATAATGAAGCAGATTTGACCTTAGTTCTGATAGGTTGTTGCTCACGACTCGAGATAAAGGATGACCATCATGAGGACATATTTATGTGATGCTGGTGTTATTACGCCTGATCAACGTAATAATACTTACATCATATAACGTACACTTATTGTGGGCATAGGATATCTGTAGGAGTGCCTAAGAAGCTTAGAATTTGACCTCCGTTGAAGATTATCTGCGATTAGTGACACTTTAGGTTCATTCTACCTATGCGTCTGCTTTACCCTCATACGTTAGATATCTGGATGAGTTAAATACGCGACGTGCGTTTTGACAACTTTTGTGCATATGTTTAGAACCTTCAGTTCTTGTAAAGCTTCCTACTATTTGAAATCGTCATTCAATCTTATTCCTGTCTATGTTTCCGTATGTTGTTCTGAGAAGATTCACCTACTATCTATTATATGCTGCATTTACCCTTTTGACAAGATTCAACCGATTTGCCTCTTTTGAGAAAACCAAAACTATTTTTGTCTGGATCGAGTCATGAGAAACAAACTATCTCCGTTGTGAATATCCTTTTAGAAGAACCTCCCTGAGAGTGAGGTTAATTGTGACGCTCTTTTGTGATTTTCTGTGTCATCGTCTAACATTTGCGACTTCAATTTTCGAGGACGAAAATTTTCTTTCAAGAGGTGAAGAGTTGTAAAACCCAGATATTTTAAATACATAAAATACCTAAAATGCCCTTAATCTCGAACTTTGAATAAATGTTTGATTATCTAATACAGTTCATTCCGAATATAATCTAAGCTTTGAACATGTTAATATTTGAATCGAATAAACGTTAGTCGAAATAATAAAATTTATGCTAAACCGATATTATACATATTATTAAGTCCTAGCCATAATTTTAATATGACTCAAATGTATATTGTCTAGCATTGTGTCCACTTTCATAATTGAAATTTCTCCTTAAAATTCTCCTATGAATCGGTGGTTTCCAAAATTTTAAAGCCCATCCAATTAGTTTCTGTAACAACCGAATATCATACAATATCGTTTAACAAAATTTCAAACCCTAAAACAAAATATCACCAAGTCGGCTAGCTTCTTCTCTTGTCTGCCATTCCTGCTTTTGATCCAAAAAGGAGAGAAAAATTGTACGAGAGTTCTGCTAGACACGCGTGGACGTGGGTATTTATTCATTGCTGGATCGACTAAGGGTCTTGGGTTCGCAAGTATTTTCTTCCTGACGTGTGTTTAAATTATGTACATGGGTTTGCTTGATCTGGCTCATGGGTTTTGGCTCAGTCATGAGGACGTTTGGACGAGGCCGGGTTTATTTATTTGTTCGAAAGGTTTTTGCTCCTGTTTCGTTTGACTGATTGGTACTCGTTTGTGGTTCGTTCTTCCTTCTTATTCGTGGCTACGAGGGTAAAATCTTTCGCCTTGCTCAATACCCCTTTTAACGTTTCTTTTATGCTGTGTGTTCATATGTGTAATAGGCTACATGAAAAAGGTTTTTATGAAAAGGTTTTAATCAAGTCTCATAAATCGCATAAATCGGCTGTAAAGAATCATGGTGAATCGACGACATATTCCACATAAAATAATGGCTTAACCAAACTATAGGATCGATCTAAAGATTAAAAGCATTAGAACCTGTTGTCTTTTAATGGTTTCGAATGAGTTTGGTTTTTCAGTAATAAGTCGACATAGTTCGCATGCATAAATCGTTTTTGAAGTTTTGCATGAAATCTTGGTGCACAATATATTAAATAACGAGGAAAGAAAAGCACAAGTTATGTCTTGAAATCAATACTAAACTGTTTTAAAACTCATGCATGAATATACATTATAATCTCATGAAATAATATAATACTCATAAACTCATGGAAAGAAGCACCTAATAACTAGACCTAGACATGATACTTTCTGAAATAAAGTGGCGCGATCTAAATCTATCTTAGATCAAATTCTATTAAGCTAATAAGAAGAGACTACTCATGCATGACCTTACATGAAATCGTCAAAAAAAAAGTGGAGTCACCAAGATGTGTGTTTGTCTCGACTTAACATATAGGTGTTGCGGGTTTAATTTGGTGTCGCGAGGTATATGTTGTGATTTGTGACGTCTCGCGAACTGTTTCGAGGTCATAGTTAACAGCCCTTAATAGATCTTATGGGAACACACTAAAACGATAGTATACTAAAAAGTAGAATATGTAGAACTAACTTGTGTTACGTTAATACTAGTGCATCCAATCTGTTTAATAGTAAAAAGTGGTAAACCAAGAAGTATTTGTTTCGGTTTATTGTTCAATGAACATGTTATCTCGGCTTATTTTTAAAAAGGATGTCGCGACTTTAATGGGTCGTCGCGGTATAAATAGTAATATCGTGAGTACGTTTATAAAATTATAATGACGGGGTCCAAAATTATTATCTTAATATTAATGTATTAAAATAAACTTTAAAATAATTTTATTTGACTTTTAATATTTAATTTTGATAATTTACATTTTTGACCCTAAACTTATAATATTGACATTTTAGAACCTAAACTATTATATTGGTCAACTTAACCTTAAATATTAAGAATTGTCCATTATAGCCTTAAAATGATTAATTGGCTTACTTGAAGTGGAAACTTATTACAAGTGGAAAGTTACTAAATCTGGAAAATTACCTAAAATGGAAAGATAACAAAAAAAAGAAGTGATCTGATTTAAAGTGACCTATTAAGTAATACTCGGCTTCTAATTCGTTTAGGTTCTGTGAAGAAGGAGTGGTTCCTATTTCTGTTTGATCCTTTCTTGTGTCTGCTTGTCGTCTGGTTGATGTACAGATATTCTAACCTTTCAGTAAGGTTTCTCATGACTCGTGATCCATTTCTTTTGCCACTACTATGACTTCTGACCTTTGTATATCTGATATCTTTGGTTCATCTGTTATGATAATTTGATATGAAAACTTTTTGAAAATATAACTTGATGTTATGGAAGGAAAATGTTTAGAAATGACACTCTATGATTTTGATACGAAACCAGTTTTAAATGAAGGATTAATTGGCTTTTATGAAGAATGTTTTAAAAAGGGATAACTTTGTGATAGAAATGGATAAATGATTTCTAACATTTTTAAATCTATTTTCTCTTAACTCTTTCACGTTTTATTATGAACTTATGAAACTTGATAATTAATCTTTTGTAATGAACCTTTGGGAATGAACCTTGGATATTCTAAACCATTGATATGACTTCTGATATTATGACTTTTGATATTCTGAACCTTTGATATGACTTCTGATATTCTGAACCTCTGATAAGAACCTTATTATATGAACCTCTGATTTAAACTCTGATTATGAACCTTTGCCATTTGTGAACCTTTGACTTGGGCTTTTGCTATGCACCCTATATTGATGACCCTCTGATTCTGATTTTGATTACGGACCTTTGATTCTGACTCTGTTATGATGATCTTATACTCGGACATCCTGTTTTGACCTACCTAGTTAGATACCCGAGCCATTTCCCTATCCATGAAGGTAACATGGCCGGTTCATAGATGCACCTATGGTATGACTCTAGGGCAGTAGAGTGATGTTCTGCCACGTCCCCTTTCTGTTATATGATATGCGCATTCTGTTATTATGGCCACTATGATTTCTGCGGGGGCGTATGGATGCATCCTAGATCTGTTTCTGTTATCTGTCATATATTATACTATTATCTGGTCTGGTGAATGTGGCGTATGTGCAATATGCGTCCTTCACATTTCTGGGAGCTAGCTACTCCATGGTTACTATTATACTGCAGGATATGTTTGAAGAATATGACATGATATTTCTGTTCTGGGCTCGTTGGTAGATGACTGACCAAACCTTACTTGACCAAAAATTATTTGACCTAAACTTACCTTACTTTACAATTTACTTCTCTTACCTTTGTTTATACCTTTTGATATTACCCAAATGCAACATATATTCTGTTATCTTTTTTTTGTTTCATATTACTTTGTTGTTATATCTGTTCACTGAGTTTTTTTAGCTCAGCCGCATTTCTTTTCCTGCGGCAGGTTTTGGAAGGAAGCTGGGTTGTGGGTGAAGAGTGCAAGTAGGAGTTTTAGAGAATACTTTACCTTTGCTAGCTATCAGGGACTAGAGTTGATTTGAAGACGTTTTCTATTAGATATTTTGTACCTTAGTTTTGTTTTGTAACTCTTGGCCTTATATTTCCTTTGTAACCTTTGTATCTGATTGTATTATTGAAGTTTTATGCTTGTGTATGTTCTGTTTGACACCATGAATGTGATATCTTAGCCTTGTCGGGTTGGGGTGTTACAATTATGGTATCAGAGAACAGGCTACGACTTATGATACATATAACCTTGACCTGTGAGTTTTGAACTATTAGGCTTCCACTCTAGAACCATAAGAGAACACCTTAAGAATTTGATTTAGGATTTCCCAATATGAACTAAAGTTTTGACCGGTGAGGATTGGGTAGACTATAAGGCAATTGCTTAAGTATCATTGCTTCCGCATCACTCTGATTCGTGCCTTTTCTGTTAGTTATGTCTGTTAGGATCACTCTTTTGGAAATTTAGAACTTATGATTTGCACAACCTCCGATTTGTGACCAAGTGAGTTTCGAATGCATTGAGAATTGCATTATGATATCTGACATTATTTGATCCTTATCTTCAGATTCTGACTTTGACATCTGATTCATCTGTTAACCATTTCTGATGCCTCTTCGGGCATTCTGAGAATACCTTTGATGAAGATGTATCTTATACATTCTGTGAATTGTCTCTTACTATTATTAAGCATAGTTGAGCCTTCTGACGCTATTTGATTTTTGCCTTACCCATTTCTATTCTGATAAGAAGTCTGGTGGTGTTTAACCACGAGCGTGAGAAGATTTCCCTCTCTTTGAATGATAGGATTCGCTATGTAAATCTGTCTCTCTTTGAAAAGTTAAATTCGATTTTGTTCTGGTATGGATTAGTTGACTGAGCATTATGATGCTAACTACTGTCATACTATGTCCCACATTGATATTTTGAATCATTCGGAACTCCTCACCATGTTTTCGATTGTTAAACTTTGGTTTATCGTAAATGCTCTGGAGACTCGTACGTTACTTTCACAGATATGAAGTTTTGTTTTCACCTATTTTGTACGCCAAAGAATGAATCTCACCTTGATAGTTATTTTGCAATCCGAGCTTTACAGACATGGTCCCTGAATGAATCCCAAGATTTCCATCAGGATGTGAAGTTGGATTAAAATGATGCTGAGAGAATGTCTAGTCACCACGCCATGAAGTTTTGAGAATTTGTCTGAGATCTCACCAGCTGAATTGAGATAACGGAAGGAGCAACAACCGAAGACTAGGAAATGAGTTTACTTATTTGAGTATATCTTCTGGGCGTGTGTCATTTTTATTCGTGATGAAGAAGGATGGTAGCAGGAGATTACGCATTGACTTCTGGAGGTTGAACCGTAATTCTATTTGAAGACCATTGTTTTCCCTGCTTCGAATTGACTATGTATCTGTTTAGCTTTAGGACACGAAGTTTGGCGATTTGAAGATATTCCTGGAATTTGCCTTTCGTATTAGTAATGACCACTATGACGGTTAATGATGCTAATAGTATTAGCTAATGCTTTGACTGTCGTATGAATTTGATAAGTTACACCTTTTGTGAGTACTTAGACATTGTAATTGAATGACATTCAGAGAAGAAGGAAGAACTTGAGAACCATTTTCGTATTTTGTTAGGAATCTGAGAACCCTTTGTATACTCTAGAAGTTTAGAAGTTTGATAGGTGTTGAGAACCTTTCAATGGATTCTGCGAGATTTGAAACCATCACCAAGCGACCAACACCGATAACAGTTATAGGAGCTAGAATCTCTTGAACTTTGCAGAAGATGGTGGAAGATGGTTACGTCTTGCGTTATTGCTAAACGATTTTTTGAGAAGGAAGAAACAACTTAGACTGAAGGAGAATGGAGTTTCTAAAAAGCTGAAATAGAGATTTGCTTCCATACTTTCGGGCGGTACAAATTTGGGACATTTCAAGAAGAGATGGTTATAACCTCATACAGCACAAGAAGATTTTACTTATGCATCAAGGCGATGAGAACACATGACCTAGAGTTGACAGCAGCAGTGTTACCTTGATGATTGAAAGACATCTTCTTGCAAGGCAGAAGTAGTGGTGAACAGAGAAGGAGAATCTAGCCAAGAGGGCGAACCTGGAGCTGAGCTAGAAGACCTGACGAAGACATGCGATTTTACTTCCCTATTCATCTTGGTTGTACTAAGATGAATTGAGAGCGGAAGCAGACTTGCTAGCATAAGAGGATTTAATGACCATGCCAGAAGTTCACATGACTCCACCACAATTTCAAGAAGAACTGCAGAAGGCTTGAGGAACCAGACTCAAGTTCATGATTTTTGTTTCACTCTCCGATTAATGAACAGACAATGACAGGTACTCAGGCTTGAAAAGATTTGAGATCATGTGTTTTGAATGGACGACTTCTGAAGCAAACATTTTTGTCTTTGAATTAGATTCTGTGGAAGATTTAGGATAATGCATTTGATGATGTAATTCATTTCTGTTTGACCTAATTAGATCTCCGTTACCTTATGATAGGATCTGTTTTCCCTAGGTTCTTTCTGATGGTGATGTTTGAGGTACCATATGATAATGAAGCAGATTTGACCTTAGTTCTGATAGGTTGTTGCTCACGACTCGAGATAAAGGATGACCATCATGAGGACATATTTATGTGATGCTGGTGTTATTACGCCTGATCAACGTAATAATACTTACATCATATAACGTACACTTATTGTGGGCATAGGATATCTGTAGGAGTGCCTAAGAAGCTTAGAATTTGACCTCCGTTGAAGATTATCTGCGATTAGTGACACTTTAGGTTCATTCTACCTATGCGTCTGCTTTACCCTCATACGTTAGATATCTGGATGAGTTAAATACGCGACGTGCGTTTTGACAACTTTTGTGCATATGTTTAGAACCTTCAGTTCTTGTAAAGCTTCCTACTGTTTGAAATCGTCATTCAATCTTATTCTTGTCTATGTTTCCGTATGTTGTTCTGAGAAGATTCACCTACTATCTATTATATGCTGCATTTACCCTTTTGACAAGATTCAACCGATTTGCCTCTTTTGAGAAAACCAAAACTATTTTTGTCTGGATCGAGTCATGAGAAACAAACTATCTCCGTTGTGAATATCCTTTTAGAAGAACCTCCCTGAGAGTGAGGTTAATTGTGACGCTCTTTTGTGATTTTCTGTGTCATCGTCTAACATTTGCGACTTCAATTTTCGAGGACGAAAATTTTCTTTCAAGAGGTGAAGAGTTGTAAAACCCAGATATTTTAAATACATAAAATACCTAAAATGCCCTTAATCTCGAACTTTGAATAAATGTTTGATTATCTAATACAGTTCATTCCGAATATAATCTAAGCTTTGAACATGTTAATATTTGAATCGAATAAACGTTAGTCGAAATAATAAAATTTATGCTAAACCGATATTATACATATTATTAAGTCCTAGCCATAATTTTAATATGACTCAAATGTATATTGTCTAGCATTGTGTCCACTTTCATAATTGAAATTTCTCCTTAAAATTCTCCTATGAATCGGTGGTTTCCAAAATTTTAAAGCCCATCCAATTAGTTTCTGTAACAACCGAATATCATACAATATCGTTTAACAAAATTTCAAACCCTAAAACAAAATATCACCAAGTCGGCTAGCTTCTTCTCTTATCTGCCATTCCTGCTTTTGATCCAAAAAGGAGAGAAAAATTGTACGAGAGTTCTGCTAGACACGCGTGGACGTGGGTATTTATTCATTGCTGGATCGACTAAGGGTCTTGGGTTCGCAAGTATTTTCTTCCTGACGTGTGTTTAAATTATGTACATGGGTTTGCTTGATCTGGCTCATGGGTTTTGGCTCAGTCATGAGGACGTTTGGACGAGGCCGGGTTTATTTATTTGTTCGAAAGGTTTTTGCTCCTGTTTCGTTTGACTGATTGGTACTCGTTTGTGGTTCGTTCTTCCTTCTTATTCGTGGCTACGAGGGTAAAATCTTTCGCCTTGCTCAATACCCCTTTTAACGTTTCTTTTATGCTGTGTGTTCATATGTGTAATAGGCTACATGAAAAAGGTTTTTATGAAAAGGTTTTAATCAAGTCTCATAAATCGCATAAAATCGGCTGTAAAGAATCATGGTGAATCGACGACATATTCCACATAAAATAATGGCTTAACCAAACTATAGGATCGATCTAAAAATTAAAAGCATTAGAACCTGTTGTCTTTTAATGGTTTCGAATGAGTTTGGTTTTTCAGTAATAAGTCGACTTAGTTCGCATGCATAAATCGTTTTTGAAGTTTTGCATGAAATCTTGGTGCACAATATATTAAATAACGAGGAAAGAAAAGCACAAGTTATGTCTTGAAATCAATACTAAACTGTTTTAAAACTCATGCATGAATATACATTATAATCTCATGAAATAATATAATACTCATAAACTCATGGAAAGAAGCACCTAATAACTAGACCTAGACATGATACTTTCTGAAATAAAGTGGCGCGATCTAAATCTATCTTAGATCAAATTCTATTAAGCTAATAA
Source organism: Artemisia argyi (assembly GCA_030686995.1). Lineage (NCBI taxonomy): Eukaryota > Viridiplantae > Streptophyta > Magnoliopsida > Asterales > Asteraceae > Artemisia > Artemisia argyi. The sequence continues at coordinate 59,369,980 of CM060677.1, read as the reverse complement.
GAAGAGACTACTCATGCATAACCTTACATGAAATCGTCAAAAAAAAAAGTGGAGTCACCAAGATGTGTGTTTGTCTCGACTTAACATATAGGTGTTGCGGGTTTAATTTGGTGTCGCGAGGTATATGTTGTGATTTGTGACGTCTCGCAAACTGTTTCGAGGTCATAGTTAACAGCCCTTAATAGATCTTATGGGAACACACTAAAACGATAGTATACTAAAAAGTAGAATATGTAGAACTAACTTGTGTTACGTTAATACTAGTGCATGCAATATGTTTAATAGTATAAAGTGGTAAACCAAGAAGTAGTTGTTTCGGTTTATTGTTCAATGAACATGTTATCTCGGCTTATTTTTAAAAAGGATGTCGCGACTTTAATGGGTTGTCGCGGTATAAATAGTAATATCGTGAGTACGTTAATAAAATTATAATGACGGGGTCCAAAATTATTATCTTAATATTAATGTATTAAAATATACTTTAAAATAATTTTATTTGACTTTTAATATTTAATTTTGATAATTTACATTTTTGACCCTAAACTTATAATATTGACATTTTAGAACCTAAACTATTATATTGGTCAATTTAACCTTAAATATTATGAATTGTCCATTATAGCCTTAAAATGATTAATTGGCTTACTTGAAGTGGAAACTTACTACAAGTGGAAAGTTACTAAATCTGGAAAATTACCTAAAATGGAAAGATAACAAAAAAAAAGAAGTGATCTGATTTAAAGTGACCTATTAAGTAATACTCGGCTTCTAATTCGTTTAGGTTCTGTGAAGAAGGAGTGGTTCCTATTTCTGTTTGATCCTTTCTTGTGTCTGCTTGTCGTCTGGTTGATGTACAGATATTCTAACCTTTCAGTAAGGTTTCTCATGACTCGTGATCCATTTCTTTTGCCACTACTATGACTTCTGACCTTTGTATATCTGATATCTTTGGTTCATCTGTTATGATAATTTGATATGAAAACTTTTTGAAAATATAACTTGATGTTATGGAAGGAAAATGTTTTGAAATGACACTCTATGATTTTGATACGAAACCAGTTTTAAATGAAGGATTAATTGGCTTTTATGAAGAATGTTTTAAAAAGGGATAACTTTGTGATAGAAATGGATAAATGATTTCTAACATTTTTAAATCTATTTTCTCTTAACTCTTTCACGTTTTATTATGAACTTATGAAACTTGATAATTAATCTTTTGTAATGAACCTTTGGGAATGAACCTTGGATATTCTGAACCATTGATATGACTTCTGATATTATGACTTTTGATATTCTGAACCTTTGATATGACTTCTGATATTCTGAACCTTTGATAAGAACCTTATTATATGAACCCCTGATTTGAACTCTGATTATGAACCTTTTCCATTTGTGAACCTTTGACTTGGACTTTTGCTATGCACCCTATATTGATGACCCTCTGATTCTGATTTTGATTATGGACCTTTGATTCTGACTCTGTTATGATGATTTTATACTCGGACATCCTGTTTTGACCTACCCAGTTAGATACCCGAGCCATTTCCCTAGCCATGAAGGTAACATGGCCGGTTCATAGATGCACCTATGGCATGAATCTAGGGCAGTAGAGTGATGTTCTGCCACGTCCCCTTTCTGTTATATGATATGCACATTCTGTTATTATGGCCACTATGATTTCTGCGGGGGCGTATGGATGCATCCTAGATCTGTTTTATTTATCTGTCATATATTATACTATTATCTGGTCTGGTGAATGTGGCGTATGTGCAATATGCGTCCTTCACAATTCTGGGAGCTAGCTACTCCATGGATACTATTGTACTGCAGGATATGTTTGAAGAATATGACATGATATTTCTGTTCTGGGCTCGTTGGTAGATGACTGACCAAACCTTACCTGACCAAACATTATTTGACCTAACCTTACCTTACTTTACAATTTACTTCTCTTACCTTTGTTTATACCTTTTGATATTACCCAAATGCAACATATATTCTGTTATCTTTTTTTTTGTTTCATATTACTTTGTTGTTATATCTGTTCACTGAGTTTTTTTAGCTCAGCCGCATTTATTTTCCTGCGGCAGGTTTTGGAAGGAAGCTGGGTTGTGGGTGAAGAGTGCAAGTAGGAGTTTTAGAGAATACTTTACCTTTGCTAGCTATCAGGGACTAGAGTTGATTTGAAGACGTTTTCTATTAGATATTTTGTACCTTAGTTTTGTTTTGTAACTCTTGGCCTTATATTTCCTTTGTAACCTTTGTATCTGATTGTATTATTGAAGTTTTATGCTTGTGTATGTTCTGTTTGACACCATGAATGTGATATCTTAGCCTTGTCGGGTTGGGGTGTGACACAACATTAACTGGATCTGATAAAAAAAGGAAATGGAAAACTATTGCTTGGCTTCAAGCAAGACTAATGACAACTCCCTCAAAAACCACTTCAATTAAAAATCTTAGAAATGCGTATTTATATGTTTATGAGTCTGCTTGCCATTCATTTCATATGTGAAATTTCAATTTTCAAGGTTTTTGTTTAATTTTGCAGATCAACATATATTCCTCGGGTTGGATTTGAGGAGGGTGTTTTAATGGTCCTCTAATTTCAAGCCATTTTTATTGCAATATTTTTTGTCTTTTGTATTTGTAACTTTACTCTTTTGTATCTTTAACTTTGTGGATAAAGTATTAAGATAGTTCAAACTTCTCAGTTATTTTACATATAACTTCAATTTTATATTCTTTGGGCATGCAAGACTAGATAGGTAGGAGTTTGTTTCAAGTAGACATATAACGATTAGTGCAAACTGCAGATTTGTTTTTAAAATACAATAAGCTTTTTGCAAGAAGCTTCTCAAGATGTGTTTTGAAAACATAATAGGCTTTTTGCAAGAAGCATAGTCAAACACTAAGGCGTAAAATGATTTACGTATAGAAACCGAATAAGAATTTGACTCGTTAGTAGCAATAAGCTCAACTCTGATAAGATTGCAAGTGGACTCACTTGATAATGACGTGTTTTACATCATTTTTTAAATTTACTTATACTCTAATTAAAAACTTCTTTTTAGTTTGACTTTTTTATTTATTTATTTTTATTTTTTTTAATATTTAAGTGTTCATGGAATGAACTTGGTCTACTCAAATGTTTGATGTTAACTGCATACCTTTGCTCTCCAAAAATATCCACAAGTTAAAGAGGACGATACATGCATGTTTATTTTCTTAATAGTTATAAACCAAATTGTTTATCATATCATTGACATATGATTTATTATTTCTTTCAGAAAATAATAGAACATATTTATGTTCGTTGTAGTTTGTTAATTTATTCACACATGTATCTCGTTTCATGAATAATGTCTTTAAAACCCCCGTGAATTTACGGGTCTATAAGCTAGTATCTAATAAACGTGAATAATGTACAAGTCCTCTAAAGCACACTTTGCATTTAATTTTCTGATGTGTCTTCAATCCTATTGGCTGAAGATTAATTGCGTACAACCCTTATTATGCTGCTCATTTAGTCAAAGTTGTTAGGAAATCAAATTAGGTAACTAATTAAATCATTCAATTATTCATTCAACTTAATATGCTATGTTTATTTCTGTTTGTAACCGATAAGCTTCACCCATTCAAAACACAATCAAAATTCAATCAATAAACACACAAGGCAAACCACAACTAATACCACAATAATAGTTTGTTCTCTTCGGATTCAAAATCATCACTTATCACATAGATTCAAAAACACTAAACAGCCACAAATCATGTTCTCTTCGGATTCAAAATCACATTCCATTGAATTTTTCTTATTTTAGATATGTGTTTTTGTTGTTGTTGTTGTTGTTTCGGCAGGGCAATACACAATTCGATTTCAAGGTATGTAAATCTTAATCTATTAAATCTTTTTATTTAGATCAACTCCCAACAATCCTCTAGTTGCTATGTAGATGAAATCAATTCAGAAATATTTTAATGCTTTGGTTTAAATCACATATCACAAGCTATTTTGATGTTTTTAATATTCAATTTAATTCTATTTTGATTCCATTGATTGCAGGTAAATAAGTTGTAAGATTAAGGTTTTTGTTAAGGGAACACACTTTGAGATTGGTGTTAAATCACAAGACAAGGTTCGTGTTTGTTTTGATTTTAATTTATTTTAGGGATTCTCATTGATATAGTAATTGAATTTTGTGTTTCTTTTATTAGCGTGTGTTGATACTTGATTTAGTCTTATTAAACCAATTTTTTTAATGTTTTAATTAGAACTTAAACTACAAATATGAGGTTGAAAGATTATACGATTGAGGTACGGGTCTGTTTTTAGGATTGCATTTTTTTTCTTTTTTATTGCATTTTTTTTTTCAAGTTTGTGGCTTACTAAAAATCCCTACTTTGCTCCAATTGGCACATCAGTTTCGCACGCCTTTGGTTTAGTTATTATAGCTTAAGCATTATAATTTAGTGAAGAACACTCCTACATGATTCTCCTCAATTTGTTGTTGTATTTTTGTAATAGGTACCAGTAACAACCAGCACTATGGAGGTCGCAGTTCCCATGAAAGTATTCAACCTTTAAACTGTTTGACTGAAGGTAAACTCATACAACTATATTTGTGATTAGCGCTATGTAGGTTCATATGAATGTAGAGAGTTGTAGCCAACATTATATTAGTTAATGTTACCAAACGATCAGAGCGTCCTTCTTCTTCTCTAACGTTTAGTTTCCTTTAGAACTTGAAGGTACCAAGCTTTTGACACAACCATGAAGACCTACATACCTTATGGTTCACCAACACAGGTAGTTTTGTTTATACCATAGAACTTGAATATGCTTGCCCACACTGTGATTTTTAAAGGAACACAGAGATTTAATAAAAAATCAACATGGACATACATGTGCATTTTTTGTCACCAAAAGTACACACCAAGTAAACCTTCACGTCACCCCTAAAGTATGCAACCAAAAAGAAGTCTTTATCAACCTAAAGTAACTCATATCAGTAGTGCTTCAAAGATTATTGTTTAACACTCTTTATAAGAATTATAATTAAGGGGTGTTTGGATTTGTGTTTAAGAGGTGATTATTGGGATTTCGAGTTGCGTAGGTGGCTTGAACCTCTTACATAACCCAAAATTGTGAATAGATGGAAAAATCCTATTTAACATGTCCACTGAATATCTAGATATCATATACCAATGCTAGAGTACGCATTCATTAGTGTATATGTATTAGTAGAATTCAGATAGAATAGATTATATCCATAATAGTTGTATACTATTAGTACTTTCTTTGTTTAACTTACAGAACTAAAGCGAAGTTGTTGTTGTTTCAAAGTAAGTTGACCAGAGATTATGTACTACACACGCTATAACTCATACATGTTATGAAAGAATATCCAATAATTTTTTAGCAAGGAACTAAAAATGATGTATGTGACTAATCTATTGTGTTTGTTTGCATATTTTGTTGCAGATGCTTGATTACAACGTACCTGGAGCTACATATGCTTCTCTTTTTCTATCATTTGTCTAATTGTTAGTCATTTTGTTGTATGAATATATGTATTGATATGCTATTTTAATAGGAAAGTTGAACCGGGGATTATCTATTGTCGACAATTATCAGCTTCTTAAAGGAGGATAACAGACTGATGACGAGATTTCCTTTCATCTCCCCTTGGTTGGTGAATTGAATGGGTAATTACAATATTCTATAACCAATTTAAGCGTTAGTAATTTAGAAAGATATACTTACATCCTTCATGTCATTAAATGTTGCAGCTTCAAGCACACTTTCTTGTGCTTGATGATATCATGGGCGAGTCTCATATCCGCAGAGGGCAACCCTGGTGGTTCAGATTACCCAAGGTGTGATTTTAGAGCAATAAGCCATTATATAATGTAGTTTTTATTTTATTCTGACCATGCTTAAATTTGGAATAATTGAATCTAGGTTTGTAAGATTGCTGATGGAATTCTTCTTTGCAACCATGTCCCGAGGATTCTTAATAAACATTTCCGAGGAAGGCCTTACTATGTGGATGTTGTTGACCAGTTCAACGAGGTCTGTTGTTCTTCATATATTCAACGTGTCAATGATCATATGTACTCTTTTTAGATTATATTCTTAAAGAAAATGCCCAAAACCTTTTTGAACTACGAGGCTTTTGGATAAATATGCTTAAGTGTACAAGGTGTTCAAATGCTACAAGTACAAGTTCTTTTCATTGCTTCATTTGCATTTTTAACTTCCCATTTTTATTCAAAAAATAGGTTGAGGAAGAATAAGCTATTGCAAATTGATAATGTGTGAGTGGGTAAATGTTATAATGGGTTGATAATAGGTTATTAGCATTGTAGTTAATACATTGAGAATGGGTTGATGGTTGAGAATGGGTTAGTTCATTGGAAACGATCTTAGTGCAAAACTTAGTTTGAGTTTTATAATAAGGGCCCTCTATTTTAGTAGCCATGTCTACATATATAGAATCTCTATATTACAACTCTGAACCGTATATCAGCTCAAGCTACTTTAACAAAATACCCTTTGTGTCATTTTACCTCTCATGATTTGTTAACAGACAACATTCTATTATAAGACTATCTACTAACACTATATGATAATACTATCTACTGTAACGATTTTGTTATAGTCGAGAACCGCTTCATGCTTTGTATTGTTTTTTTTTTTTTTTTTTTTTTTTTTCATTCTAATACAATTTAAGTATAATGAAAAGTTGATTACGAATAATAGAGTTGTAAAATTGTTGAAAGATGGTTGGTGATAAGTGTGTAAATACTCATAATTTTTGTCGTATCTGAACTGCCAAAACATCCAAAAACACTCAAATATGCATCAAAATACTGAAAATATCCCAGGATTATGTTTTACATGTTTCAGATGCAAAATTATTAAAAACAGATGAAAAACGAACAAAGTTTGCATAATTGGCAGTTTCAGTCCCTCAACTTTCAAAACTTGTCAAAATTAGTCCCTGGGCATTTATTTTGGAAGAAAAGTCATCAAAGGTCCTTTTGAAATCACAAGTTATCATAATTAGTCCTTTGGTGAAAAATTTCCAAAGTTTACAAAACTGGTCCTGTACTTTGCAAAGTTGTCAAAAATGGTCCCTAGGATTTAAAACTTTGGAAAAATCAATTGAGGTCCTCGTACTATTCATATTTGGCAAAAATGATCCCTGGAAGAAAAGTTTGGAGAATTTACAAGTTTGGTTCCTGAAGTTTCAAGTTTGGTAGAATTAGTCGCTGAGGTGTAAAAAATTGGATCATATAAGCTCCTTATGATCTACGTTTTTAGTGTGTTCCAAATCTTTTCCATTAATCAATTTCAAGTTTTAGTACCATTTTCAGTTTATGCTCAAATATATCTCAAATTCTCACACTATTATAATGTTGTTATTAGTTGTTGTTTTGGACTCCTAAGATCATATAAGCTCCTTATAAAGCTTCTGTAAGCTTTTAGAAATAGAAAGAAACAGTGGTAATCATAAAATCAAAAATACCAAAAATACATATAAAATAAATAAAAATAAAAAAAATCAGTGTGGAAGATAAAGGAGCAATGGAGAAGGGCTGATGTGGATTGCTGAGGGTTAGTAACCTTGTGGAATGTTGGGAACAAAGTTTTACTATTTTATCAAGTCTCGGTCATTTGTAATAAATGTTAGGTTGCTTAGTTATTAGTTACTTACATTTGGTTATATTCTATGTGTTTAAGGCTTATGAAAAGCCCACAAGGCCATTTAGGCCCACGAATCCTGGAAGATGGGAGCTAGGAGTGTTGCCCTAGCTTCCCTCCTATAAATAGAACCTTTAGGTCTCATTTGTATTTGGTTGGTTATGTGAAATATTAAGGAAACTCTTGCAATTATAATTCTCTCATTCTCATAATCATCCTATCCTTATATCTATCTCATTCTTGCTTGTGTGAATTCAATATGGGTACCTAACAAGTGGTATCATTCGCCATATGAAGGTATAGTTCTTGTTTTCTTAAGAAATCGATCCAAAATCTCTCTTTTATTTCGTTATTTTTGTTAAATTTTTGAACTTTTTTGTTTGTTTCTTGTTTTCTATCACATATTTGCTTACAAACTTGTGTTACAAAGCATTACAAACAAAAAAAGTTCCAATCTTTTATCAAAATATACGAGTTTGATTTTTGTACTTGTTTTCGAAATTTCTTTACTTGTGGAAAAAGCTTATCAAGTTTCAACTTTCTTAAAGAAATCATCTTTTTATACCTAAAAGTACAAGAATCTTTAAATAAAAATGAGTCTTTGGTTAACTTTCTTAGAAAACAAAATTCTGCCTAAATTTCGCAATCTTACACTGCCCAAGTTTCGAAATCTCTTTTGTTTGCCTCCTATCGACTTACGGTTTGTGAACTCAGTATTTTCTTTCTTGTACAAGAAAGAAAATTACTTCGAATTTTGGATAAATTTCGAAATTGGATAATTTCGAAAGCTTGTACATGAGTTTGTGTTTTTCGAAAATCTCCAATTTTTTCGAAATCACATTTTTCGCAAACTTCTTAAGTTTCGCGATAAAACTCATTTTCTACAAGTTTCGAGAATAAAGCTGCCACTAAGTTTCGCAATTTAATTTCAAAATCTCCAAGTTTCGCAATCTCAAGGATCAACAATTTTCACAAGTGTGCAAGTTTTCGAGATCACCTAAGTCACAAATTTTCGCAATCACAAGTTGTGAAAGTTTTTTCGAGATTTGGCTAAATCCTATACCTTCTACAAGATCCATCTCTCACACAAGTGTTTCATTATGTCTCAACCACCGTACTACAACTTTAACCATCCTCAGCAACATCAGAATCAGCAGTATCATCAGCAACAACAACAGTATCAACAATCACCACAATATTATCAACAACCGCTTTACTCACAACAACATCTACTCATGCAACAACATCAGATGGTTCCAATACAACAATCCTATCCAATGCCACAACAACAAGGCTAACTTCCATCCAAACAGACTCACTGGTTTGACAGGATGTGTGAAGTCATTTCAACTCAACAATCCAGACATGAAGCAGGATCTATTGACACTCCACCAATGCTTACACCGGGTAATTATGTTCAGTGGGCAAGTCGATTCTTAAGGTTTATAGAACTCAAGAAACCCAATGGTAAGTACATGAAACAAGTTATCCTTGAAGGACCGTTTCAGTGGCCTATTAACTACGTTGGAGGTGACCCATATGCTTATCCTCCAGTAGCTCCAACTGCTGTACCAGTTCCTGAGTCTGCACTCACTACTGAACAACACCTTCATCGTGAAGCAGATGAGTATGCTATGGCTTACATACTTCAGGGAATACCAAATCCATTATTCAGAAGTGTTGATGCTCAGACAACTGCAAAATCTATGTGGGAACACGTCCATCTACTTATGGAAGGCACACAACTGAACAAAGAAGACATGGAATCTAAACTCAACTTGGAATACACTAACTTCATGATCGAACCAGGGGAATCACTTGAATCTTACTATCATCGTTTCACCAATGTTGTCAACGACTTAGAGAGACATGAAGTACACCTTCCAAGGATCACTGTCAATACGAAGTTTGTTAGTAGTCTGGGTTATGATTGGCAAAAGTATGTGACATTTGTGAGACAAGCTAAGAATCTTCATGATGCTCCATATGGTTTGTTGTATGACTATCTCAAGCACCATGAATCTGAAGTTGAAAAAGATAGAGCTGCACGAGGAGGATATACACCACCACCTACTTCTAATCCCCTAGCACTCGTTGCTTAATCTCATGCTGCACATCCTCCGATGTCTAATCATGCTTATGTTCAGGAACAGAATTACTTCAGTTACCAGCAACCTGCTACCTCATACAAAATGGTCCCATATGAATCATCCTCGCAACACGCTTCTCCTCAACTTGCTCCATATGACAACCATGATAGCATGTACTACTCAAATCAGATAGAAGATGATGATGAAGACGTCAATACGTTGAATCAAGGACTTGCTCTTATCGCTCGTGCTTTTAGCAAATTCTCAAACAAAACCAACAACCGTCTTCGTTCTTCATCAAATACAAGGAATCAAGCTGTCATTCAAGATGGTCGAGTTGAGATTCAGAACCGTAATCCTGGACGTCCAAGTTCAGGAGGGTATTCTGGAAATTCTGGGTATGGACAAAGATTCAACAACAATGGGGGATTCAGAAACAATTCAGGTGCTCCTCAGAGAAGAAATGACAATGTGGCAAATGGCAATACAGAATCTGGGAATGCGATATGGTGCTACAACTGCAACGAAAAAGGTCATATTGCAACAGCATGTCCAAAACCGAGAACCCGCGGCAGTCAGTTTCACAAGCAGGCATTACTAATGGCTCTCAAAGATGAAAATGAAGGAACTTTCACTGAACAAGAGAATAGTTTCTTCGCTAATGCTTACAACGATGATGATATGGAAGATCTTGAAGCCAATGCAGCTGTGATGCTTATGGCCAACATGCAGGAACTCCAGTTGAATGATTCAGGCCCAGTGTTTGACACTGATGGTTTGTCTCAGGTACATGACCTAACCACATGCTCCATACTAGTAACTGCATCACCCTCTACTTCTGAATCAGATAAGGCGCAAGTTGTTCCATCCGAATCATGTTTATCTTCTCAAGACGATGAACAATTAAACACAGTTGTTATATTTGATGATGACACTGTCGTTTCATTTGATGATCCTATTGAGCAAGACAAACATGATCATGTTGAACAACATGAACCTTCTTCTGATCCAGATCCTGACTATATTGTCATGGCCAAACAACTTCAAGAACAAATTCTTATTACTAACAAAAAGGACGAGCAAAATACAGTTTTGAAAGATACAAATGAAGTTTTGAAAAAGGACATTGAATGTTATAAAATACAACTTTCACATTTTCAAAATGCAGTCAAACGTGAAAAGTGCTTTGAAAAGTCATTTCAGGAATTGTATGTCAAAGAACAAAATCTTCAAAAGCAAATGCATGACTTAATTAGGTCAAACGGTAAATTGGTTTCCAAACTGGAAAATGATAAAAAAGATCTTATACACAAGTTGTACAACTTCAAAAGGAACTTTCAAAAACACAAACAGAGTTGTCAAATTGTAAACAGGAATTTTATGAACACAAAGTGCAAAAAAGAGAAAAAGAAAATTCTTTAATTGAAGAAAATATCACTCTCGAACGTCAAATTAAAGCTTTTCAAAATATCGTTTACAAAAATGGAGAATCTGTAACGACAATTCAAAAGTTTACTTTAAAACCAAGACCCGATAAAGGTTTTGCCATTGGCAATTACAGATCAACTTTTCTACACACTGCGTTCAAAACAATTCCTAAACTTTACAGTATGGACCAATTGATGGATAATAATGTTGTGCGTGTTATTGTATATAATACTGAGGAAGAATATGAACTTGAAGAAAAGAGTCGATCAAAAATGAGTCAAGTTGAATATTGCAAACCATATGATTATTCAAAAGTTCCTCACATTTCAAAATCTTTTGTTCCATCAAGAGAAATACCTGAGAAATCATGGTATGTAACTGAGTCTTATTATTCATCTTCCAATGGGGCTCCTGCCAAACCCGTGGCACAAGTAAATGGTCCATTACCATCTTCTGGTACTGTGACACCTTTACCAACACGTTGTCGAGTCTTAGACTATTTTAAAACGTTCATGAAAGGCATCGAAAACCTGGAAAACGTAATTGAACATAATTCGGAAATAAAAATTGCTACTTTTCAATCAGCTTACGAGCGCGAAAAGCGAGACATTTTTCAAAAACAATTTCCGCCTTTAGTTCAAAATTTGCGTCATTGTGCTACTCGTTGGGAACAGGAACTCCAAAAAGAAGTTAAATCAATGCAAAATGTTTTCGCTCTAAATGAAAATGCAGTCTTGGTTCAACAATGCAAAAATCGATTTTTGAAAACGGATTCTGATCGACTCTTGGAAAAAATTCTCACAGCTGATATTTATTCTCTCATTATGAATGATCTTTACTATTCCAGTAATGCTGTGATGTTTGATAATTACTGCGCTGATATTGATTTGCTGAATAAGGAAACTAAGACTTTAAAACATAAATATGAAACGTTGCGTCAAAACAGTGATGATGTGAGAAACAAAGTTTCAAACGAAAATTGTCAACTCAAACAAAGGCTTGAATGGTGTCAAGCTCAAAGTCTTGAAACGGAATTGCAACTACAAAGTCACAATGTTTCAAAACGCTGTCAACTTTGCAAAGACAATGTTTTTCTCAAAAATAAATGTCTTCAATATGAAAAAGAAATTGCGGAGTTAAAAATTGAAAATGTCGAATGGCAACAAAACCGCGATCACATTCATTATTGCAATGGTTTACTTGAGTCTGATATTCAGGACAAAAATCACATCATCATTGATTTGGAAGAGAAAATTAAGCTACTTCAAAAAGGAAAGTTTGTTGACACCACAGTGATTGCACCAGGAATGTTTCAAATAGACAAAACAGATAAGGGTAATCATGCTACCAGTTCTAATGTTAGCTCTTCCACTTCTACAGGATTAGTTTCCCTTCAGCGCGTTAGCAGCCCAAAGCCAAAAAGCATTAAGAAGACTAAAAATACTAGGCTATGGCAACGTAGAAGAGGAACACTAGAAGTGCAAGAAGTAGAAGAACACCTTAGGAACTTGAATAAAACTCATGTTGCATCTGATTTAGATTCTACTCTGGCAAATTGTAATCCAAATCTTAATGTAACGAATGCTGAACCTTTGAATGTTTTGAATATTAATGCATCTTGTGTGTTTTGTCGAAAAAGTGTGTTTTCTGGTGATCATACTAAATGTGTAGCTAATAATCTCTTACATCGTCACAAGAAACGTAGATCAGGCATTCCTTTTAGGCCCACTACTGCCTCTAAGTCTACCTTAGGAAAACGCCAACTACCGTTTCAAATGATGTTGTAGTCAACCCAAGAGCAGAAATCAACAAATCTAGGAACACGCCAAAAGTTAGTGCATTTACCAAAAATAAAGCAAAAACTAGTTGGAACTGGCAACGTTGGTTACAATACAAACCAAATTTTAAATGGATTCCTAAACTGTTGAATACTTGTGTTTCTAACCAACAGGAACCCACCATTTCTTCGGGTTCCACCCTTACTTCTGTTCCATCTCTATCGTCTACTTGTGATGCAGGTGGTTCAGATTGTTCTCTGGATTGTTGATAGCGGTTGCACCCGACATATGACAGGCAATCTCAAACTGTTAGCAAACTTTGTTTCAAAGTTTATTGGAACTGTCAGATTCGGGAATGATCAATACGCTTTAATCATGGGTTAAGGTGACTATGTGAATGGGAATATTGAAATTAGCAGAGTCTACTATGTTGAAGGCTTGGGTCACAACCTCTTTTCAGTCGGTCAATTTTGTGATGGGGATCTAGAAGTAGCATTTCGAGAGAAAACTTGTTTTGTTCGTGATCTACAAGGAAATGATCTGATGTCCGGAAAACGTGGTACTAACATTTACACAATTTCAATGTCTGACATGATCGCTTCATCTCCTATCTGTCTTCTATCCAAAGCTGAAACGACTAAATCATGGTTATGGCACAAACGCCTTTCTCACTTGAATTTCAAAACGATGACTAATCTCGCTCGTCACAAATTAGTTAAAGGCTTTCCAAGATTCCGCTATGCCAAAGATCACCTATGTCCAGCCTATGAACAAGGAAAAAGTACCCGTGCTCATTTTCCCTCAAAACCTGAACACAGTACTAATCATGTTTTACAACTGCTTCATATGGATTTGTGTGTTCCGATGCGTGTTCAAACGATCAACGGTAAACGCTACATTTTAGTAATTGTTGATGATTACTCCCGTTGGACTTGGGTTTATTTTCTTCGAAGTAAAGATCAAGCTCCTCTAATGATCATCACCTTTCTCACCAAAATACAAGTTCAGCTATGCAACACAGTCAGAATTGTTAGAACTAACAATGGCACAGAATTTAAGAATCAGACTCTAAGGTCGTATTTTGAGAAAGTGGGAATTGAACATCAAACATCCATTCCACGAACACCCGAACAGAATGGAGTAGTTGAAAGACGCAACAGAACATTAGTGGAAGCTGCACGAACGATGTTAATTAATGCTCAATTACCAGATTACTTATGGGCGGAAGCTGTTTCAACCGCATGTTACACTTAAAACCGTTGTATGATCACAAAACGCCATCACCAAACCCCTTATCAGATTGTTCACAAAAGGAAACCGAACATCAGTTACTTTCATGTATTTGGAGCTCTATGTTACCCAGTCAATGATCGTGATGGTCTAGGTAAACTTAAAGCAAAGGCTGACATTGGAATATTTGTTGGATACTGTGATAATTCAAAAGGCTTTCGGATATGGAATCGTCGTACAAGAGAAATTCAAGAGACTATTCATGCTAATTTCGATGAACTCACTCAAATGGCTTATGAGCAAAACAACTTAGGACCCGCATCCAACCGTCTAAACTTTCAGGAATCTTCTGCTGAACCATTGTCACTCTCCCGTAAAGATGTGGAAACCTTGTTTGCTCCATTGTTTGATGATACGATTGTTAACTGTCAATCTGAGGCCTCACCAAATTCCGCTGCACATCTTGATCAACATCAAGTACCTTATACACCTCAACAAACAACAACAACTGTTGGAAGAGACGGTCCTCCGATTATATCACCTACAACAACAGAACAAACCGGGTCCAACTCACGACAATCAGCTAGAGACTCTATACCTTTATCAATTCCAAAAACCACAGAGCATGACCTAGAACCATTCATTAACCCATTTGCACTGGCTCCACCTGTCCCCGACATTGAGGAGTCATCTACACGTAATTTGGGTCCTGCTCACTTGCGAGATACTTATCAACTTCACCCTTCGACACACAAATGGACTAGAGATCACCCCTTAGTTCAAATTATTGGCCATCGAGATGCACCTATTATGACAGGACAACGCCTTCACACAGACGGTGAAACTTGCATATACGCACTCACAGTATGTGAAACCGTGCCTAAAAACGTCAAAGAAGCTATGACTTACAAAAACTAGATTGAGTCTATGCAAGAAGAATTCAAATCCTTTCAAAGATTGGAAGACTGGGAAATGGTTGAAAAACCAGAAGGAATCATTGTCATTGGATTAAAATGGATCTGGAAAAACAAACTGGATGCAGAAGGAACTGTCATACGAAACAAATCACGCTTGGTAGCAAAAGGATACTCTTAAGAAGAAGGAATAGATTTTGAAGAATCATTTGCTCCAGTAGCTAGACTTGAAGCTGTACAGATCTTCTTAGCATTTGCTGCTCATCGGAATATGATTGTTTATCAAATAGACGTGAAAACGACTTTTCTGAATGGACAACTCCGTGAAGTGGTTTATGTCAGTCAACCGAAAGGATTCGTTGATCCAGAACATCCCAATCATGTCTACAAACTAAAGAAGTCTTTCTACGGTCTCAAGCAAGCCCCCAGGGCGTGGTATGATAAGTTATCTAAATTCCTCTTGGCCAATAACTTTACTCTAGGTTCGGTGGACCCAACACTATTTACAAAAACATACGGGGCAGACTTATTAATTGTTCAAATTTATGTCGATGACATTATTTTTGCTTCAACCAACAAAATTTACTCAATGGATTTTGCAAAATTAATGACAGATAATTTGGAAATGTCCATGATGGGTGAACTTACTTTCTTTCTAGGACTACAAGTTCATCAATCACCCCGTGGAATTTTTCTAAATCAGTCCAAATATGCTCTTGAGATTTTAAAGAAACATGGAATGCAAAGCTGTGATACAATGAATACACCTATGGCCAATTCCACAAAACTAGATGCTGATATACATGGGACTCCTGTTGACCCTACCAAATACCGAAGTATTATTGGGTCCCTCATGTATCTCACATCTAGCAGACCTGATATTGTATTTGCTGTCTATATGTGTTCGCGATATCAGTCTAAACCAACTAAGAAACACCTCAATGAGGCAAAAAGAATCCTTCGATACATAAAAGGAACCATCCATTTGGGGATCTGGTATCCGAATGATTCTGGTTTTGAACTAATAGCTTTTTCAGACGCTGACCATGTAGGATGCTTAGACACGCAAAAAAGTACATCAGGTGGATTATAGTTTCTTGGAGATAAGCTTGTGTCTTGGCAATCAAAGAAGCAGGACTGCACATCACTGTCATCAACAGAATCTGAATACGTAGCTATGTCTGCTTGTTGTGCTCAAGGCATTTGGATGAGATCACAACTTAAAGACTATGGCTACCTATTCAATAAGATTCCGATCTACTGTGATTCCAAAAGTGCCATTGCAATCTCCTGCAACACAGTCCATCATTGCAAATCCAAACACATTGATCTCCGATATCATTTCATCAAGGAGCATGTCGAAAAGGGTACAGTTGAATTATATTTTGTGGGAACTGAGTACCAATTGGCGGACTTACTTACAAAAGCCTTAGCTCCATCAAGGTTTGCTAGTTTAGTTTACCAAATTGGTATGCGATGTTTGACTCCAGAGGATCTGAAAAAGTTTTTAAAATACAAGTAAAAGTCAAACATCAAAAACTATTTTTGTACATATTCTTTCAGAAAAAACAAAATACAAAATTATAAAAACATCAAAAACACAAAAAGATTTTTTCTATTAAAAAAAAAAAAAAAAATAAAAAAAATAAAAATAAAAAAAACGCAAGTATATCGCTTCCTGTCAACACTTTGTTATTCCTTTCTCTTTTACAAGTGTTGAGGGGGAGACACGCTCAAAATTTTTTCAAATTTTTCAAAACGGTATACTTGAATATTTCCTTAAGATGCGTTGTTTCAGGACTTAATGGATATCTCATATCGTTTTTCTTTTCACAAAACGATGTCATAAGGAGTATATCTTAGTTTATTGCATTTGGTTATCCACTTGTATCAAAGTTTAGGACTCATGATGCAAAAATAGTAGTTAAGGGACTAATAGTGACAAATTTCAAAAGTCAATAATACTTAACACAAACATACACCCGTTTTTTTCTAAAAAACACCCAATATCATACAAAAACCCTTTGCAAATCCACGACCCAAATTCAAATGTGAAATCCAAGCTACCAATCTTCAATCCGTAAGTTTCTACGTGATCTTTAGACAATTTCTAGCTATGGTTTTCGTTTAATCGCAAAGTTAACGGTTAGATTTCATGTTATCACGCTTTGAAAACCTAGGGTTTCAAAAATTTCGGGATTAAACAAAACGTGTTTGGGGGAGTAATTTTTTATAGGGGTTTTGTCCTAAAACATGTTTCTAACTTGCCCATAACACTTAATCTCAATCTAATACGTGTTTGCGTGATTCTCGATATCTAGGGTTTTGGTACGATATAGGTGTTGTTGATTGTTTGATGTTTTAGTTAATCTTCTTGTTAGGATTTGTTGTTATATGTGTGAGGATCATTGTTATGCACTTTAATTTGATCCATATCCATGTTTGCGTGATTCTCGATTTGTAGGGTTTTGTTCATGTTGGGTAATTTCTCGTATGGTGTTTATCCGGCTTGTTATTCGTGTTTAACTTGTTCCTATGAATGATAAATGTTTCACTAGACTTAGATATAATAAGAGGATGCATGCACTTGTGTTTCTCGAAAACGTGTTCTTACCAAGTTTCGAAATTATAGCATATAGGATAATTCTATGTTTCTCATTGTTGTTTATTATCATTTATGACAGGTTTCAATCTTTGGAAAAACATATTGCATTAAGAAATGTACGTTGACAGGATTTCAAAAATTCTTGTATAAGAGTTTTTTCGAGAACACCATTTTCGCAATTACCAGCATTGGTGGAAACTTTTTTCGAAAACACACCTGATAAGGGTTTTCGAAAAGATCTCAAAGTGTTGTATTTTTCTCGAAAAAAAATCCACTTTGTAATCTTTTCGAAAAAGGTTGTCACATGTGTTTGCGAAAATTTTTTCATCATTGGTCATTCTTCGAGAACACAAGCTGTGAAAATTTTCGAAAACTCTCAATCTGAGTATTTGCGAAAAACTTCACAAATTTTGTTTTTCTTTCGAAAACACTATTTGTGGATTTTTTTCGAAAACATTTACATTAAGGGTTTTTGCGAAACTTTTCTGGGTTGCATTTCGAAATCACACTTAAAGTTTATTTTCTAAATTAAGGACTTTCTGTGTTTCCAAAAAATTGTCTAATGTGTAATATTTCGAGAACATTGAATGTTGTAATTTCGAAAACATGTAAATTGTGATGATGATGATTATTAGATGTAACGTGTAATGTTATTATGTATCTTGGATGATCTTTGTGCCTATGTGAATGTATAAGTGCTTTATGCTTAATTTCATGATTATATAAGCTCAACTTTATCTAAGTATACTTAATTCGTCACTTCACACATTCTAATGGAACCATTTATGCTTAACTAAGTCTAACTCATTATCTGTAATCAAACTTGTCATCGTACTAACGAGTAACAAATCTGGATGTTTGGTTTATGATAATGTTTCTCAGATTAACATGGCTGAACACAACGAGAATGTCCCTGAACAAAATCTTCCACTACTCACTATGGATGACATCATTCCCGCTGACTACAACGTCACCATTGGCAGAAACAATCCTCGAGTTGATTTCGTCAAGTTGAGAATTCCTGAAAATTCGTTCAAAATTGTCAAAGATATTCTCCTTGCACATCCTTGCAAGCATCTGCTCAACAAATCTACTTCAGTTCCTGTGCTCTACCTTCATCAGTTCTGGCTTACAGCAAAGGTTAACCTAGATGATGAGTCTTTCACTGTTACGCTGGATCGACAAGTTTACACTGTAGATCACGATGTCCTTCGTACAGTCTTCCTTCTACCTCAACCTGACAATGAATTTGCTCCAAGGCTGCCTGAACTGGATCTCCTGGACTTTTTCATAGAACTAGGATACGATGTTCAAGACGACTTACCTCTGATTAAGCATTCCAGATTCAATGCGAAGAATATACCTCAGCCTTGGAGAACTTTCTACTTGTTAGTCGTACGTTCTATATCAGGAAGAAAAAGTGGGCACGAACATCCCAGACTTGAGCATTTACAAGTATTTTGGGGAATGGTGAGTATGTCTCCTATTGACTTTTCAGTTCCAATAATGAACGATATAGTCTACAACATTCAAACCGGACGTGAAAAGACTATGATCCCGTTCATAAGATTCACTAAGCTTATCATTGAACATTTCTGCAAAGACACACCGGAATTCATCAAAAGAATGGGAGATCCAAATGAGCCAAAGAACCTCTTCGAGGACGACTTCACCACTTCTTTTGTCAAAATGACCACTTATTCTACTAAGCAAAAAGGAATGAGGCTTCCCGAGTACCTTCTTGATGATAATATCAAGAAAAGTTTGAACTATAAATTCTACGATGATGCTTACAAAGGGATTCAGGAAGAAACCACCATACAGACTTGAAGTAAAGGAAGTGTGAAATCTGGGAGTACTACAAGCACCACTGGCTCACCTAAATCAAAGTCAAAGGCTACTTCCAAAACCAAACCTTCCACCAAACCGAAACCTACACCCAAACCTAAGCCTGCAACTAAGCCTAAGAAGAAGGTAACACCAAAGCGCGCTCTTCGAGATGAACCTACACCGCCACCATCTGAAAGCGACTCTGAGTTTGACACAGAATCTGAAGAAGAAGAGGCAGACTTTGAACGAAGAGTAAGAGTACCTGAAGAAGCATTTCCTGAAATGGAAATTGCTTTAAAACAAAGTCTAGAAACCTTTGAAGCAGATAAAAGAAAAAGAAAAGGGATCACAATAAATGAACCCAATGATGATGAAGAAGATGAACCAATCATTGAACAATTGGTCGACAAAAGAAAATTGAAAAGTATAGTTGTCGACACACGAGCCGAAGAGAAGAAATTTCTTAAAGATCAGAGGGAAGCATCACTCCTCAGCCGACTTCATCCTCAACCTTCATCACCACCTGCCAATCAACCAGAGCATGAAGGCACTACTAGCAGCTCAATTCCTCTCATTGTGTCTACCACTTTGGAACCAGTTTCACAACCCGGTGACAAAGTAAATGTCACAGATACAACAGGAGACATCACCATGACTGAAACTGCAAATGTAGAGGAGAATGTTGGTGAACAGGAGAACATTGCCACGGATCTGGAATTTGATCATTTCAATACACCAGAGTTTCTTGCACAGGAAGAAGAGGAACGCAGAAGAAAGGAAAATTAAGAAAAGGAAGCATTCGACACCAACGTATTCCTTCAGTCATCTTTACAATCTAAGCAGACATCTTCACAGCAACCTCCACCTCCTCAAGACTCTCCACCAAAGGATCCGACTCCTCCAGCTTCTTCTTCAAGCTCTCACAATGAGTCATCATCTGAATCATCACCGGAACATTCATCTCCTACACCTTCTAAAACCGCATCTAAGCAACAATCAATCAATGAACCGACAAAACCAGTTGATCTTCAGGAGCAAGTCAACACTCTCACAACCATGGTTACCAGTCTTGCTAAACAAGTTGAAGATTTTCAGGAAGCAAAGCAGCAAATCGATAAGTTCATGAAAGCAGATTTGACAAGACTCATCAGGACTTTCACACTAGATTACCTTACTGAAAATCTGGTTGAAATTGTTACTCCTGAAGTGACAAATCTTGTTGCACCAATCAAGGACAATTTGGAGCACAGAATCAGAAGTGTTGTAAAGAAAATGTTGTCAACAACACCATTCACACTTCATCCTGCCAAAGCTTCAACATCTACTCTAGTCATTCCTGAACCATCAGTCGAAGACCTGCTTACTCAACTCTACGACAAAGTTGCATCCAAAACCACTTTGACAACTGAAGAAACAGCACTTATCGATGCCATTGCTGCCAACTTGTCTAAAGAGTCATGCAAAGAAGCTGTTGGATCCCTTAAGAGGTCAAGGAAAGATGACGATCTGGATCTGAACTCTAAAGGCAAGAAACACAAGTCCGGAACCGATCCATGATCTTCTCACCAACCACAAAAGGATCCTACTCCTCCTGGAAATCAGCAACTCACTTCAGCTACTAGTCAAGGTCCCACAGATGAGGAAGAAAATCTTATGCACCCAACTGATAATTATGAAGGACAACCCGATACCGATTTCCGTGCCTCCCCAATTCCCGATTCTCAACCTGGACCATCGTCAACCTCAAAAGCTCAAGACAAGGATACCACATCCAAGTCTAAGAAGTCAAAGAAAAAAAGGCGTCATTCATGGCTCGACAATGATGACACACCTGAAAATGATTGGTTGACTGATTTGGTCAAAGCTCAACCTCCTCTGGAAGATGAAGAACCACTCCCAGGTAATACACTGCAATATACTCAGGTTATCATGAAGGAGCTTCAGATTGAGAAACTTACAAAGGCGGAGCTCAGAAGAATCGATCGGGATGCACAAGAATTCCTCAAGTCTAGATCTGGTAATAAGATGGAACTCGAGTTTTATATGCAGAATATAGCTAGTGCAATGTCTAGTAAGTTTGACTGGCTAAATCTTGAGGCGAATCTCGACAACTATTCTAAAAGACAGGACAAACCTTACTTCACCGATTGGACTAAACCATTACCTCTGCAAGGATTTCCCGAAAAACCCAAGATACCTTACCGCTTCTTCTTCAACAAGGATCTTCGTAACCTCCAACTCACTCAAGAAAAATCAAAGCAGAAATATGCTTCCTCATTGACTATCTCAGTACCAGCCGCAAAATACGATGTTCCTACAATTGAAGAATTAACTCCAGTATTTAGCGACTCTATTGTAGCTTACGACAGAGATGCTTTACACGGGATTCAGCACTGGCCTGAACGTCGTCGTCTCGGTTACACTCATAGATTAGACACCAAGTCATTAGAGAATGTGAAGCATAAATCAATGATCATTGCTATCTTGGAGATTCAAGAGTCGAAACGATTTAACTACATGTTCATGAATGAGATTGTGGTTAAAAGACAAGATGAAAAGAAGTACAAATTCTCAGAAGCAGATTTTCCTGACTTATATCTAAATGACATTGAAGACATGTATCTAGAAAAAGTTCAAGGAAGAATGCGTGGATTTGATACTGAGACACAATACAACTTCATTTCATCTCTACTTCTCTTCATCCGACGATTGATAGTTCAAGAAAGAGTGGAAGATCTTCAGCTTGGAGTGGAAAGTTACCAACAGAAGATTAATCTGACTAAGCCACAAGTTTCATTTCTTGGCATCAATCAGATGTCACAGTACACACTCATCCAAACACCATCTTTTGGCTTCACCTAGCTCAACAGCAAAAAGTTAATAAGTTTTTTATAAGGCTCGATGAGTTACACACAAGTTCTGTGATGTCACGCTCAAAATAGTTCACGATGGGTTAGTCAAAAGATTGAATAATGATCGGAGAAAGATATCTCAAGGTGAAACTGCAAGGTGGAAATCCAGTGCTAGAAGACAAGTTCGAAACTTTGTCATGAAAATTGAAGAAAGGTTATTTCGTCAGGAACAGATCAGACGATTGGAAAGTTATATCGGTGTCAGACCTTCATTTCCCGTCAGACTCTTCAAAAGACCAGAACCACAGTTCACAGACTTTGAT
Organism: Artemisia argyi; assembly: GCA_030686995.1. Classification (NCBI taxonomy): domain Eukaryota; kingdom Viridiplantae; phylum Streptophyta; class Magnoliopsida; order Asterales; family Asteraceae; genus Artemisia; species Artemisia argyi. Next base: position 59,347,219 of record CM060677.1, on the reverse strand, counting down.
GCTCCAATCACTGATGAAATTTAAACTGGTACACAAGGGTATTAACATTTCAATATTAACTATTTTCACTTGATTGATTTGTTATCATTATGGCTTATGCACACATAACAGTGTACAACCCGTTCTTGTAAAGAAAGGACCCTGTGGTACGCATCAGTGCCTCAATCCTGATATAAGGAGCGAAGGCTTCTTACTTTTGAGTAGAGTTAATCAAACATTTTCTGATTTCATAACTCTGCTCAAAAGACAAATATTTCACCTCAATAAGTATTCACTTGTTGAGGGGGAGCACTTGAAACAAAATCATCGTTCTTGAAATCAAAAGTTCTCGTTGAATTCTCCCCATAAGACTCAAAAGGCATATTTTAATCAAAAATATTGTCAAAAATATCATCGTATATGCTATTTTTGAGGGGGAGAAAAAGTGAATGTGATTAAAATATGAAAGTTCAAAGTTGCTTAAAGTCAAATCTCATGCGAGCTAGACTCAGAATTGACCCAAGAATTGACGAAATAAAAAGTTAGTAATCTCGAAAAGACTTATCCTCGACAGGTAATGACATCAAGTTAGTTACCAGAGCTAGTTGTCACCTAAAAGCTGACAATGGAACTCTCTAACTAACCACGTAAGAGTGTCTAGAAAAGGATTTATCTAAGTATAAATGTACCGTTTCGAGAAACTTTCTGTGAACTTGACCAGGCCGGGTAACAATTTCAAGCTAGTCTAACTAGTGATGTAAGCGTGTCTCGAATCGGTCTTGTTGTCACACCCCCAAAATTGGGTCCAGCGGAAGCATACATGTAGCTGGGGTGTAACTCAATTGGTATCTCAACACAAGCATAAAAATGGTTTTTACTTTAATCATTTAGAATAAAACCGTTTAATCAAAAGTATTGAATTTACATCGTTAAAAGTAGTGCGGAAGTAGGCCTTTAAAATAGTTAAAAACGGTCCCTAAATGAATATCAGAGTCTTCTATGATCATGCCATGCCCTGCCAAAACCTCCAGTAGCGTGCCATTGATTAATACCTGAAAATACATGCTAAAGTGTCAACACGAGGTTGGTGAGTTCATAGAGTCTAGTGAAAAAGAATGTAATGCATATGAATGAAGAATTCCCAGCAAAGGCATCGTAAATCCACTCAGTTCCAAGTCCCGCCATAAAAGACTTGTAACCTGTGTGTTTACGACCCACTGCCAAATATGATTTGGTTTACGTGAACAAAAGTAATACTTGTATCTAGATTCAAAGATAAATATAGCAAAACTGCTATATAAATAATTTTAACAATGATGCCATATAAGCAATTTTTGACAAAGCTGACAATGTCGCCAGGTAAACAATAATGACAATGAGGTCATATAAAATAAGTCTGACAATATCACCAGGTAAACAACTTTGACACTCCTGACAATGTCGCCAGATAAACGGTTTTGACAATCCTGACAATGTCGGCAGATAAACAATTATGACAATGAGGTCATATGATAAATCAGTCAATTAGGAAAACAACAGTATTACGTTTGACATCACAGCCAAGTGGGGAAACCACAATACTACATTTGACATATGAACAATTGGTGACCATGAGGTCATATAAACAAGGATGACAAATCCGATGAAATGCAGGTAATCAAACATACCAAAGAAATACATGTAATCAAACATACCAAAAAAATACAGGTAATCAAACATACCAATGAAATACAGGTAATCAACTATGTAAAATGAGTAATGCGTTTAAGTAAAACGAGCATGTATTCTCCCCCAAAGATTTTACCAAAACAATTGAAAAAGTAGGGGCTATGACTCACCTGGTGCGATAGCTACGATGACAAAAGTAGATATACTGAAATGAGGCACGATCTCTAACCGCAACCTAATATGAATAATAGTCTCTAATGTAAGAAATGAAATGATGCTACACATGCAATTACGTATGTTATCGACACCACTCTTGGCATTTAAAAATAACGTTTATCGTCGAAAAATATATTTTTGACGTCTCGTTAAGTTAATAATCACTTTTCATGTAAATACGTTGAAACGGTACTCCACGATCCTCGTTTGGTGTTTTATCGGTAAATATAGTATTTTCATCGTAAAATAACATTTTCATTACTTCAAAATATGCCCAAATTGGCCTCGCAAAAATAGTCGCAAAATATTGTACGTTAAGTGTTAATGGTCAAGCTCGGCGTATTTGAAAACCTTGCAACAATGTCTAGAAGTTATGTCATTTAACTTTTGACCGTACGGGTCTCGGCGGTTAAGAAATATGGCTTTCAACGTCGTTACTTGAAAAATATAGTTTTCAACACTTAGCAACTTTTATTACCAAAAGCTGTCAATTTATTATAAGTTTTGTCGGGTTTCAAACATGTATATCTTGGTCGTTATAAGCTCGCTTTCTACGTTCTTTATATCCCCGGAATCGTATTAATATATAGTAATATATTTTCAGTAGTTCGGCTCCTATAGATTACGTCTAACGCCTCTTTTTGTCCGTCGAAAATCGTCCAACAGCACGTTATATTTTCAAAAAATAGTTTTCGTCGTTAAACTTGCAAAAATCATATCTCCTTCGTTATAAGCTCGTTTTAATCCGTTCTTTCGCCCACGGCTTCGTTTTTAAAAGTATTTTCTAAATCTTTGGTCAAAATTACCCACCATCTACTGATTTTCCCACGTTTTCAAAATAAGGACAGTAGGTATATATATAGTTTCAAAAATCATTTCTAGGGTTCCAAACTAGTTTCAACTTCAACCAAAACACTTTCAATCACCACAAATCTAGTCTAATCTTACCATACACCTTCTTAGGGTGTCATAGGTTCCTAAACATCACCAATCTTGGTGGATCTCTTGAAGTTACTAATAAAAATTATAGATCTAAGATTAAAGAGTATTATTGTATAAAGTGGTATATATAACATATATATTTGCATGATATACTACTATGGCTTGAAAATACATCAAATGAAAGTATGAAAAGATTAAAAAGTTTACTTGAAGATTTAATGAGTTTTGGAGATGATTATGTAAGAAACCTTGGGATTTTTATTTCAAAATCCAAGCAAGGAGTATAAATGAGACTTGATTATGAGTTGATCTTCAAAATTTTATGGTTTCTTCCTTGATATTTGTTGTTGGCCGAAATTTTAGAGAGAAGAAAAAGATGAGAGAAATTTTTGCTAGTTTATTTTGTATAATGAAAATAAATGTGTAAAAAAAATGAATCTAGATATTTGTTGGGATGAAAAGCATGTGCAAGGCTAGGGGGCAAGATCCACATTATTGGGGAGGAAATTAAATGGGAGGAGAAGATTTGCAAGACTTTTATGTATATTTAGTTAGTTATTGTGTAGTTTACGTGTTACCGGGTACCGAGTTAACTAAAAATAAATCGTGTCGTGTTGAAATAAAATATGACGAAGTTGTAAAAATTATGAAATTACATTCCTGATAAGAATCGGGTATTAAAATAATTTTCGGGTTGAAATATCGTGATTCGACGTAATTATAGTCGTTTGCCGGAAAATATAGCAAATGGTTTCAAAACAGCGGGTAAATTAATAATATAAATTTTATATTATTATAATGAGTATGAAAATATATTAGGATCGTAGACGGAAGTATCGGGTATATGTTAGTAGCAAAAACTGAGTGCTAACATTAATTACAAATTAATCATACGTAAATGGAAATAATGCATATCCGTGCATGATCTAAAGTGTTGATGACGTTACTGATAATATGTAGACTACTCCAGTCTATATGACGTGTCCCTACTGATGATGCATAAGTTCGCAGCTAAACCTAACTGGTTACGCGAATTTGAATACCCGTAAACTGGATTTACGAAATGATGAACGACAATCGTGAATAGTGATTTTTTTTCCAGGATTGAATAGTGTCATATGAATAGTAAAATTTTCAAACGCTTCTTGGAATCTCAAACTAACTCCAAAAACGATGAATAGTAAAATGATGAATAGTGATCGGTGAATAGTAAATGATGAATAGTAACTTCTCTGAGTTGAATAATAAAATTTCGACGTTTGAAAAAGGACCTGAAATTACGAGTTGTGACAGTCTTCCCCTCTAACAGGAACTTCATCCCGAAGTTCAGTTTGTGTTGGTCTCTAGAGTGGTATTGGTGAAAAGATGATGATATTTATCGTGTAAACTACTGAGCTCTAATGGGAGCTCAAGTCTGTAGGCCACTAGGCTCATTCTGTCTGAAATATTGAATGGTCCAATGTATATCGGGTTTAACTTCCCGAATTTTTCTGAATGGTATCATGCCTTTCCTAGGTAGAACTTTCAACATAACCCTGCCACCAACTTGAAATTCTAATGGTTTACAACTTATCGACTTGTAACTGATTCTTGATTTATAGGAAATTCCTGGTTATTTCATGAATGCTTACTGGACTAGTGAGTTGGGCTTTTCTAAATTTTGATCCGTCAATGGATGTTGGCACTTCGACCATAGGGTACCTCGGATGATGTAGTCTCTATGCTCGCGCGATAACTATGGTTGCAAAAGAATCCGATTTATGACAAATGGTTAGTCCAACCATTTCTAGAGTCAATCACTCATGCTCTGAGCATATCTCCCTATGTTTGAATCGTTCTCTAATTTCTGACCATTGGTCTGCAGATGATAGGTGGTGTAGTTCCAAAAGAATCTTAATGAAATCGCTAGGAGTTTGAGGTGAATCAAATTCCTCTATTAGGAATAATTGAAATAGGTATCATGAATCTTGTTTGAAAGACTCATAAGGTTAAGTCTGTCAAAGGGTGTCATTGGAAAGAATAGATTAGGATAAGGTTGTGATTCCTCCGCAGGAATGTCATGAATCAAGTCTCTCTCCACCTACGGTGCTTAGTCTCCATTACTAAGATTTTCCCCAAGCTCTATGTCGTCAATCACAAAATCCTAAATGTATAAGTGATGTAATATAGTGAATGATTTTCAAAGTTTGTTTTGAGTTTGTTTGTTTTGTTCATAAACCTTCCCTGAATAAATAAATTTACAATTTTAAGCAAAAGGCTTTCTAAGTAACATTTTTCTTGATGTTTCAAAATTTAATAGTTATGCAAGATAGGACTGTTTTCAACATGAGGTGGATAATACGGTTTACCAAAGATCGATGTTTAAAATTTCTTAACATTCAATAGTTTTGTAAAAGATTAACCAAGAGAAATTTTCTTGTCAAAATAAGTGCCTCAGAAAAGTATTTCTTACATGATATATGTTTTGTATAACTGTAGTTTAGAGAAAAATCCATTTAAAAGTGAAAGTATTAAGGGGATAAAATAGTCGGGTAGGTATGTCTGCACAAATGCATAGGTGTCTAACATGTTTGGATAAAGTCTATTGGTGAGGACATGTTCAATTGAAGGTTCTATAGTCTTGGTTAGGAGGTTGGATTTATCTCTATGGTGTTGCTTAGTGAGCACTCGTATCTAAACGAATCTTGTAATTCAATCAAGCCAATAATTTTTAGATGGTAGAATTTTTTTTTTTTTTTGTGATCAGGCAAGTGATAGTGGTTCGAATGGTTTTGTGATATCTTGAGGTTTCCGTTGAGTTTTGAATGGTCTTAATGTACCGAGGGATCCTCCTCATAGATGGTATGGAAAGTCTTTCCTAGGGAGATCATTGATAATATCCACTTATCAATATTGGGAGTAGTGAGGGATGAGTGACATAGGAATATATAGAGGGTTAGCTAATTTCTTATATATATTTCATGGGGAAAAGAAATGATAATGATGGTGAGAAGGGAAAAGACTGTGACAGCTGCGACATAATGAGATTGTGATGAAAGAGAATACTGTGATGTAAAATGAAACATTTGGGAATTGGGTAGAGAATTCAATCCAGACAAAATTTTATTATAACTATTCTCAGTGTTGCAAAATTCATCTCTGAGTCAGACATAGGTGGTCAGCCTATATCCCACTATCCCGGGTCGAATGTAGATGACCAGTCTACATTCCACCGAGGTTCCATGAATTTTGAAATACTCAGCTCAGTTATACTAATACCATGTCCTTCACAAATACCAAGACGTTCTGAAAGACTAAAACAAGTGACCAAACTCGAGGTCGAATGATGAAACTATGCAAGGAGAACGCGTAATATGAGGCGCATAAGTTATGTAAGCATACTAATAGGGAAGACAATTATGGTAATCAAATAGAATAAATGAGTAAGATATATCTAATAATGAGGTACAAATCTCATGACATAAGTCAACAACAACTACCAGTGAGGCATCAGTTTGGCAGGCAGGCACGTGGCGGTCATAGGTTTAAGTTTTCATGAAAGTAGCTATAGTCTAGGTTTTTAAAAACACTTAGTTCTCTATAGCCAAAGCTCTTATGCCAATCTGTCACACCCCCAAAATCGGGTCCAGCGAAAGTATACATGTAGCTGGGGTGTAACTCAATTGGTATCTCAACACAAGTACAAAAATGGTTTTTACTTTAATCATTTAGAATAAAACCGTTTAATCAAAAGTATTGAATTTACATCGTTAAAAGTAGTGCGGAAGTAGGCCCTTAAAATAGTTAAAAACGGTCCCTAAATGAATATCAGAGTCTTCTATGATCATGCCATGCCCTGCCAAAACCTCCAAAAGCTGTCAATTTATTATAAGTTTTGTCGGGTTTCAAACATGTATATCTTGGTCGTTATAAGCTCGTTTTCTACGTTCTTTATATCCCCGGAATCGTATTAATATATAGTAATATATTTTCAGTAGTTCGGCTCCTATAGATTACGTCTAACGCTTCTTTTTGTCCATCGAAAATCGTCCAACAGCACGTTATATTTTCAAAAAATAGTTTTCGTCGTTAAACTTGCAAAAATCATATCTCCTTCGTTATAAGCTCGTTTTAATCCGTTCTTTCGCCTACGGCTTCATTTTTGAAAGTATTTTCTAAATCTTTGGTCAAAAATTACCCACCATCTACTGATTTTCCCACGTTTTCAAAATAAGGACAGTAGGTATATATATAGTTTCAAAAATCATTTCTAGGGTTCCAAACTAGTTTCAACTTCAACCAAAACACTTTCAATCACCACAAATCTAGTCTAATCTTACCATACACCTTCTTAGGGTGTCATGGGTTCCTAAACATCACCAATCTTGGTGGATCTCTTGAAGTTACTAATAAAAATTATAGATCTAAGATTAAAGAGTATTATTGTATAAATAGTATATATAACATATATATTTGCATGATCTACTACTATGGCTTGAAAATACATCAAATGTAAGTATGAAAAGATTAAAAAGTTTACTTGAAGCTTACTTGAAAATTTAATGAGTTTTGGAGATGATTATGTAAGAAACCTTGGGATTTTTATTTCAAAATCCAAGCAAGGAGTATAAATGAGACTTGATTATGACTTGATCTTCAAAATTTTATGATTTCTTCCTTGATATTTGTTGTTGGCTGAAATTTTAGAGAGAAGAAAAAGATGAGAGAAATTTTTGCTAGTTTATTTTGTATAATGAAAATAAATGTGTAAAAAAAATAAATCTAGATATTTGTTGGGATGAAAAGCATGTGCAAGGCTAGGGGGCAAGATCCACATTTTAGGGGAGGAAATTAAATGGGAGGAGAAGATTTGCAAGACTTTTGTGTATATTTAGTTAGTTATTGTGTAGTTTACGTGTTACCGGGTACCGAGTTAACTAAAAATAAATCGTGTCGTGTTGAAATAAAATATGACGAAGTTGTAAAAATTATGAAATTACATTCCTGATAAGAATCGGGTATTAAAATAATTGTCGGGTTGAAATATCGTGATTCGACGTAATTATAGTCGTTTGCCGAAAAATATAGCAAATGGTTTCAAAACAGCGGGTAAATTCATAATATAAATTTTATATTATTATAATGAGTATGAAAATATATTAGGATCGTAGACGGAAGTATCGGGTATATGTTAGTAGCAAAAACTGAGTGGTAACGTTAATTACAAATTAATCATACGTAAATGGAAATAATGCATATCCGTGCATGATCTAAAGTGTTGATGACGTTACTGATAATATGTAGACTCCTCCAGTCTATATGACGTGTCCCTACTGATGATGCATAAATTCGCAGCTAAACCTAACTGGTTACGCGAATTTGAATACCCGTAAACTGGATTTACGAAATGATGAACGACAATCGTGAATAGTGATTTTTTTTCTAGGAATGAATAGTGTCATATGAATAGTAAAATTTTCGAACGCTTCTCGGAATCTCAAACTAACTCCAAAAATGATGAATAGTAAAATGATGAATAGTGATCGGTGAATAGTAAATGATGAATAGTAATGGATGAATAGTAACTTCCTGAGTTGAATAATGAAATTTTGACATTTGAAAAAGGACCTGAAATTACGAGTTGTGACACTTGTTCACTGAAAGCGGATCAATTCAAAAAGTGCTTGCTCCTCCCGCATGTGCAAATTTATTAATTACACATGAGCACATGTGAAGGGGGAGCTCTTCATAAGAAAATACAAAACTCTCAAAGTGTTAAACAAAATGTTTGATAATCACAAACACTTTGAGAGATTTTCAAAGGTTTCAATGGCAATTATAGGATAGTCATGGAGTTATAAGGTGACTAAGGTTAGGAAAAACCGTCCTATGATCCGCCTAAGCCGGAGGGATCTACCCAAGGACATCACCAATAGTTAGAATTAGAAGTCCTTAGGTATGATACGAAAAAAGGGGAAAAGAATGAAAGGGGAAAGAAGGAGTTGAAGAATTAAAAAGAAAAGTAAAGAAAAGGGTGAAAAGAAATAGCCCTCCATATGTTCAACCTTAGGGCAGATACCGGGTTCAATTCGTATGCTACTGGTTGTTGTTAAGGCGATGCCTGTATTGAAGATAAAGTCGTCATGGACCCAGTGACGCAATGCACTAAACCTTCTAGCCACTCAAGTTCTCTTAAAAGAGCTTGTTTCATTCTCACGGGGAACCGGTGTAATCTATCGACTTATCTCTTAGAGATGGTTGATATTGAAGCAGGAGACCCCTCCCTAGTCTCCGCATAGGAAACCTAAGTGTGCACTTTTCGAGTCTAGAGCCATGAGATACATCAAAGATCTCTTAAGAACACTTAGTATTTCTACAACTGGTGTTCTACATCAATGGACACCAGCTGTAAGTTATCGAGTCCTTCGCAGATCTTAGCAATCTGCCGAGAACGTTTATGAGAGAATTTACATAAGTATTTCTCAATGATTGAACGAAAATCCTGCCAGGGTCAACATCAAAAAGCCCTGACAGCAGGTCACTTCGGTAACTCCTTGTGGGTTACGCTTAGTGTTTGCGGTGGTTTCTTAGCGGTCTACAGTCGTAGAGTGATCCCCAGCGACTCACCCAGTCATTGAGCTAAAAGGGGTGTTTGGATGATCTGATATAGTTAGGTTTAAGGATGCTTTGAATGTTGTTGCTGGTTCAGTCATGTTATATTAGTGTTTATTAGGCTATTAAAGTCATATAATCTAGTGCTTGTTCAGTAGATAGTCAAAATCTATTTCTAATCTCATTTCAGTGTAACTGTCTAGGTTTAAGGCTCCATAATTTCTATAATCAGTTAAAAAGTTGTTAGTTTAGTTTATTATAGCCTTATTACACCTTATTATTATGTTTACAGTTCATTAGAGTGAATCAAAATCCACAAAAGTCAAACTAAGTTTCAAATTTCAAAAAGTCAATTTCATAAGCTTGTCAGGTTTACAAATATGGTGAGATTTTTCATGATCTCATTTTTGAGTATTAGCTTTTGAAACTTTTGGATTATTGACATTTGGCTGTAGTACTTGTTGATACTAATTTTTGCTTATTTTAATAATTTTATTTAAGTGCTTATTAAACCTTAGCTTTTGGCATGTTTCATCAAAGTGTGCCTTGCACCACAGTGATTGAGCTAAGTTCACAACCTTCTTGTAAGCTTATTTGTGGGGCTTAGCTTAAGCCTCTGGGCTTTTTGATTAGCTTAACTAGTAGTCTTGTTAAATGAAGCATTATTTTTGGCTTCTTAGTTCATTTGATAAGCTAAAAAGCACTCTGCAAGTTGCCCATTTCACCTAGTCTCACTGGTTCATCAGTGTTATTCAGCCAAATTCATAAGCTCTTTTTGAGCTTATTAGTGGGTCCCAGTGTGTGAGCCCTACCTTTTTGAAAAGCTCATAAGCTCAGCTTTTAGGAATTTGCTTAAGTTTGGACCTCCAATCATCCCTGTGGACCCCACAAAGGGCTGCAAGTTAGCCCTTTTTGGTCTATGTGGTCTGTGGTGTATTGGATTGCTTATTTGCTTTTTTTCAGCTTATCGTTTGTGCTTTTATTGTAATTTCAGCTTCTTCTAAGCTTATATCATTAGCTTTAGCTATTTTCATCCCTGTCTCAGTTTGTAGCTTATTTCAAGCTTTTCCTTAGCTAGTTTGACCAAAAGTCAAACTGCCTAGGAAATAAGCACTCAAAGTGCTTATCTTTGAGTTCCCAGCTTTTTGTTTTCCCAAAAGTTTCTTAATTTTGGTTATAAATTAGTTTTCAAAAAGAAAAACCAGAAAAATCAAATTTTAAATTAAGTGATAGCTTCTATTTAATAGAATTTATTTTTTTTAGCTTATTATTAAGCACTTTTGCAATTTTATATTTTTCTTAGATTTATTTTATATTATAGTATTTTTAGTAATTTTTCTAGATTTTTCTCTTTTCATTCAATATTTATTATAATTAATATTAGTTTAAATGATAATTAAGTAATATTAGTATATTAAATAGTTTTATTAATTTTTATTTAACAACAGTACTTTTTTATATTTTTCCTAGGTTTCATATATCATAGAATAATTTTAGGAAGTTTTTCATTATTTTCACTGTTCATTTTCTATTTTTCTTAATTAATTTAGTTTAAATAGTTTTTAATTAATAAATAAGTAAATAATTAGTAAATTAGTTTAAAAATAAATTTTTTAAACTTTTTATAATTTTCTAGGATTCCTGAGATGGTTAATTAGTTTTATAAATTTTGTCATAATTTTCCAACTCATTTTGCTATTTTTTGAGATTTAAATTAGTTTAAATAGTTAAGTATTATTTAATTAGTAATTAATTAATATTAAATTCACAATAAGACAAAAATATATATTTTTAGTTTCTAAATTTGTTTTAAGTCATTTTAGAATTTTAAAAATTAAATTTGCAACTTTCTAGTTTAAATTTGTATTATAAAGCTTTTTATTATAAGTTAAATAGTTTTAATTAAATAATTAAATAGTTTTTATTTAAATAATTAATATTAAATAATAAAATAATCAAAAAAATAATTTTCTTTTTAATTTAATTTACTTTTAATATTAAGTTTGTAAAAGTTTCATTTTCACCCCCTGTAGTTTTAATTTGTGCTAAACTCACATTTTTCTATGTCTGTTAGCGTTTCTTATTTGTAATTTGATTAACGTTTGTTTATATCTGTAATTCTGAAATTGTTTATAATGTTTCATTATCTTAATACCAAGCCATCAGTAGTGTAATCAATTCCAGATCATTATCTGTTACTATTCCCGATCACTATATCTGTTAAACGTTTTCGAAAGTACAATTTCAATCTCGTTGGGACATAACGACTCGGGGAAACTATGTACTATCCGGAAGCACTGGTCTAGGTTGTTTGACTATATTGACCACATCTATGGTTGACTTTAGTTGACTGTTTAGCATCAATCAGTTGCCGTTTTGAAATTGAAGAGTTTTAGATAAGTTACGGGGTATAACTTCAAAAAGTAAACGTATTTAATATACAAAAAAATAGTTTTTATTAGCTGTTGCAAAAAGAATGACTTAGAACAAATAATGAATGTGTATTAGCATTTTTTTAAAGTTCATGAATCATTCCTCACCCATGTGGGACAAGCAAAGGGTAGTTCTAAATTAAGAATTTTAGTAACTCAATGCTTTTATACTCATCTTTTTAGCATATTAAGTCATTTTTGAAATGGGTCAAAATAGGTATGGGTCGATATGGGAGGTTAGTTGTAATTGTCAAATGTGTCATATCTTCTTTTGAAATTCTAATAATTCATACAATTATCTTCTTTGGGTTGGGTATGTGTTATGTGCGTATAATCTTTTTAATGAGTTTTCATATAGTATCTCAACTTTTTAATGTTATTCTTTTACCTCTGATTTGGTATTTGTCAAATGGGTCATATATTCTTTTAAGTTTTCATATGTTATCTCAATTTGTTGATGTGCTTTGCCATAACTTATACACGACCCTTTGTGAATTTATTGCATGTTATTATGTTGGGTGGGAGGAGTCCTTAGGCTCATGTGTAGTAGATAAATAACTAAGTTTACTATTTCTTTGTTATATCAGGTATGTGCTTCTTTACACTAATTTAATTCAAGTTACTGATGTATGTCGTAATAATTTGCAAGAGTTCTTTTTGGAGGTAGTGAAAGTTCCACATATTCCAGCTCGAAGTATTTTATTTTATGAAATGTTTGTAAGTTGCGTTGCACGGGTCATAACACAAGTAAAGTTGTCTCTTATGTTTTTAATCTCATAAACACTGTAGTATCAGTAGTGTTTGTAAGTTGTCTTTGATTTTCTCATGTTGCCTTTGATTTTATTTTATGAACTGTTTGTAAGTTGTCTTTGATTTTCTCATGTTGCCTTTTAATATGAATGCATATAAGTTATGCCTATATCATGTCTTTGTTGAGTTAATTATTTCTTGCTATGATGGTTTAGGTATAAAGCATAGGAGAAGCCAATAACATGGGGAACTGGGAGTTGGTAAGGTTTATGTTTTCATGGTTGCCCCTGATGTGGTATCGGGTTGCCAATCTCAGTTTTAGTTGCATCGAATTATCATGCAATGAGGAAACTAATGGCTAGAAACAATGACCATGGAAAAAAATTCAATTAAGATTCTTTACATTGTTCACCTATGAATAACTTCTTTCAAATTATTCACTAATGAATAGCTTCTTTGACAGTGTTCACTGATGAATAGTTTTTTTTTTTTTTTTTTTTTTTTTTTTTTTTTTTTTTTTTTAACTTTATCTATTTGTAAATATTTACTTTGCTTCATCTTTTGTTTGTTTTGAGTAGACAAACATTTCAATATGGAAAAGCATTTTTCAGCCCTTAAATTAACAATCAAAATTGTCAATAGAAAAATATTACTCTGTAAATATTATAAAGCATTATCCAAGTATTTTAAATTAAAATTTCTTCATATTTAAAGAATGGAGAACCACACCTCCATATTTAGAGGTTTTTTTTTTTTTTTTTTTTTTATTATTATTTTTTTTTTATTTTATTTATTTTATTTTATTTTTTTAAGCTAAGGAGATCCTCAATATTAGAGGATCACGGTTCATTTTCCCAAATTAATTAAAAGGAAATCCCTTTGAAATCAATATAGACAACATTGTACTTTATATGGATATACAAGTGGTTGCTCATGGCAAAGTAAAATGATATGAGATTATTATTTTAAAGTGATAAAATTAGACTTAGGTTCTGTTTTTGTATAAATGAGTGTGATGCGTGTAGATCGTCTATAAACCTTTGCACTATAATTACTCTTATTATACCCCCTTGGCTCAGTGTACTATTTACTCACTCTGTACCAACGCTTAAAGAATTACAAGTCTGTCTACACTATATTCGTTTAATCTATTTACTAGCTCTGTACCGGTCTACACTATATTCTGAATTGATTTTCTATTTTCATTTAATCTCCTGATAATCACGAGTCAACTATATAAGCTAGTGTGTGTGTGTATATATATATATATATATATATATATAGAGAGAGAGAGAGAGAGAGAGAGAGAGAGAGAGTTGGTGTTGAGTGAATTTGCAGTGTGTGTGAGCATTTTTAGGGTAACATGGTTTTAGGGTGGTGTTATATAGTGGGTATATATTAGGTTTAGACTTTCACTTGGGCTTATTATATCATCCGAAATTTTGGACTTGCTTAATTATGTGATTGGGCCAAAAATTTGTTACAAGTGTGGTTATGCTCGTTTTTGTTTACTTCGTTTGGGCGAATTTTTGTTAAAATTTTAGTTGTGAATTTTTGGGTGATATAATTTGATATTGGATTGAATTATTGTTATTAATTTGAACACGGTTTTCTTCGGGTTTCGTTTATCCGAATGTGGTTATACAAGATCTGTAAAGTAGCATCACAGGTTGTCGCTAGGCCTTTTGCATACAACTATACAAGTATATTGTATCTATCATGTTTTAAGATATATTTCTCTCGATCAATCTTGCCTCTAAAATTATAAATAAGAAAAAAAATTGCACACGAAAACTATGATTCAAGATAAAGCGGCCCCTTACAAATATCATCGCAAGCAAATAAATAAATAAACACCATAAATGACTGCCGCTAGGCACGTGTATACGACTATCTTACTCTTTTATAATTAATGAATAAAAAAGTTATAAATTTTGAGATGTACAATATACATGCTAATTGTACAATAATGTTAAGCTAATATTAAAATTGTACTCATTTCTTTAAAAGTGTAAAAGAAAAACGTGAATGAATTAATGTTAATTGTTTCTATATCTTAAGTTATTTAATAAAAGAGTACAATAAGCAGCATCGCAATAAGTAACTACGTTTACAAACTTTTCTTAACTCTTTGTATCCCTTAAGTTCGTGGTTGTTGATTTAGGCTCGAGTTTCTGTTAGGGTGTCTGAATCTTAAAACCTATAAGCTTGATTTCAGTTTATTAATGATCGTTTTTCACTTTTTTGTGGTTTCAGATTGAGCAGACGGATTGGTTTTTTGGTTTCATATATATTTTTAATACACCTATCCATAAAGCTTAACTTTATATAAATCATGTAGTCATTGTAAAAAAAATAAAAATAAAAATAAAAAATAAATAAATAAAATTGTAAATGAAAAACATTTGCTCGTCATAAAATTTAGTTACAGGGTACTCACCGTCGCATTGCGCGGGTACCTTGCTAGTACTTTAATAAAGTGTGACCGGTGAAAAAAAGTTTGAAACAAAAATTATAAAATTTTACAAGTAAAACCCATTCTAATAACATCTTTTGTCTAAATTGTCTTTTATAGCCATAGTAAAACCTATTCTAATAACATCTTTTGTCTCTGATACTGACAATCTAAAAATGATTAAAACCGATGTCGATGATAACCTGAAAAGGTTTAAACCGATGAGAAATTTGATCATGTGTGCCCATGAGTGTCGATTGATCTTGTCGTAGAGTCGAAATTGGACCCATGCAATCTTTTCAAAAAAGCTTTTTTTTTCTTGTTTTTTTGACGATCAAATCATAGGTTTTCACTGAAGTATTTCATGGCCTAATTAATGATGCATTTTGCTTTTGTGGGTCACTTTTACTCCCATCTTTTTTATTACCCATTTTATTGACATAAAATTATTATTATTATTATTATTATTATTATTATTATTATTGTTGTTGTTGTTTATTGTTTATTTTTGATTTTTTGTTGTGTGTAATTTTTTTACTAATTTTGAAATTGTTAAATTTTATTTTTACGTTATGTATTTTTATTGACAGTGTTACTCACTTTATTAACAGGGCAAAACAATTTTTTTTTTCAGTTTTCTGCTCCGCATTTTCTATGTTTTACTATTAACTTATCAAACTTCATATTTTCTATCTAGTTTTTTATTTCACAATTTTATAAAAAAAACAAAATTAAAAAATTAAAAGAAATAAAAGAAAAATTAAAAAAAATTAAAAAAGTACCGATATCCAATCCCTTTGCCTAATTGATGATACACACAAGAAAGAAATAGCGTTAATTACGAAATGAGGACATTTTGTTGTTGCATTTTCCCACCAATGACAAAAGTAGCTAGTGTTCCCAATTTAGTCAAGTGCTAATGTGCGATCGTGCGATTCTCACTTTTTTAATAATAAAGTACAGTGTTTTCCCATATATTCTTCATTTTGTCTTATTATTAAAGGTATTAAAAGACTATAATACCCTCATCTTTAAATAAAATAACTAACAACATCTCCATTTAACCTTTTTCACAACATATCAACACATATCAACACCACATCTTATTTAACCACATTCAATTTTTTTTTCCGGTCACCACATATCAACACCACCATCACCACCACAGATCTGCCATCACCACAACAGATCAACACCACCATCACCATAAAAACGAACACCGAAACACGACAACATGATACAATCATTTTTAATGAGTTTTATTTCATTATTATCAACTTTTACATGCTTCGTGGTTGTTTTGCGCCTCATCGATTCACACAAGGGTGGAAATCGGTGAGTGTATCACTCTACACTCACGGATCTAGCTTACCCACTTACCAAAACTTAAAAACGAGCAAGTGACGGCGGTGGTGACAGAAGGCGGAGGTGGCGCGTTAGGGGTGTTCCGGTGGGAGCTAGGAGCTAAAACGCTCCAGAAATGATGTAAACACACCGATCTATCGATTCGGTGAACAAAAGACTTCGCCGGAAAATTTTCCGGTAGGCGGCGCCGGAATCTGCTAGTGCTCGCCGGAAATTATTTTGAGTTGATCTTCAAGATTTTGGAAAGATAATGAACAATGAGCTCCTCGTCTGTCGGGTGAAATCGAAAACCGGGTGGTAAGTTTAACTCAGCTTCAGCATCTCTAACTGTTTTTGTAACATGTTTTGTTGGTGTTCTCATGTTTTACTGATATTAAACAACCAACTTTGAAATAATATTTGATACAGTAGTTTGGTACTTGGAGATTGTGGTGTGAATATGAATAAGATGAAGCAAATGAGAGGATTATATATACATGCTTTGAATTATTGGATTCATTTAATGGAAAATAATGAGAATAGTATAATTATATACCAATTCTTTATGCCATTTCATACAAATTGAGTCATTTAAGTTTGTAGTTGTCGTTCTCTAAGTGGATATCTTGAGCCAAGCTTGAGAGCGAATCTGGAAATAAAGCGAATTCGCACATTAGCACATTTAAATCGCACATTTGAACCTGGAAATAAAACGAATTAGCACATTAGCACATTTAATAGGTACAAAATCGCACATTTATTTGACTTATAGAACTAAGGGTAAATAAGTAATTTTTGTCTGGACACATGGGGGACAAGAGATAGTAGGTGGGACACGTGTCAAGAAACTAATGGGATCGCACGATCGCACATTAGCACTTGACTAAATTGGGAACACTAGCTACTTTTGTCATTGGTGGGAAAATGCAACCACAAATTGTCCTCATTTCGTAGTTAACGCAAAGAAATACCTCGGTCAAATCATAGGTTTTTAACGTTTTACTGTAGTATTGCATGGCCTAACTGATGATACATTTGTCTGATTGAGGATACATTTAAGTACTTTATAAAACGTCCAAAAGTATTGCATGTCACAAAACAAACTACAAGTTATTGCTACAAATTGAAACATACTAATGAGTAACGAGATTATAATCTTTAACGCTGAACCAAATCTAGAGTCACATTTACAAAATTACGAGCCCTACATTAGTGTCTAGGGGCTGGACGAACCTTGTTGAGACCAAGTTTATTACAAAAAAACATTATAAAGAAATTAGGGGTGTTCATGGATCGGGTAATATCCACGATAACCGAAAATCGAAACCGAACCGAACCGAAAAAAATCGAACCGAATTGGTCAAAACCAAACCGAACCGAACTAAATATTTGGTTATCGGTTTGGATATGGGTTTGACAATAAAAACCGAAAACCAAAAAGAATATATATATATATATATATATATATATATATATATATATATATATATATATATATATATATATATATATATATATATATATATATATTTATGTATTTATATATAAAAATAATCACTATAAGTCTTTTTTAGTATAAATATAACATTATTTAAGCTTGAAAATAAATTTTGTTCTAAAAATATATATAATTAAATGAAAAAATAATTAAAATTCTGTAATTCGGTTCGGTTTTCGGTTATAAGGGTTCGGATTTCGGTTTTCGGTTCGGTTGAATGAAATTTAAATTCGGTTCGGTTCGGTTTTCGGTTTGACCCAGAAAAAAATTAACCGAACAAACCGAACCGAATAAATCGAATAACCCGATAACCGAACCGATGAACACCCCTAAAAGAAATGATACAAAACTATATTCTTAAAACTCAAGGGTCAAACTTATATGCTGGACTCTCTGGCCCAAGGATGCACAAAAAACATTATAAAGAAATGATACAAAAGTATTTTCTTAAAATTCAAGGGTCAAACATATATGCTGGACTCTGGCCGAAGGCTGCCCAAAACAGAAAATGAGTTCCGATCCAAAGTTAGCAGACCAAAAGATAATAGCCCATAATATCAAAAAACTAAAAAGTACACTCAATGACTCAAACATTTCACAGCTCTCCTCTCGTACAACCTAAATGCTTTTTTTTTTTTTTTTTTTGAACGGCGTACAACCTAAATGCTTTTACTTCTATTACATACCGTCTATTACATACTGTAGTAGTGATTGTGAGATTTAAATTATGTGCCTTCAAATGTGTCTAAGCATGTGTGTCATCATCATGATAGCTATAGCCATGGGACCCACTTTTCACAAATCATCAATATTATGACACATCTTTAAGCACATAATTAAGCTTCCCAATCATCTTCCTTTTAATCGAATCCCTTTAAAACAATCATTTTTACTCTTAAAAAAAGTCTAGACCATTTATTAAGTTAAAGGCAAATGATAACTAAATTATTAACAACAAACCTTTCATAAAATTTGCTAATCTAAAGAGACATGGTTAGAATTAGAAATATGCTCCACTTTTTGGGTAACATGATCAATGAAAAAATGAATAACATTCGTGTATGAGAAATTTTAAGAAGAGAATAGAGGGATTTATTTATTTATTATTATTTTTTTTAATCTATAACATAAATTTCAAAAATTAGTTCAAAGCTATTGTTAGCAAAACAACAAATTAAATACGAGTAATAAGTTGTCACTATGTTTATTATAGGATTCGTCCTTAATAAATATCAAATTATCATATATATCCAATCACTTTTTTAAAATTATCATATATATCCTTATCAAACTAAAAAATATCACACATATCCAAAATTTTATTTTAATCATTATTTATCCTTAAAAATACATATTAATTACAAATTTACTATTATACCCTTGTTCATCTTCTTTTATCATCAACATCCAACACATTTAACTCATCATTATAAAACACTATCACACCACATCAACAACATTGTTCACGTATAGTACGGAAAGCAAGAATTAACAACATTGTTCATGTATGGTACGTAAAGCAAAAATTAGTGTAAGTTAACAATATAGATGATTTTAATCACATGTTTGGTTTTCCTTGTTTTGTTAAAAGTAAGAGTGTTTATAGCTAAGGTAAAGCTTACATACATTAGGGTTTAGTATGTGTAGAAATAGAGAATATGAACTTCCTCTCTCCCCGCGAAATGCATGTATATTTAAAAGAATGCATTTAGGGTTGCGTAAAATCCGTTGGATGTGATCCAACTATTCTGGTAGACCCATGTGTAGGACCAAAAATTAAGCTTTTATCAATGATGGTTAGAGAAAGTAGAGAGAGCATATATATATATATATATATATATATATATATATATATATATATATATATATATATATATATATATATATATATATATGGGTTAAAATAAAAAGTCCCTTATAATAAACAGTGTAGGAAGGATTGTGAGGGCGACATGTGTCACCCCAATGCCACATCGTGTCACCCCCACCCCACCCCCACAACCCCCCCCCTGCCCCAAACACCCTCCCCTAAAAAAAAAATTACCCACAAAAAAAAAAAAAAAAATTGTTTGGGCAAAAAAATTTTTTCCAGCCAAAAAATTTTCCGCCAAATTTTTTACTGCATCACCGTTATAAAGTTACTGCATCACAGTTATAAAGTTACTGCATCACAGTTAAAAATTTTAGTGCATTAAGGTTATAAGTTACTGCAACATAGTTGATGCACTTAACTATTAACTATGATGTAGTAACTTATAATAAAGATACACCAAAACTTAAAAAAGAATCGTATTTTAATTGTTATGCAGTTACATAAATATATGATGCAGAAAACTTATGATGATGTAGTTTCTTATAACTATGATGCAGTAACTTATAACGATGAATGCAGTAACCGTGATGCAGTTACATAAATATGATGCACAAAACTTAGGATGATGCAGTTTCTTATAACTATGATGCAGTAACTTTATAACCATGAATGCAGTAACCGTGATGCAGTAAAATCATAATTGTGATGCAGTAAAATTTTTTGGCGGGGAAAAAAAAAATTTTGCCAAAAAAAAAATTATTTTTAGCGGGGTGGGGGGTGGGGTGGGGTTACACGTGTTATATGATGTGGCATGAGGGTGACACATGTCACTCACACAATCCTTACTACATTTTTTTTTTTTATTATAAAAGACTTTTTATAATAACCCCACCCTATATATATATATATATATATATATATATATATATATATATATATATATATATATAACAGGATGTACATGACGTCATCAATGTCACATAAGCAACCATAACGCCACCTCAACGCCACTGGACACCACCTAAGCAACATGCCACTTATTGCGTCATTATAATTTTTCTTGGAAGCATTTTTGTATTGATATATTTTTTATTTACATTTGTTTAAGACGATGAGAAGAAAAAAAACGTGCAGTCAGTCCATGTATGAAGATGACACACCAACAACAGATGCACAATGTAATAATATTTTATTATATTATTTGTAGACATGTTTGTATGTGTTGGTATTAATTTTTATTTATGTTGCATTAATAAAAGATCATAAAAGCAAGACAAGCACGACGCCCATTCCGCCCATGTTTGAAGGTGAAACACCAACAAGACAGTCACAAGGTATTTGGGTTTGTTCGTATTTGTTATTTATACTGACAATATATATATATATATATATATATATATATATATATATATATATATATATATATATATATATATATATATATATATATATATACATGACGTCATCAATGTCACATAAGCAACCATAACGCCACTGGACGCCACCTAAGCAACATGCCACTTATTGCGTCATTATAATTTTTCTTGGAAGCATTTTTGTATTGATATATTTTTTGATTTACATTTGTTAAAGATGATAAGAAGAAAAAAACGCGCAAGTCAGTCCATGTATGAAGATGACACACCAACAACAGATACACAATGTAATAATATTTTATTATATTATTTGTAGACATGTTTGTATGTGTTGGTATTAATTTTTATTTATGTTGCATTATAAAAGATCATAAAAGCAAGACGAGCACGGCGCCCATTCCGCCCATGTTTGAAGGTGAAACACCAACAAGACAGTCACAAGGTATTTGGGTTTGGTCATATTTGTTATTTATACTGACAATGTCTATTGTCTACCATCGCTATTAACTGCGCCTTTTAATAGTTGCAGTAAAAAATAATAATTCAACAATCAAGATTAACAATCCAGATGATTTAAATATCAAACGTAGAGGGAGGCCATAAAAAAGAGTAATAGGTATGTTTTACAAACCTAAGTATACTTAATATTTTGTATTTTGTAATCATACGATTTAGTTAACATATTTTAATCACAGATGTTAACAATAAAAGTGATTCAAGTATTCCACATCCAGGAACACCATCAAATGTCAGAATTGGTAAACAATATTTACCAATCAAGTTTGTTATACAACTGTTGCTATTAATTGATTACTTTGTTGTGTATTTTATTAAGTCATAAATTTTCAAAAATTTCCATTTGTAGCCTCTTCTAAAAAACAAACAGCTGCACCGATGACAACTATCTTTGCAAGTGATACGCCAGGTAACTATCAAGAGGGTATTAAGGGTAGTAAATATAAAATCTCTGCGATGTGTTCATCCAGGTTAAAAAGAGATGCACCTTCAAGACAACTTCAAGGTATCGTGTTTTGATTATCTTTGTTACACACATGTTAATATTAATTTTTATGTTACTGATATCATGCAATGATTTAACAAATATGTTTTTTTTTTTTTTTTTTTTTTTTTTTTTAATTTACCTCAGTTAATGTTGCCCAAAAAAAATCGACCACATTAGATACAAATTTATTTACAAATGACACTCCAGGAAGTCAGCTAGAAGGTATTGCTCTTTTACAGTTTGATTGTTGCTAGTATGATGACTGTCTATGTGTCATAATGTTGCGCAAGTAAATTGTTTATGCTTATTTAAATATCATAATTTAAAAGCACATGAATAATACCGTGTCTTGATAACAACATCCAGAATACCCAAAAAAAATGTTACGGGCAGTTTAAATATAGGAAACTATACAACAAGCAGCGTGTCAAAGCATAAATATAATATGAGGGTTGAAAGTAAAAGCATTAGGAGCAATATGTCCAATTTTACAACTGCTTCACAAGGTATGGTTTTAATTGATTAACATGTATAAATTGTGTTTTTAATTCGGCTGTTAAGTATTACATGTTCTTAATTTGATAGGATTTAATCACCATATGAATAAAGGTTATGGAAAGCAACCAGCATATATGGCAGAAGATGATGTTGATACTTTATATTATGGATCTGTCCCACAAGGCTTTATGTTTTTCTTCATTAACATTATGTATTGTGTAATAATAATATTGGTAATATATTAAAGGCCCTGCAACTTTCGAATTCTTTATACATTTATAGGTAAAAAAGGATCTCAGAGCAAAAACTCATTGATGAATACATCTACCACCAGAGGTATTCCTACAGTTTATTTTCTCATTAACCCATGTATTTGACTCACTGTAAGTTGGCTAATGAATTACTACTATTTACTAAGTATATAGTAATTTTTTATAGCGACGTATTTGCGTCAAGAAAAAGACTCCAGCATGAACGCGCCTGCATTTGGATATGCCCCTTGAGGTTTAGTATTTAATTATTTAATTAGTATATATATTGATTTGAATAAATCTATTCTCTGAAGTATGTGTTCAATTTATCAGGAACAAGTGTGGTTGAACGAAGAATAACTTTAATTAAAGATGTCGATCCTATGATTATAAACATGGCGATTAGGGGAATGTGCATATCAATCTGGCGTCTTCACAAAGCTAATGAACCTCACGATCCATACAGTTTAGAATGTGTTTTACAAGATGAAGAGGTATTGTCCGTATGGTTTAAAAAAATATTATTCATACATTGTTTGTAAACATTCTAATAGTTTCAAGTGTTTGAACAGGATGATCGAATTCAAGTTTAGATTAAAAAAGAATTAATGTTTAAATTTGAACCTCTATTACAAGAAGGTCAATGCTACATTATATCGAATTTTGGAGTGGCAGAGAATGGTGGTAGGTTGCCTTTGTTACCACACAGATGGAAAATTAGCTTTTACAAGGGGACTGATATTACACATGTTGAACATATTAATGATAATTATATTGGTTTCATTAACGAGTCATTCTCACGTATTTTGGATACAAATAATGAATATCACGAACAAGATTGTGTTGGTATGTGTTATTTTGAAACATATTTTGTATAGCTTTTAATATGTTTTTTTTGAACGGCGGATGTTATATAAACTAGCAAAAAGCTAGAAAAAGATTGCATGGAAGTTATTGTAGCAATAGCGTTTTTCAACCAACCTATCCAACTAAACTTACAAGAAGGATTTCTAGACGAAATCCACAAAAAAAGACTGAGAAACTATAGAATCCCATAGAACTGACTTCTTAGGAGGACAACTAGAAAAAATCAAACTATTACGAAAATTCCAAATGGACCACATGAGAGTCCCTCCCACCCCTTCGAGAATCAACCGCACCTTAAGAGGAACACGAAGGGAATCTAACCAGACATACCATTCCGAAATGTTGTCATAAACCGGGATGTCCATCTCCCACCACTTAGCCAAGGAAGTCGACAAATCTTTCGCCAAGGCACAATTGAAAAAGGTGTGATTAACTGTTTCTAGATCACCAAGGCAAATAGGGCAAAGAATTGATTCAACTTCAATGCCTCTCCTATCTAGATTGACTCTAGATGGGAGTTTATTAAGCTTCATTCTCCATAAAAACACATTAACCTTGATGGGAATGTTTCTATTCCAACGAGTCGCTTCAGAACCCGTATCTAGAATAAAAGAATCGATCAAAGAACGAACAGAAGCTACTGAATAACCCTTTGAAGAATCCAAAGACCATTGCCAAGAATCCCGTTGGTCTGAAAGACTGATGCCCCTGATGATGTTTAAAAGGTCGTGGAACTGAGTCGATTCCACTCCACCCCGAGGGTTACGCCTTAGAACCGACGACCAGTCATTAAGGCAAACACGGCTCGCAATATTACAATTCTTATCCGAATCAAGAAGGTAAATACGAGGAAAAGCCGTTTTAAAAGGCTGCTCTCCACACCAAATATCACTCCAAAACCGAGAATTAATACCATTACCTACCTTACGGAAACAAAAAGATATAAGATCAATACCTTTTTGCTTGAGATTAATTAATAAGTTAATTAATCAATCAGACTCATCTAACCATACTACTCAATTGATAGATGTAATTGGAACAATCGTGGCTATTGGAAATATTGTTGAAGTCAATAATCCTAGAGGTCGTAAAATACGAAGATCCATTGTTATTGAAGACACTGAGTGAGTGAATTATCTTAAATTTTATTGTACTAAATATTAAATAATGTAAACATATAATCATGTGTTTTATTCAAATTATACAGGTCTTTCAGAGTTGATGTACGTTTTGGGATAATTGGGCGTTGTTATGGAATGATTACGAGGCAAGGTTTGAGTAGGGATGAGCATTTCAAACCGAATCCCGGAACCGAACCGCAAGCATACCGGTACCGTACCGAAACGGTACCGATCCCGATATACGGTACGGTACCGGTACTACGAAATAAGGAGGACAAAAATTCGGTACCACTAATTCGGTACGGGACCGGTACCAAATCGGGAAATTCCCCAAAAAAACGGGAAAATCCCGATTTCCCGGTACCGGTACCCGAATCCTGTTCGGTACGGTACAAGTACCCTAATTTATGCTCGGGAAAAAATCGGTACCACTAATTCGGTACAGGATCGGTACGATACCGGTACCGTGCTCATCCCTAGGTTTGAGGAACATGGTCATGTTGATTTTATACTAATGCTTGGGAAAGTTAAATACTGGGATAGTAAGTTTTGCATACTATTTTTCTATTAAGATTCTCATACAAGTACATGAATATTATTTAATTAATCTTATACATGATGCAGATAAGCCAACAATTCACAATGCTTTATTTGGTTCCAAGATTTTTATAAATAGGGATATACCACAGTTACTATCCTTCCGGGAAAGGTGATATTTTAATGTAACATATAATAGCATTTTGAGATTTAAGTTACTCAAAAATTTAAACATTGAAATAATACAGATATGAACAACAAGATGGATATGATGCGTCCCGTTTCCAAATTGAACCGGTTCATCAGGGCGCGCATGTTGTTACACTTGCCGAGTTTATGCAAGGATGTGTAAAACGATTGGTAGGCATGATTCGTAACATTCAACCGGTAAGTGAACCAAATTGTTATTTAATTTAGAATTTCGAATGACTTTCGATTAATCAAACTTATGCTTTAATAACACACCATTTATTGATAATATTTCCTTAAAAATTTAGGATTCGTGTTGTGTCGTGTATGCAACAGTGCATAGCATACAGTATGATAGTGGTTGGGCGTATACAACATGCAAATCGTGTAGCACCAGAGTGACACCAATTGCTTCAAAGGCAACATGTTCAAGAAATAGGCAACAATTGTGGCATTGCAAAAAACATGGAGAAACATATGCAGTTGCATCCAAGTAGAAAATATATTTTATTAAAATATATTCCCAGATATCTTTGACCATTGATTATTAAATAATAGTAACTTACGTTTGTTTATATTTTAAGGTTCAAGATCATTGTCCGCATATTCGACGAAAGTGGTTCTGCCCAAGTTATTATTTTTGATAACAACGTGCATAAGATGACTAATCTAACAGCATGGGAGATCATGGAGGAACTGGGCACGGATACTGAGCAATACTTTCCAGACGAGCTAAATCAGATTATTGGAAGAAAGTATCTATTCAAAGTGAAATATACAGAGTTTAATCACAACAACAATAGTCATATTTATCGGGCTGATAAGGTCACAGAAGATGTTGATACGATAAACTATTTTAAAAATGGTTTCCTCGACGAGGAGGTTTGATATTTTGTATTTTTCAATTAATTACATCATATTTAATTTTTAAAAAATATGACATGCAATTTATTTTTCCATTATGTTGCTTTAATACTGATGAGTGCTCAAACACTCATCATTTTTGGTCAAATCTGAACTGCAAAACATACAAAAACACTCAGAAATGCATCAAAATACTAAAAATATTTCAAAATTGTGTTTTATATGTTTCAGATGCAAAATGAGTAAAAACAGATAAAAAAACGTACAAATTTTGCAAAATTGGCAGTTTCAGTCCCCCAACTTTCATAAAATGTCAGATTTAGTCCCTGGTCATTCAAAATATGGAAAATTATCACCAAAGATCCTTTTGAAATCATAAGTTGTCATATTTAGTCCTTTGGTGAAAAATCTCAATAGTTTTGGAAATTTACAAATTAAGTCCCTGAACTTCATAAATTGACAGATTTGGTCCCTGGGAAGTATTTCTTGGTAAAAAAAGTGAATTTTGGTCCTTGGGAAATTACAAGTTGGCAAATGTGGTCCTTGTGTAAAAAGTTTGAAGAAAGTTACAATTTGGCCCCTGGAGTTTCATAAATTGCAAAACAAGTCCCCCGGGTTTTTAAAAAATGGAAAATTATCTTTTATAACCCTTATACTATTCGGACTTGTTATGTTTAGCCCTTGTGATAACTATGGAAAAATGACAAACCCAGCCCCTCATTTTCTGAAAATTACATCTATGGTCCTTGTGATATATTTACAAACCATTTGGACCCTTTTTTGTATTATAAACCCAAAACACCCAAAAACCCAAACCTGATTCACCCAAAACCCCCAAGCCCAAACCAAAGCCCACTCCCTTCCCTGATATTATAACCCGGTCAAAATAAGTCAAACCCAATCCCCCCGTTTTACTGTTCACCTGTCTTCCCCCCTAATCCACCATTAACACCCTAAAACCTGTAATCTTGTCCGCCCCCCTCCTCCACTTTTCCCCCAAACACTCAACCTCACCACTCCAAACCCCCTCCTCATTAAATATACCTCAACAACCTCACCAAACCCACTAACCAGTCAAATAACTTTTCCCGCCAAAAATTCCTTCAACGGCCATGATTGATTTCAGAGCATCCAACGGCTGCAATTGAGTGGGAAAGAAAGAGAATATCCTCAGGTTCTATTTAAGTCAAAGAAAAGAGAGCAGAAAAAAGTAGTAGTATAGTATTAGAGTAGTTTTAGTCTAATGTAATCGTTTAAGCTTGATTTTCTTTTTCCAGTTGTAATTTTAGCTAAAATCAATTGTATTCAAGTTGTTTTATGTAATTTTAATCTTCTTTGAAGTTAATTTCATATCCTGTTATTTAAATTCCAAATTTGCAATTTTTTCATAAAAATCTCAACTTACTCTTAAGCTACTATAAGTTGTTGTTTCTGGATGGTTTAAGCTCACTTAAGCTTATCTATTAGCTTTCTCAAACATTATAAGTATTTTGAGGCAGTATTCAAAGAGAAATAAAAAAAATTAGATAACAAAATCACAAAAACAGTGGAAAACAAGAAAAAGAAAAATCAAAAAGGAGAAGCAGTGAAAGAAACAATGGTTTAGAGTCTCATGGAGACATTAGGTCAGGGATGGAGTGATTTGTTTTTGGTTTTGAGCACAAAGGCTTAGTGTAAGTCTCTTTTCAGTTTCAAGTATTCATTTTCACATTTTGTAATTATTGGATGTAACTCTTCATTTTAGTTAGTTTATGCTTAATTATGTTTAACATGTGTTAGTAGAAGCTAAAAAGTGGATCTTATGGTTTAAAATCTTGTACTGCTTAATTAAAAGCCACAATCAGATTTTATAAGGGTGTTTGGTTCTGCTTAGTTTCTACTGTCTCATGGGTCAATTGGTTTGTTTCTTTGCATAACTAGAATCCTTAGGTCATAACCGAGCTGAGTAAACCAAGAAATTTGCTCCCTTAGCACAAGAAAGTCAAAATCCATTTTGAGCCACCATTTTAGTTAACTGTCAAGCTTGTGGTCTCCAAGATAACTTATTTCATTTCATAATTGGTAGTTTTAGCATTATATCATCTTATTATAGCTTATTGCATCCACATCAGTAGTCGAGGTTCATCAAAATCTCACCAAAGTCAACTTTTCACAATTTTATTAAAAGTCAAATATGCATTTCTCAGGTTTTTCCAAAAGTTGCAAGATTTAATGTGATTTTTGTGTGATGATTTAGGACTTGAAATTTGTTCCAAATCATAGTCTACCAGCTCAATTTTAAGTTCCCACCATTCTTTGATTTTTGCAATTTTTCTGCTGGGCCCCACTGAGCCTCAAACACACCTGCAGGGAGGAACACCTCCCCTGCATCAGCAGATACACAACCACACAGCCACCTTTGGTGGTGGTTTCTGACCACCACAGTTGGACCCACTACCCCATCTTGGCTTATTTCAACCCCCTCCTGTCCCTCTTCCTCCTTTGACCATTAGTTTGACCTTAGGACTTATGGACCCCACCTTAAATCATCACTCATACCTGTCCCATTTTCAGTTAAGTTTTAAGAGAATCCAAGTGCTTATTTTGATTCAAATGCTTATCCAGTGGTCCCCATGTGCTTATTTTGGCTTATACATGTTCACACAACTCATTTGAATCAGAATTCACCACTGTGGGCCCCACTCTTGGTCATTCAAGCTATTTTCTAGCTTTGGTCAAAGAAAGTCAAACTGCCAAAGGATAAGCACTTAAAGTGCTTATCTGTGAGTTCCACACCTTTTGTTTTTACAAAAGTTTTTCAATTTTAAGTATAAATTAGTTTTCAAAAAGAAAAATCAAGAAAAAAACAATTTAATTTTAAGTGATAGTTTCTATTTAATGTAATTTAATTTTAATTTTCACTTTTAGATTTTTGTTAAGCACTTAGCTTTTTTATTTTTTTATTAATTACCTTTTATGTTAAAGTAATTTTAATAATTTTCTCAGATTTTTATTTTATCATTTGGTATTTGTTAAAATTAATATTAGTTTTATTACAAATTAATTATTAATTAAGTTTTAAATAGCATAATTAGTTTTTATTAAGTAAGACCTAGTTTTTATATTTTTTCTAGCTTTTATATAATGTAAACTAATTTTAGGAATTTTCTTATAATTTTTACTGTTCATTTCCTAGTTTTCTTAATATAAAATAGTTTAATTAGGTAATTAATATATAATTAGTAATTAATTAATATAAAAACCACAAAAAGACAAAAATACATATTTTTAATTTTAAAAACTTGTTTTTTGTTATTTTATAATTTTAGAAATTTTATTTTCATTTTTCTAGTGTAAAATAATATTATATTGTATTTAAGTATTTTAAATATTGATAATTAGTATTAAATAATATTTAATTAATAATAAATAATTAATTAGTGTAAAAAATTATTTTCTTTTTCTAAAAAAATTTCTTTTATCTTTAAGTTTGTAAAAAAGTCATTTTCACCCCCTGGGGATTTTCGGATTTCAGTTTTCACGTTTTATTTTGTACGTTTACGTTTTATTTAAATGTAAACGTACGCGTTTTAGGTTTTAAACGTTTCTGGTTTTTCTAAACTTCCAGTCTTGTTCATATAGCTTATTTAAGCTATTTCTTTGTAGATTCCTTAGTATAACCAAACACAAAACCCTTTCCCGTCCAGATTCACCCGATCACAAATCCGTTTGTTAACCAACACACCTCGTCGGGACATAACGACCCGGGGAAACCACTATATTCCGCGGATCAGTGACTCTAGGCAGTTTGACTTAGTTGACCATCACCTGGTCAATTTAGGTTGACCGTTTGGAGCCAATCAAATTTTGGCGCCGCTGCCGGGGAGGTTGTGCGCGTTTTTCTAAAAAACGGTTTGCTGATTAGTGTTTTTGGAATTCAATCCTTTGTAAATTTCCCATCTTTGTTCATATTATCTTCTTATTTTCATATAAAAACAAAACCGTTCACGAAAACATTTTAAACTCAGTTTTCAACGAACACAAAAACACAAAAACATTTTCTTTATCATTTGTACAAAATGTTTATTCAAAAATCCAAAAATAATCACCTTTACCCTCTCACATCTATGATTCTTCATCCCTACCCCTCCCAAACTTTTTGATTCTTTCTATGTCTCATCCATACTTTCTGATTTGCCAGTAGTGTGGTAATCCTTATAATGGTGGTAATTGCCCCAGTTGTGGCATGGTAGAGTCAGGAAACGGGTCTGTCTATAACCAGAATCCCTATTCCTACCATGACACGACTGATTCATTCAATCAGTTACCACACCATGAGACTCAGCAGTTTTACTGTTGTAAGTGCTGTGGTGGTTCACATTACAGTTCTGATTGTCAATCGGGAAACACGCTTGTCTATGAGCAGTTTCCTGATAACAATTATAACTCTAGCACATACAACCTACAGCCACATCAGTTTTACTGTTGTGATTACTGTGGAGGTCCACACTCTAGCTCGGATTGTCAAACGAGGAATCCATTTCCTTGTAACAATTACGACCATTCGTTTTCAGACCCACCTCCACAGTACCATATGATTCACACAACTCCTCATGATACTGAGCAAGAACTTTTACTAAAGGCTCTTGATATATTGAAAGAACTTAAGGAGGAGTTGGTTACTACATCGTTTCAAGACTCTCGTGAGAAATCTATGGCAGAATTACTTGCTGAAGAACGAGAGGCTAAAAACGAATTGAGCATGGAAGAATTACTTGTCTTAGAACAAGCAGCTATAACACGTGCCAAATTTCGTCAAGCTGCTCTTCTAGACTGTGATGATGATAGTGATAATGAGGACACCCTTGATATCCTTCAATTTTATAAGGGTTCCTCAGATTCATCATTTGTGATTCCTCCAATTGGAAATCAGGGAGAAAATAATGAGACGGAGAAATTACTAGCAGAAGATCAAATGGAACTTGTACAATCCATGAATGCTAGCTCCTCTCATCTCCCTCAGTCTGTTGTTATCACACCCGAAGTTCACACTCACTCTCTAAACATGGGGGATGAGCATCTTAGCACTGTTCCTAATAAGGAATCGGACGAATTAATAAAGTCTAGTGTTGAGATCCTTGTTCCAATCCCGAGAGAGTCACATGGGACTTTTGACCAAGTGTGTGATATTCCTTCTCACCCTAATTGTAACACCCCCAATTTTAAAATATTTGCAGCGGAATAAAGATTGGGTGTTACTTCACAGCTCATAGTTTTTCAGTAGAAAATGATTTTCTAAAATATCTATCATTCGATGTTTTGTAAATATCAGAGTTTTCAAAATGAGGTCCCAGTGGTTTTCAAAATTTGTTAAATAGGTTTTCGAATGATAGTAAAATTTTATAGCCTTTGTAAGAATTTCGTGCTCTTCCGTCCCATCCTTGCTCGTTATAGACCTGAGATAAACATGCTAAAAATCAACAAAAGTTGAGTGATATTCATAGGTTTTAAGTTTAATAGTTGAACACAAGCTATAAGTGATAATTGCACCGGTATACAATTATAAGTTAAAAATCAGTTGTTATTGCATTAAGCTCATGACACTCAGTCGATTAATAGATCTCATCACGAATGATGGATTATAGTAACAGGGGCCCTCGGGATAGGTCCTTGCCAGTAACCTATTAGATTTCAAATAAAGTGCGTTTGGTTGTTTTCTCAACGCCCAAACGGGGATTGTCAATCCCTAATAGATCTATCCACAATTATTTATGTTCACCTCTCTGGGTGACTAAGGCTCATGATATGAGGGGCTTTTGGCAAAAAGGTACTTAAGCAATAACGAGATCAGGTAAAGCATACCAAGAAAATACTTGTGTTCAATTTGTAAAAACTAGCATGTATCCCCCTCGCAGGGTTTATAAAACATTTAAATATGTAAAGGCGAGGCTATGAACTCACCTTAGTGGCTTAGTGAATAAAATATCGATACTCAGTTTGTAAAATGGGAACGGCTCCACACACGACCTAGATAATATATGGCAAGTTTTAGTGTTTGATAGTCCTAATGTTTTAATCGCGAGTAGTTTTTGAATACGTGATTTGTTAATTTAACGTTAGTAAAACTCTTGGTTTTTATAGTATATTGCACGTTTAGTTTATTTATATATATAAATATAACGTAGCGTTTAATAAAAATAATAGTAATAATAATAATAGTTTGAAAATAAACGTAACGTCGTGACGTGAAATCTTAAAATGGAAAATAAAAGTAAAAAGGTTAATTTTGTGTACGGCCCTTGTATTTTCCAAAAATTTACACTTTTTACCCTAACGACGTTAGCGTTACGCCGTTAGTCCAAAATAAAATATATTTACATTTAACGTCCAAAACTTTATATTTCTTACACTTTTCACCCTAAAGTTATAAAAATCAGTTTTCACCCTTAAACTTATGAAATGACAGTTTATACTGAAACTTTGCAAAGTTGACACTTTTAACCCGATTTTTGTAAAATTTGCAAATCTAGTCTAAAATTCACAACTTTCAAAACTTAATGTTTTCATTTCTTAAATAGTTTCAAAACAGCTTATTTAACTTATTCTAACAGCTTATTTGTTCGAAAAGCTTATTTCATAGTTTATGGGCTTTTTAACGAAATGTAAGGCCCGTTAGCATTTTTTGATCCAATGGGCCTACGAGGGTTTTGGGCTTTGTTTTGGGCTAAGGTTAGGACTATGAAAAAGTTACCAAACTGCTTATTACCGTAGCTTATTTGATCGGCTTATTTTGAAATGATTGGGCCTTAAGGCCCAATCGGCACTAATGAGTTTTCACAACTAATTTCCAAGTCGATTTGCTTTGTGCTTTCTATAGTTCAAGACACGATTTTTATTACAAAGTTTCTATACAAAAATGATTGTTTGTCATAAGGTCTATTAGTTTGTAAAATAAAATGGCATGCTCGTTAAGTAAATATTAAAGATATACGTGCGTTTTGGGCGTAGCATGGGATGAGTTTTTATAAGAAAAGACTTAGAAAATTTTAAGAGTTTTCAATACTTGTTGTATACGTTAGAAATGGTATTCCAAAATAGTTGTACGTAGCTTTTTAGTTTCAAAACTTTATATAACTCGATTGTTGAGGTGGAAAATATATAGACTAACGTAAAATATATATATGTCGTTTGTTTCGTTTTTGAATACTAAGGTGCATTTGTTTTTGTCGCGTATAAAAATAATGTAAATGAATGTATAGCAAAAAAATGAAATGAGTCGTTAGGGACTTACGACACCAAAATGGTGGGTAAAACAAGACGTAGAGTCAAGAAGAGAGTGATATGAGTACGTAGTGTGATTGTTTGCTCGACCAAGGTTCACAAACAACAAATTGTTCCTCCTAAACCCACACGAATCCTTTGAACTCCTACCCAATTGCTTCAACCCAAGGCTAGACTAAAACTTAAAGGTTTTTGGTGAGTTTTTGGTTTTGCATGGAAATGAAAACGCAAGCATGCTTGCATGGGGTTTTTATATGGTACCTAGTGTATTCTAGTGTCTAAGATTTAATGAGATGGGACCGTTACGTGAATTCAAAAGTCAAATGTGTAAGAGTAAACAAGTTACCCAAGCTTTTTGGTTTCTTATGTGTCGACATGCTTCAATTTAAAGAAAACATGGGACTTTGAAACTTTGAAATGAACCCGTACTTGTGAAATACATTTTAAAAGGTTATGGTACTTTGCCTAGTGAATATAATATGAAGTTGAGTGAGCTTGAATCAAGGAAGTACTAGTTTGTCTTGAAAATGCATGTCGACATCCCTTTTTATTTGTTACACGATTTGCAAAATCGTGCATGGCTTGGGGACAACGATTTAGTGTAACACTTAAACATTAGGTTGTGTTTAGAGATGATTTTAGGATGTTATAGAAATAAACGTGGTTCAAAATGGTTGAGTTTTGGATTAGATGAAATTTTATGAAATCGTTTTTGGGACAAAAGCTTTGCCTTATAAAATCGTATCTAGACTCGATGTGAGAAACTAAAAATCGACCCTCTAAATGTTGGCTAGGGGAGGAACGAGTATATGTAAAAATATAGGGGTGTCGTGTGTAGGATTTGGACGTACGAGGCTCGTTTCTTACTTGTCTTAGTCGAGTGGTTTGAAAGACAAAAGAAAGAAAATGGGCCTTAAAAGGATTGGGCCGTGAATAGTAACAGGCCGAGAAATGTGTTGGGCTTAGGGTGAAATTTAGGGTCTGGTTAGGTGTATTTTAGGATTAGTAAAATGTTATTTGTGATTAGTGATAATTTTAGAATTTAATTAGTGAGACGTTTACGTGAGTCTGAGAGTGAATAGTGTATTGTGAATAGTAAAACTTTTGAAAAATATCTCAATATCACTAACCGACTCCAAAAAGGATAAATAGTGAAATGATGAACAGTGTTTGGTGAATAGTAACCGATGAATAGTAAATTTGAAAAATGTCCGGAAAATGCAGGTTCGTAACGAATAAAAGAAATTTTTAATATTCTCGCGATTTTAGACTATAGTGGTACATGTGTGAGTATCGTTCCAAGCAAACAGGGATCATAAAATAAAAACCAAATTTGTTATTGGTAAAAACGTTATTAATTAATGAATGATATATTAGTCTTTGATTTACTTTTATTATTTATAGGGAAATTTACGGGAGATTATAGTACCTACCCCTCATTCTGAATTCCGTCCCCAAATTCAAGTTTAACGAAATTATGGTATTAGGAAATTTCGATCAGAGGGTTGTCGAGAGATTTTTATTATTAAGATTTAGGAGACGCGGTTTATTTAGACTTATTTATGCTAGACAGGATCTAGTAACTGGTGTATTTAGGGGTTGTGAATATTGAAGGTAATGGTTTTGAATAGTAAAATAACGGCTAGATGTACCATGTCCAACGGTCATGAATAGTAAATCCTAACGGTCCGTAATAGTGACCAACGGCTAGATTTCCACCTACATATACCCCTTTCAAATTTCCATTTCTTCCACCAACCATTTTTCTATCATTTCACATTTCCTATTCTTAACCCTTTTCTCTCATTAAATACTTCAAAAAAAAAATGCCGAGCCTAATTACTGTTATCGCAATGGTATATATCGCTGTTGCCATCACCTATTTGACTTTTGTTATGGATGAAGATTATGCAGTTTTGGTCGGGATTTTGGGGTTCCTAATACCACTCACGGTTCTATCATATGCTGTTGATAAGACATGGAGGCACTAGTCTAGAGTTAGGGTTGTTTAGGATTTAGCCTTTGTCGTGTTTCTATGTACTTTTAACGAATAAGGAATAAAACTCGTCTTCTTTTTAGGAATTTGTCTTGTTATTGTTTTTAATGATTTGTTTATATTTATCTTTCAGTATAATTAAGGTGATTCATCCTGTGGTGGCTCTTGCTATGGTTTTGTTGGTGGGGGTTTTTGTTGTCATAGCGGATCAACCTATTGAAGATTCTATGGTTTATATTATAATTATTGTGACGTTAGCACTTCCGATGCTAATTATTTGTTTATTTATAAATTTTTAGTTATTGGAGTTTTCTGTTAGTCCTTGCGAATTATTAGGGTTTTTCTTATTTGTACTTTCGTTGGTTTCTCGTCATAATGACGAAGGAATAAGATAGGTATTTATTGTAGTTTGTAATATTTATGAATAGTTCAGTTTATCTATATTTGTTGCTTTTACATGAAGATTGTTATTTAGAAAATTTTACATTATGATTGTTTCATCATGACATGATTCTTCCTAAATTAGACATAGTTGGCCAGGCTATGTTTAATAGAGGACTAAATGATGTGATGTTTGGCTCAGTCACAGTGGTATTTATGTTTTTCTTTAAGTTGTTTTAGATGGTGTTCAACGTTTTGTTATTATGATATAATACGTAATGTCTTTTAAGAATAAAGTAGGAACTTTATTCATTTATATATATATATATATATATATATATATATATATATATATATATATATATATATATATGTTTTTTTTTTTTTTTTTCTTTTTTTTTTTTTTTTTTTTTTTTTTTTTTTGATGACGAGTCAGAAATTTCTAGGGAAATAACAATTTGCTGTTATTTGGTAAATGGGATAGGAATTGAAATTGACGTAGATTATAATTATTTTGGAAATATTACAAGGTAGATTTTTCGATACGGTAGAAGGATAGTTGTTATACTTTAGGTTACATCCATCGTAACTTAAAGTAAAATACAAGGAAGAGGTACAATCAGAAAATTTTTGAACTAGAGTTTATTTATTCACAACAGGAATTTATTCATCTGCATAAATCTAGTAATCATTCCCTTGATACCACCGAAGTCCTTGTAGAGCTTTCATTTCCTTGTGAAAGTCTTGGCTTTCCAATTTATATTGTAGTTTGGACATTTGTTCTTGTAGTGTCCTTTTGCGCCACATCCGTAGCATATTACAGTTTTTGTTTGTCCCTTGTTATCTAAAGTCCTACAGTTAGTTGCCTTGTGTCCTATCTTCTGACACTCCAGGTACTTAATCTTGCAGATTCCTGTGTGATGCTTCTTGCATTTTCGACACAGGGGTTTACCTCCAAGATATACCCTTCTGGCAACATGTGTGACGAGGTAGTATCTATTAGCCTTTTGTTTGTATCCTAGTCGGTGATGATAGTTGAAACGATTTCCCAGACGTTTGTGGTGGCAGTCTTGAGTTTTGGTGAAGTTGCAGTGGTTGGAGTTGTTGGTTCCTATTTTTGTGAGTTTTTGCTTTTGTTTGATTCCATCAGGTCTAACTTCTTGCCTAATTCCTTGGTTATGGTTGGTGATAGGGTTAGTCATTCTTTCTGGAGTTTTAAAGGGATTTGGCCTATATTCCATGTAGTTTTCCTGCTTGTCAGGCGTATCCGACTCTCTTCTTGGATAAACTATGGTGACTCCTTTAAGTACTACTAACATGATGTTACTTATCAACTCCCTGACATCTTCAGTAGTCATGGTGATTTTTGATGACGATGGAGTACATGTATTGTTTACGTTGTCCATCTTCTGAAATCATTAATGAAACTTAACTTAGAATCCATCTGATGTCAGAATAACCTAAATAATGAATTCTAATTATTTCATTGATGATAGACTGAATTGACTCCTTACTGTAATCTAATTTCAAGATATGTCTGTGTTGTATCATAGATAGATAATCAACTCTTGATATGGGATTACTAAGGAACAAACCGATTCGTCCACTAAAATAAAATTTTCTCTCTCTTGAAAATTTATTGTTAGACAATCCTTTGGTTTCTGGTCAATTATAGTATGTTCAAGAATTTCTTACAATTGTTATGACTTCTTACGGTAGATTTGAATAGTATAGTAGAAGTCATCATAATATTAATAACTTGACTGATCGTTTTTGTAAAACAATTAGTACAAGGTCTTTTATTAATATGTCATGGATCTACGTGGAGTTATTTGTTTATCTAGGGAGATAACAAAAGGATGAGATTTTTGCTTGAAGGTATGAGGATTCATAGTATGCATGCTTGATACGAAAGAAACGATTGATTTATAACAGAGAGATGTAACGGAAGAGGAGGTTATTATATATTATGATTCGATTACAGATTCTGAAAGGTTCAGATTTATTGAACATTACATGAAATACTAACCAAGTCTGTCTGGTTTAGTAGATGCAACAGGGATACTTGTAAACTTAAAATTAGTTACGCCTCTGACGTAAATATCTAATCTCTTTCTCAAATTCAAGTTGTGCTGCTTCCATGTTTGAGAAACGTTCCTGACACATGTTCATTTGATTTGCCAACATACTCTCTAATGCGGCAATCTTTTGACCTTGGCTCCAGGCTGTCTCTCTAGCCATCCATAGGGTCCTTTCAATTTCTTCAATCCTACCATGTGTATGACCGTGTTCTCTTCTTGCATAACGGACCCTGGAATCCAAACTTCCAAGTTCCTGGTTGGTGTTGTCCTTTATCTCATTAAACTTTATTCCTAATTCACATATTGCTCGTCTCTCAGCATCCGCTCTTTTAAACAATGCGTCAAGGTTACGGTCGTACCATTCTAATTTTGTTGGTCGTAAACCTTTTAGCTGTTCAGTGTGAGCCTCTAATATGCTGGCTTGTTGATAAACAAGAGTCCATATTGAATCAGGTGTGCTTATATTGTAGTTGGGGAATTAGGTGAGGATAAAGTATTTGGGATATCTGGTATTGGGGAATCTAAAGTGTAGGGTAACGGAGAATTTGGCTCAACATTCTTCCACGGCCTCTCTTGTCGTGAACTTTGTCCAACTTCGAATGTTGCCTGACCACCAATCACATCTTCATATGATTCAGTAGTTCTCCTAAGTTTTTGACGTAGGGGTGAACAGATAGGTGACGA
The DNA here is from genome assembly GCA_030686995.1 of Artemisia argyi. Classification (NCBI taxonomy): domain Eukaryota; kingdom Viridiplantae; phylum Streptophyta; class Magnoliopsida; order Asterales; family Asteraceae; genus Artemisia; species Artemisia argyi. Next base: position 59,308,423 of record CM060677.1, on the reverse strand, counting down.
TGAGAGTGATCTCTGAGTGATTTCTATATTAAGTTGGGGCTGTGATATTTGTACGTAGGGATCTTCAGTATTCGGAGAATTTTGATTGACGGGTGATGTATTAGTATTACAGAGAGTAGTTTTGGCGTTCACGAAAGTTTTTTTGGAGACATGTTACTGTAGTAACCGGGAATAGTATTTTATAAGTAATTTTTTTTACGTTAAAGCTATAATAGTACGGATGAAATAAAAATTATGTAAGCGCAATTTCTAAACATGCAGAATAATCTTAACAGGTAATGTACTGAGTAAGGTAGTCTGCAGGCACGGAAGGCACGGAGAGTGTAAGGCTATAAAATGTTTTGTTTGTAAAAACGATTATAGTTCGGATCTGTATTAGACCCGTTTCACTATAACTAAAGCTCTGATGCCAATCTCTAACACCCCCAATTTTAAAATGTTTGCAGCGGAATAAAGATTGGGTGTTACTTCACAGCTCATAGTTTTTCAGTAGAAAATGATTTTCTAAAATATCTATCATTCGAAGTTTTGTAAATATCAGAGTTTTCAAAATGAGGTCCCAGTGGTTTTCAAAATTTGTTAAATAGGTTTTCGAATGATAGTAAAATTTTATAGCCTTTGTAAAAATTTCGTGCTCTTCCGTCCCATCCTTGCTCGTTATAGACCTGAGATAAACATGCTAAAAATCAACAAAAGTTGAGTGATATTCATAGGTTTTAAGTTTAATAGTTGAACACAAGCTATAAGTGATAATTGCACCGGTATACAATTATAAGTTAAAAATCAGTTGTTATTGCATTAAGCTCATGACACTCAGCCGATTAACAGATCTCATCACGAATGATGGATTATAGTAACAGGGGCCCTCGGGATAGGTCCTTGCCAGTAACCTATTAGATTTCAAATAAAGTGCGTTTGGTTGTTTTCTCAACGCCCAAACGGGGATTGTCAATCCCTAATAGATCTATCCACAATTATTTACGTTCACCTCTCTGGGTGACTAAGGCTCATGATATGAGGGGCTTTTGGCAAAAAGGTACTTAAGCAATAACGAGATCAGGTAAAGCATACCAAGAAAATACTTGTGTTCAGTTTGTAAAAACTAGCATGTATCCCCCTCGCAGGGTTTATAAAACATTTAAATGTGTAAAGGCGAGGCTATGAACTCACCTTAGTGGCTTAGTGAATAAAATATCGATACTCAGTTTGCAAAATGGGAACGGCTCCACACACGACCTAGATAATATATGGCAAGTTTTAGTGTTTGATAGTCATAATATTTTAATCGCGAGTAGTTTTTGAATACGTGATTTGTTAATTTAACGTTAGTAAAACTCTTGGTTTTTATAGTATATTGCACGTTTAGTTTATTTATATATATAAATATAACGTAGCGTTTAATAAAAATAATAGTAATAATAATAATAGTTTGAAAATAAACGTAACGTCGTGACGTGAAATCTTAAAATGGAAAATAAAAGTAAAAAGGTTAATTTTGTGTACGGCCCTTGTATTTTCCAAAAATTTACACTTTTTACCCTAACAGCGTTAGCGTTACGCCGTTAGTCCAAAATAAAATATATTTACATTTAACGTCCAAAACTTTATATTTCTTACACTTTTCACCCTAAAGTTATAAAAATCAGCTTTCACCCTGAAACTTACGAAATGACAGTTTATACCAAAACTTTGCGAAGTTGACACTTTTAACCCGATTTTTGTAAAATTTGCAAATCTAGTCCAAAATTCACAATTTTCAAAACTTAATGTTTTCATTTCTTAAATAGTTTCAAAACAGCTTATTTAACTTATTCTAACAGCTTATTTGTTCGAAAAGCTTATTTCATAGTTTATGGGCTTTTTAACGAAATGTAAGGCCCGTTAGCATTTTTTGATCCAATGGGCCTACGAGGGTTTTGGGCTTTGTTTTGGGCTAAGGTTAGGACTATGAAAAAGTTACCAAACTGCTTATTACAGTAGCTTATTTGATCGGCTTATTTTGAAATGATTGGGCCTTAAGGCCCAATCGGCACTAATGAGTTTTCACAACTAATTTCCAAGTCGATTTGCTTTGTGCTTTCTATAGTTCAAGACACGATTTTTATTACAATGTTTCTATACAAAAATGATTGTTTATCATAAGGTCTATTAGTTTGTAAAATAAAATGGCATGCTCGTTAAGTAAATATTAAAGATATACGTGCGTTTTGGGCGTAGCATGGGATGAGTTTTTATAAGAAAAGACTTAGAAAATTTTAAGAGTTTTCAATACTTGTTGTATACGTTAGAAATGGTATTCCAAAATAGTTGTACGTAGCTTTTTAGTTTCAAAACTTTATATAACTCGATTGTTGAGGTGGAAAATATATAGACTAACGTAAAATATATATATGTCGTTTGTTTCGTTTTTGAATACTAAGGTGCATTTGTTTTTGTCGCGTATAAAAATAATGTAAATGAATGTATAGCAAAATAATGAAATGAGTCGTTAGGGACTTACGACACCAAAATGGTGGGTAAAACAAGACGTAGAGTCGAGAAGAGAGTGATATGAGTACGTAGTGTGATTGTTTGCTCGACCAAGGTTCACAAACAACAAATTGTTCCTCCTAAACCCACACGAATCCTTTGAACTCCTACCCAATTGCTTCGACCCAAGGCTAGACTAAAACTTAAAGGTTTTTGGTGAGTTTTTGGTTTTTCATGGAAATGAAAACGCAAGCATGCATGCATGGGGTTTTTATATGGTACCTAGTGTATTCTAGTGTCTAAGATTTAATGAGATGGGACCGTTACGTGAATTCAAAAGTCAAATGTGTAAGAGTAAACAAGTTACCCAAGCTTTTTGGTTTCTTATGTGTCGACATGCTTCAATTTAAAGAAAACGTGGGACTTTGAAACTTTGAAATGAACCCGTACTTGTGAAATACATTTTAAAAGGTTATGGTACTTTGCCTAGTGAATATAATATGAAGTTGAGTGAGCTTGAATCAAGGAAGTACTAGTTTGTCTTGAAAATGCATGTCGACATCCCTTTTTATTTGTTACACGATATGCAAAATCGTGCATGGCTTGGGGACAACGATTTAGTGTAACACTTAAACATTAGGTTGTGTTTAGAGATGATTTTAGGATGTTATAGAAATAAACGTGGTTCAAAATGGTTGAGTTTTGGATTAGATGAAATTTTATGAAATCGTTTTTGGGACAAAAGCTTTGCCTTATAAAATCGTATCTAGACTCGATGTGAGAAACTAAAAATCGACCCTCTAAATGTTGGCTAGGGGAGGAACGAGTATGTGTAAAAATATAGGGGTGTCGTGTGTAGGATTTGGACGTACGAGGCTCGTTTCTTACTTGTCTTAGTCGAGTGGTTTGAAAGACAAAAGAAAGAAAATGGGCCTTAAAAGGATTGGGCCGTGAATAGTAACAGGCCGAGAAATGTGTTGGGCTTAGGGTGAAATTTAGGGTCTGGTTAGGTGTATTTTAGGATTAGTAAAATGTTATTTGTGATTAGTGATAATTTTAGAATTTAATTAGTGAGACGTTTACGTGAGTCCGAGAGTGAATAGTGTATTATGAATAGTGTATTGTGAATAGTAAAACTTTTGAAAAATATCTCAATATCACTAACCGACTCCAAAAACGATGAATAGTGTTTGGTGAATAGTGACCAATGAATAGTAAATTTGAAAAATGTTCGGAAAATGCAGGTTCGTAACGAATAAAAGAAATTTTTAATATTCTCGCGATTTTAGACTATAGTGGTACATGTGTGAGCATCGTTCCAAGCAAACAGGGATCATGAATATCCTAGTGATTTTTAAGTAACATAGCATATTTGATAAAGATAAAATAAAAACCAAATTTGTTATTGGTAAAAACGTTATTAATTAATGAATGATATATTAGTCTTTGATTTACTTTTATTATTTATAGGGAAATTTACGGGAGATTACACTAATAATCCAAATGATCAAATTGAGACTGTCTTTGATTCCAGTGATGATTGTTTATCTTATGGAGACATTGAGTATGTTGATGCATCCCTTCCCCGCTCTAATGTTGACTTTCTTCTCGAGGAGTTCACCGATGAACTCACTCACACCAATCCACTTCCATCGGGAAGTGATGATAATCTCTTTGATTTCAAAGATGATATGGAGGAAGTCGAAGCATTCCTTGCCCTAGATAGTTCAACTTTGTATGAAGTTGATGATAACTATCTTGATTCTGAGGGGGATATCCTTTTCCTTGAAAGCTTATTGAATGATGATCCATCACTCAATTCCTATCTCAATATCGGGCTTAGTGATTCAAACACTGATGAAAATTCTTTATCTTATGGAGACATCAGTGATGTTGATGAAATATCTTCTGAGCCCATCATTGATCACCTTATCATGACTCCTTCGGAGTATGATAGCCCGGGGGGAGATACACTCAATCATGAGGATTTGCAAATTCCCACCCACCCTCCCGGGATGTTTTTGAGGTTAACCCTTAAAATCCAAACTCAGGCTAATGAGCCTGCTTTCTCGGTGCCTTCCTCTCTTCTTCACTCCTTCGGGAATGAAGACACTATATTTGACCCCGGCATTTTCATGTATCATTATCTTGAGCCGGATACTTATCTCATCGGTGTGGAACTTTCACGTGCTTCAAATGTTTGTCCAAACATCTTGAATGAAAGTCCGAGTGAGATTGTTTCTTCCACATCATGCTTCCCCAAGGACAAATGAATTCGGGGTCGAGTCAAGCTAGCGACTCGGTAAACAAAAATAGTAGCATGCTTATAGGGTTTTCACCCTAAGTGTGGGGGAGTCACCCATGCTATGATTACAAAAGTGAAAAACAAAATGGTGTTTTCCATGCTTAGCTTGTAATGTTGCCCTTTTACGTTCAAAGTGTCGGCATAATAACCGGGACTTTGAATATTGAGGACAATATTCATTCTAAGTGTGTGTGTGGGGGGGGGGGGGGGGGTATTTCGCTATTATAGCGAATTTTATCACATTTTACTATCTAATACCCCCGTTTTTGGCAAAAATTAAAAAAATTTTCACAAAAGTTCAAAATTTTTGTGGTTATCAATCCGCCATGTCTAAACGACAAAAAGGATTGGCTAGTCCAGGAGCAAACGGCTCTTGGTAAAGACATCTCAAATCCGTTTATGGCTTGCAATTTGCCCAAAATTGTATGGTACCTCAACTCGCCATATCCCATAAAGCGAATGAGTTGGCTAGCCCGCAAGATTATGGCTGGTGGTAAAGGCAGTGGAAAAACCATAATTGGTAATCAGCTCACCAAGATGTTGACTTTGTCCATCAAGAGTTGGCTAGTCCAGAAGCAAACGGCTTTTGGTAAAGACTAATCAAATCCGTTGACAGCTGGTGGTTTGCTCAAAATCACATGTTTATCAGGTGGACCATAGTTCTTACTTGAATCGATACATCTGGCTACTCCAAAAGTGATGGCTTTTGGTAAAGAGTTTAAAATCCATTGAATTTTCAAAACAGTTTATTGCTAGGGACTAGCAATATTTTAGTGTGGGGGATCAATGAGTGCTCAAACACTCATCATTTTTGGTCAAATCTGAACTGCAAAACATACAAAAACACTCAGAAATACATCAAAATACTAAAAATATTCCAAAATTGTGTTTTATATGTTTCAGATGCAAAATGAGTAAAAACAGATAAAAAACGTACAAAGTTTGCAAAATTGGCAGTTTCAGTCCCCCAACTTTCATAAAATGTCAGATTTAGTCCCTGGTCAATCAAAATATGGAAAATTATCACCAAAGGTCCTTTTGAAATCATAAGTTGTCATATTTAGTCCTTTGGTGAAAAATCTCAAAAGTTTTGGAAATTTACAAATTAAGTCCCTAAACTTCATAAATTGACAGATTTGGTCCCTGGGAAGTATTTCTTGGTAAAAAAAGTGAATTTTGGTCCTTGGGAAATTACAAGTTGGCAAATGTGGTCCTTGGGTAAAAAGTTTGAAGAAAGTTACAATTTGGCCCCTGGAGTTTCATAAATCGCAAAACAAGTCCCCCGGGTTTTTAAAAAATGGAAAATTATCTTTTATAACCCTTATACTATTCAGACTTGTTATGTTTAGCCCTTGTGATAACTATGGAAAAATGACAAACCCAGCCCCTCATTTTCTTAAAATTACATCTATGGTCCTTGTGATATATTTACAAACCATTTGGACCCTTTTTTGCATTATAAACCCAAAACACCCAAAAACCCAAACCTGATCCACCCAAAACCCCCAAGCCCAAACCAAAGCCCACTCCCTTCCCTGATATTATAACCCGGTCAAAATAAGTCAAACCCAATCCCCCCCGTTTTACTGTTCACCTGTCTTCCCCCCTAATCCACCATTAACACCCTAAAACCTGTAATCTTGTCCACCCCCTCCTCCACTTTTCCACCAAACACTCAACCTCACCACTCCAAACCCCCTCCTCATTAAATATACCTCAACAACCTCACCAAACCCATTAACCAGTCAAATAATTTTCCCGCCAAAAATTCCTTCAACGGCCATGATTGATTTCAGAGCATCCAACAGCTGCAATTGAGTGGGAAAGAAAGAGAATATCCTCAGGTTCTATTTAAGTCAAAGAAAAGAGAGCAGAAAAAAGTAGTAGTATAGTATTAGAGTAGTTTTAGTCTAATGTAATCGTTTAAGCTTGATTTTCTTTTTCCAGTTGTAATTTTAGATAAAATCAATTGTATTCAAGTTGTTTTGTGTAATTTTAATCTTCTTTGAAGTTAATTTCATATCCTGTTATTTAAATTCCAAATTTGCAAATTTTTTCATAAAAATCTCAACTTACTCTTAAGCTATTATAAGTTGTTGTTTCTGGATGGTTTAAGCTCACTTAAGCTTATCTATTAGCTTTCTCAAACATTATAAGTATTTTGAGGCAGTATTCAAAGAGAAATAAAAAAATTAGATAACAAATCACAAAAACAGTGGAAAACAAGAAAAACAAAAATCAAAAAGGAGAAGCAGTGAAAGAAACAATGGTTTAGAGTCTCAGGGAGACATTAGGTCAGGGATGGAGTGATTTGTTTTTGGTTTTGAGCACAAAGGCTTAGTGTAAGTCTCTTTTCAGTTTCAAGTATTCATTTTACATTTTGTAATTATTGGATGTAACTGTTCATTTTAGTTAGTTTATGCTTAATTATGTTTAACATGTGTTAGTAGAAGCTAAAAAGTGAATCTTATGGTTTAAAATCTTGTACTGCTTAATTAAAAGCCACAATCAGATTTTATAAGGGTGTTTGGTTCTGCTTAGTTTCTACTATCTCATGGGTCAATTGGTTTGTTTCTTTGCATAACTAGAATCCTTAGGTCATAACTGAGCTGAGTAAACCAAGAAATTTGCTCCCTTAGCACAAGAAAGTCAAAATCCATTTTGAGCCACCATTTTAGTTAACTGTCAAGCTTGTGGTCTCCAAGATAACTCATTTCATTTCATAATTGGTAGTTTTAGCATTATATCATCTTATTATAGCTTATTACATCCACATCAGTAGTCTAGGTTCATCAAAATCTCACCAAAGTCAACTTTTCACAATTTCATTAAAAGTCAAATATGCATTTCTCAGGTTTTTCCAAAAGTTGCAAGATTTAATGTGATTTTTGTGTGATGATTTAGGACTTGAATTTGTTCCAAATCATAGTCTACCAGCTCAATTTTAAGTTCCCACCATTCTTTGATTTTTGCAATTTTTCTGCTGGGCCCCACTGAGCCTCAAACACACCTGCAGGGAGGAACACCTCCCCTGCATCAGCAGATACACAACCACACAGCCACCTTTGGTGGTGGTTTCTGACCACCACAGTGGGACCCACTACCCCATCTTGGCTTATTTCAACCCCCCTCGTGTCCCTCTTCCTCCTTTGACCATTAGTTTGACCTTAGGACTTGTGGACCCCACCTTAAATCATCACTCATACCTGTCCCATTTTCAGTTAAGTTTCAAGAGAATCCAAGTGCTTATTTTGATTCAAATGCTTATCCAGTGGTCCCCATGTGCTTATTTTGGCTTATACATGTTCACACAACTCATTTGAGTCAGAATTCACCACTGTGGGCCCCATTCTTGGTCATTCAAGCTATTTTCTAGCTTTGGTCAAAGAAAGTCAAACTGCCAAAGGATAAGCACTTAAAGTGCTTATCTGTGAGTTCCACACCTTTTTTTTTACAAAAGTTTTTCAATTTTAAATATAAATTAGTTTTCAAAAAGAAAAATCAAGAAAAAAACAATTTAATTTTAAGTGATAGTTTCTATTTAATGTAATTTAATTTTAATTTTCATTTTTAGGTTTTTGTTAAGCACTTAGCTTTTTTATATTTTTATTAATTACCTTTTATGTTAAAGTAATTTTAATAATTTTCTCAGATTTTTATTTTATCATTTGGTATTTATTAGAATTAATATTAGTTTTATTAGAAATTAATTAATAATTAAGTTTTAAATAGCATAATTAGTTTTTATTAAGTAAGACCTAGTTTTTATATTTTTTGTAGCTTTTATATAATGTAAAATAATTTTAGGAATTTTCTTATAATTTTTACTGTTCATTTCCTATTTTTCTTAATTTAAAATAGTTTAATTAGGTAATTAATATATAATTAGTAATTAATTAATATAAAAACCACAAAAAGACAAAAATACATATTTTTAATTTTAAAAACTTGTTTTTAGTTATTTTATAATTTTAGAAATTTTATTTTCATTTTTCTAGCGTAAAATAATATTATATTGTATTTAAGTATTTTAAATATTGATAATTAGTATTAAATAGTATTTAATTAATAATAAATAAGTAATTAGTGTAAAAATTTATTTTCTTTTTCTAAAAAAATTTCTTTTATCTTTAAGTTTGTAAAAAAGTCATTTTCACCCCCTGGGGATTTTCAGATTTCAGTTTTCACGTTTTATTTTGTACGTTTACGTTTTATTTAAATGTAAACGTACGCGTTTTTGGTTTTAAACGTTTCTGGTTTTTCTAAACTTCCAGTCTTGTTCATATAGCTTATTTAAGCTATTTCTTTGTAGATTCCTTAGTATAACCAAACACAAAACCCTTTCCCGTCCAGATTCACCCGATCACAAATCCGTTTGTTAACCATCACACCTCGTCGGGACATAACGACCCGGGGAAACCACTATATTCCGCGGAGCATTGACTCTAGGCAGTTTGACTTAGTTGACCATCACCTGGTTAATTTAGGTTGACCATTTGGAGCCAATCAATACACTGTAGGGTTCTGACTTTGAGGATCAGGAGGATGATATACAATACTTTTAGGATGATCAACCTTATGTGACAAGAAACCTACATGACTCTGACTATGATGAAAAAAATGTGGCAGACGATGATATAGAGGGTTCTGATTATGAATATCATCCTCATGGAGACGACAAACATGATGTATCAGATGCAATGGATTTTTCAGAAAATGAAGAACAAAATGCCGAATGTGACAAGAACAATTACAAGGAAGAGTCGCAAGTTGATGAAGATGAGAAACAGTTAAACGAAGAAGAAGGCCAATGTTTTTCGGATGATCAACATCCTGCCAATGAAAAACATGGTGAAGAAAAATCGTCTGAGGAATATCAACATGCTGGGATCGATAAAAATAGAACGACGTTCAATAATGATCGTGAGGTATCATGCATTTGACACGTTCAATATTTAATTTAATGAATTGTATAACTTAAACTTGCTCTACTAATGTAGGTTGTTGAGACTGACATTCCAAATGCTGAACAAGTGAACATCTAGGTATTAAACATCATATTCATGAATTTGTTTAGCGACTATGCATGTTTTAAAATAAATCAACTTTAATGGAAGTGATGTTTGGTAAACAATGCAGGACGGGAACAACCCCGTAACTAATGAAAATGGCATATCATGTGGACAACCGTCCGGTACAAGTAAAAAAAAGATCCCTCTCAGCTGTAGACTTATCAGATTATGAAACCGAGGATGAACGTGCAGATCAAAACCATGCAAAGAGAATTTTGTCGGTGAAAATGGATAAAGGCTATTGATTTTAATTAATAATGGATTCGCATTATTTTATTTTATTCCCTGTTAAACAATTTAGTTGCAAACAATAATGTCTTTGTTCTTCTTTATTTTTTTTCTTGAATTAGCATTTTTTTTTATAATATTAACTTTAAGTCTATTCATCTTATTTCATATACTTATACTTTATGTTATTGTTACTATTAGAAAAATATATTATGCTTTATGTTGTTAGCGTTAATATTTTTTTTACAGATTTTTAAATTATACGTTTGAACAAACATTCATCTGCAAATTTTAAAATTTAAAATTAGATTTTCTATTTAAACTTGATTACTTTAAATTGTTTAGTTTGACTGCGATATGTTAAGAAATATTCAACCAATAAATAAAGTTTAAAAATCTTTTAAATTGTTAATTTATAAATAAAAAATAAATAATATGTTTTTTCTTAATTCATGGCTAAAAGACAGTTGTTAGCTTTGATCCTACAACTGAAAAATATTTAGTGGTTTCATATAAAGCTTTATAGATATAATAAATTTATACATAAGTTAGAGATAACCACGAATAATTTCATAGACACTAAATTTATATTAATAGTATAATGTATAATATATCGAAATTTAAAATTATGTTTATAACATGTGGATCTAAAAAATGTTAAACGAAAGGTTTGTAATTATAAAGGTGTATTCGAAATAACCCTAATAACAAATATAGAATCTCAAAAATTTATATTAAAAATAGAATATACAACATATCTTCCAGAAAAATATGTTTAAAAGATATAATATTCTTGAACGATATTTAAAGTTTGAATGGGGAAACATATCGGTATCTTATGTGAGGTGATCTACAAAGTCTATAAATAAACTTACAAATTTATGATATCTAAAAATCAAAGGAATGTCGGGAAAACGATCAAAGAAGGTACATACTTTGTTTCGATTACTCATGCTCAGTTTATTGCCCTAAACGTTGACATAACTTTGGTGCAATTAATTTAGACAGGAGACTATGAATCTAACGCCAAATATATGGTGAACAAAGATATATCATTGATTGTTATATTTGATGATGAAGAGGTACAATAAATAGTTATACATTTTATTAATAATTGTCTCTGAAACATATTATTTTTTTAAAAGTTTATCCTAATTGCAGCCCAAACCTAATGATTTGATGAAAAAAGAAACACCCGTTGTTAATGAAGACAGACTGGAGGTAACATTATTTTCATACATTTGTTTTTAGAAGAGTTACAAAAAACAATTTTCTAAATAATTAAATGTCCTGTCAGTTTGAAGAGGTTACAGAAAAAGGTCGAAGTTTGATCAATAAACCGAACAATGAAAATACTGAAGTCATAGATATTAGTTCCTCTGATGATGAGAAAACAAGTAAAGGTGCTGAAGTAAAATCAACAGATAACAAGGTACAGTGTAATGATCAATCGGTATGAATTTAAACTCATGCGTAACATTTTTATACGATAAACATATATATTATCTCATGTAACATGTTGGTAACTTTTGTATTTTGTTTTTTAAGATATCTGATGATAAACTGCCAATTCAATTTAAACGTTCAAAAACATCTCAAAACTCTACTTTATATTATCAACACAAATTTATGCTATTGGATGAAGACACGGATGATGATATTTACAACAACACAGCAAAAACTGAAGACAATGAAGATGGTATTTGGGTAAATATCAATGATTTGGAAGAACCGTGGTATCCGTTAAAAGAATATAAACCCAAGTATACTATACCTGATGACATTATCATTGAAGACTCCTCAACAGGTTGTTAGTTAAAAAAAAAATTTAAAATACTTAAAAATATATATATACACATCTGTATTTATATATGATTTATGTATGGTGTTAATTGGAAATTATATGCATTGTTTTTTCTGTTGGATTTACACAGGAGATTCCAAATACACGCATAGAGCCGAGAATGATGAACGTGATAAAGAATTGATACACAGACATAACATGAGGCACGATGACATGTGGGACCATAGGGTTGATATTGATGGTAAAATTAACGGAGAAGATGCTTTTGATAGCTATATCGATGAAGAAGCTTGGGAAGTGGATTCTGATGTTTATAGTATTAGATCTGTATCTTCCACGGATGATTTAGCAGAGTTTATTAATGATTGCTCCGATGATTACGAGATAGACAATGATACGAATAGTGGTGAAGACTTTTGATAAACAACACGAAAATTATGAAAGCTTTATGTTTCACAAGTTTTTTAATCACTTTATTATATAAAATCATTTATCTTTATTGATGAGTGATTAATTGAATAATTTACTTTATGTTTATCTTTCGTGTATTTACATTCTTTATTCACTACTACATTACATAATTTGAAATATCAATCAAATCATATATTGTTTAAAAGTGACAAAAATGATTTTCATATTTTGTTTAAACCGTGTCTATCAAAAATTTTTAAACAACCAATACATCTCTAAATCAAATCATATATTGTTTAAATACATATAATTTAATTTGTGTATAAAATTGAGATATGATTTGTGTATGAAATTAGAGGATACTCATATTTTGCCATATCTAAAAAAAATATATCGTTTTAAAAGTATTGCTATAATACACATCTAAATCAAATCATATATTGTTTATAAGTAGCCACAATGATTTTTCATTTAGTTTAGATATGATTTGTGTATGAAATTAAAGGATAATCATATTTTGCCATGTGTAAAAACAATATATATCGTTTAAATTATTAACAATATATGATATCTTTTAAATTATTAACAATACATATCTATATCAAATCATATATACAAAACATATGAAAACATCTATACCATCTATACTATCGAAATAATATATTTATCTGAATTTATACAATTTATTTATTAAGAAAATGGCTAACAAGAGAGAGTAATAAGGAGAATCCGAAATCAACAATGGAGTACGACATAAATGATTTACGTATCCGATGTATAGGCAGGCCACCAAGCAAAAACAATGGTACGTTGAATACTCTATATAGTGTAAAAATGAGATTTGTTTAGCTGAATCTTAAATGCAGGAACACATAATAATGGAACAACAGATTCTAACAACACAATTGATTTAAGTATTCGACGTACAGGCATACCACCGAATAAAATAAAAGGTATGTTGTACAAATGATTCACCTATTTTTATTCACAACATTTAGTTTACCTATTATTAAATACGAATTAAGTGTGATAAATACAATAGAGTATCGTTTAACATTATAAATTAAGCGTATTGTTTATTACAAATCTCTACTTGGTTTGATACAAATAAATTCAGATTCTAAAAGTGTTGAACAATTGCAAAAATGCAAATCAAGTCAACCAAAGACGACCAATACGATAAACACACCTGCTGAACAAAGAGTTTTACCTCTAATACAAGACCCCTCAATTGCTCGACGACCAAGAGGACGCCCTATAAAGGACGCGAATCAACCACGTAAGAATATTGCATTAACATTCATACACAAACTATAATTAATATTGATGTATGTTATTTTTAATGACATTCATTGTTGCAAGAATAGGGAAACAACCAATCTATGCTGGCGACATACAATCCGATATACACTCTTCTAAATGCAAATCAGACAGGCTTAAAGAAAAAATAAGAATGAAAAGGCAAAAGATTTTCGACCAAGGTTTTTTAGATCACAACGATGCGACAAATGGAAATGATACGCGTACAAGATCATTTTTTGGAATATCTTAGGGTACATATACTAAAACATTTGTTATAACAACATATGTTGATTTTATTTATAAAATATATGTGATTTACAACTTCATTGTTATTCAGATTATAAGGATCATGGAGATCCAATTTACAAATGTCAAGACTGTAATGCACTATTATGGCATGCGGAGAGTGTTGTGGGGAGCACACATTCAGATTCTGGGTCATTCTCGCTATGTTGTAGCAAAGGAAAGGTTATGCTAACAAATGAAGTGCAAAATCCACCACAATTTTTATTGGACCTTATTACCGGTAAGAATCCAAAAAGCGAGTCATTCATTGATAATATCCGATGATATAATTCAATGTTTGCTTTTACCTCAATAGGTGCAAAGCAAGACACGTCAGTTAATCAGGGATATGGGCCATATTGTTACAGAATACAAGGTGAAAATTACCACTTAATGGGTACTCTATTACCACAACAAAGCAAGCAACCAGCATTTGCCCAGTTATATATTTACGACAAAGCCACCGAAATCCAAAATAGGATAAACGGGGTCAGGTACAACAAAACATCTAATTATTACATTATATTAGATAAGTAATCTTATGATATGCAACAAAACATCTAATTACGACATCAGGAACCAGCGCATTGGATCATCAACTAATAGTTGACCTACAAGACATGCTTGATTCAATCAATCCATTAGTTGCTCAGTTTCGTATGGCCGGTGAACAGTTTGTCGCCTCAAACAAACAAAACAAATTCAAAATTTGACTCATTGGTACAAGAGAACGGGATGGACGAGAATATAACCTACCGACAGCTGATGAGGTTGCAGCTCTAATTGTTGGAGATTTTGATACATCAACAAACAAGAGAGATATTATCTTGCACATGCATGAAGGAGGTGTTAGGAGAATTAGCGAACTCCATCCTTCGTACCTGGCACTACAATATCCATTGTTGTTCCCATACTTTGAAGATGGATATAGAATGGACATATATCACAGAGGTATTACTGACTATACTGCAACAAATAAAAAAACAAGACTCACAATGAAGGAGTATTTCGCATATCAATTGCAAGAAAGACTAGGTGCTTTTTCAATGTGTCTCAATGCAAGAAGACTGACTCAGCAATTCATAGTCGACGCATACACTATGGTTGAATCCGAAAGAATGTCGTTTATCAAAAATCAGAATAATGAGTTGAGAAGTGAAAATTACTCAAAATTAGCTAAACTGGTCAAAGAAGGGGATACTAGAATCAAATTGCGAGGCAAACGAGTGATATTTCCATCATCTTTCACTGGAAGCCCAAGGTATATGATGCAAAATTACTTGGATGCTATGATGATTTGCAAGGTATATGGTTATCCAGACCTATTTATTACATTTACATGCAACCCAAATTGGCCGGAGATAGCGCGTTTTGTTAACGAGATAGGATTGAAATCGGAAGACAGATCAGATGCAATAACATGAGTTTTTAAACAAAAACTTGACAACATCATGTATGATTTTAAGGAACGGAGTTACTTTGGAAAGTTAAAAGCAGGTATTATAATTGGTAAAGTAATTATAAGAAAAACATTATTCAATAAACTTATATATCATAATTGACATAATCTTATTTATGCAGTGGTTTACACAGTTGAATTCCAAAAAAGAGGTCTTCCACACGCGCATATATTATTATTTCTCGATAAAGAAGACAAAATCAACACCACGGCAGACATAGACCGGTTTATATCAGCTGAGATTCCTGACAAGGAATGTGATCCGGAACTTTTTCAAATTGTAACCGACCACATGATGCATGGTCCGTGTGGCACTCTGCGACCAATTTCTCTAGGTACGGTAAAAAATAAATGCACAAAAAAGTTCCCGAAACAATTCAACGAAAAGACGTTTATTGATGATAGCGGGTGTGCAATTTATAAACGAAGGAACGATGGTTGTACAGTAACAAAGAGTGGATCACAAGTGCATAATGTATACGTCGTACCCTACAACCTCGGTTTGCTACGACGTTATCAGTCACATATTAATGTTGAATGGTGCAACCAGTCTGGATCTATAAAATATCTTTTCAAGTACATCAATAAGGGACCAGACAGAGTCACAGCTTCTCTTGAGGAAGAAGACGTTGATGAGATTAAAGATTACTACGATTGTAGGTATCTTTCAGCGTGTGAAGCATCATGGAGGATTTATGGTTTCGACATACACTACGGGTTTCCGCCTGTTGAGAGATTACCATTTCATGAGCAAGGACAACAATCAGTTCTATTTGATGCAACTGAAAGTATTGATTTCACATTGGATAAGGCATCGGTGAATGAAACCAAATTTATAGCGTGGATGGAAAAAATAAGACAGTTGAAAAGGCCAGAAAACTGTTGTACCACGAATTTCCAGAACATTATCTATGGAAACAAGAAGAGAGAATATGGGTGGAGAGATAAAGAGGAATGTGCCTTGGACGTGTACATCATGTACCTCCTTCATTTGGAGAGTGGTTCTATTTAAGAGTGTTGCTCAACAAAGTTAGAGGTGCACAAGATTGGCTTGACTTTAAAAAGTTTGAAGGTGTTACGTATCCTACATATAAAGATGCCTATCAAGCTCGCGGCCTATTGGAGGATGACAAAGAATACATAGACGGTTTGCTGGAAGCCAGTCTTTGGGGATCAGGAAACTATTTGCGTTCTTTTTATGTCATGCTAATAATGACGGATAGCATGTCCCGACCAAAGGTTGTATATGAGAAAACGTGGCATGTACTAGCGGAAGATGTTGAGCGTCTAGAGCGCGTTAAAAGGAATAATCAAGGTATGTAGTTTTTCAATTATAAATAAAATAAAATGTCAAAAATTAAAAAAAAAAAATTAATAAAGCAAGATGAATGCTCATTATTATAGCTAACTTCTAACCGTAGCATTTTTTTCACAGACTTGGTTCTGACCGATAATGAAAAGAAGAACATATGCCTTACATATATCGAACACATGCTCCTTTGCAACAACAAAAGTTTAAAAAAATATACCAAACACGATATTACCGAACGAGATGTACACAATGTCAAATTACAGCAGGTTGATATCATCTGAACTGGACTACAACGTCGAAGAATTGCGTCGACAACATGATACCATGTACAGATCATTGACAAACGAGCAAAAGGATATATTCCATACGTTAATAAACACTATTAACGCACAAGAAGGAGGCATGTTCTTTGTTTACGGGTACGGTGGTACGGGTAAAACATATCTTTACAAGACGTTATCTGCTGCAATAAGATCACAAAAAGGGATAGTGTTAAATGTCGCATCAAGTGGAATTGCAGTTTATGACAGGAAGGTGGTAGAACAGCTCATTATCGATTTGCAATTCCAATAAATGTAGTAGATGACTCTATGTGCCACATAACAGCTGATAGTGAACTTGCAGATTTGATAAGGGAGGCTACACTAATCATATGGGATAAAGCTCCGATGACACACAGGCATTGCTATGAGGCGTTTGATAAGACCTTAAGGGACATATGTAAACCGGATATAAACGCACCTTCCGAGCAAGTGTTTGGTGGGAAAGTAGTGTTATTTGGAGGGGACTTCCGGCAAATACTACCGGTAATTACAAACAGAACTGATCAGTGCTGAACCGTCAGATTATTATTAACAAAGGTTAATAAGTCAAAAATAGCTTAGACTAATGCTCCGTGGAGTACAATGTATCCTCGGGTCGTATTTCCCAACGAGGCGTGAAATCTGTAATAAAACGAAATTTGGGATCGGGTGATTATGAATGGGCAAAGGTGAGTTTGATTTATACTACTGATTTACACAATTTAAACAAATAAGCAAATAAACTTTAAACAGTTACGTAAACAAAACAAACGTATACAAATTAAAACTTACGTCTACGTACAGGGAAAAAGGTGAGTTTTAATGCAAATTTAAACTACAGGGGGTAAAATTGAAAATTCTACAAACTTAAATTTAAAAGAAAATTTAATTTAAAAAGAAAATTATTTTTTAGATTATTTTAGTATTTAATATTAATTATTTAAATAAAAACTATTTATCTATTTAATTTAAAACTATCTTTAATTTAAACTACAAATAAAAACTACAAATTAAACTAAAAACTTGCAAAAATATTTTCTAAAACTTAAATGAACTTGAAGAAAGTATAAAAAATTAAAAATAAATATTTTTGTCTTTTTATGTGTTTTTTATTAATTAATTACTAAGTATTTTAATTAATATAAATAAACTATTTTAAATTACTAAAATTACCAAAATGACTTATAAAATTATAAAAAAAAATTTATAAAACTAATTAACCATCTTAGGAATCCTAAAAAATTATAAAATTATTCTAAAAATTATATTTAGGCTAATTTACTAATTAATTACTTATTTATTATTTAAGATCTATTTAACTAATTTTAATTAAAGAAAATAGGAAATGAACAGTAACAATTAGGAAATTATTTTTTACAAAGACCCTATGGTCTATAAGACTTTTAAAAAATATAAAAAGATATTGTTATTAACTAAAAATTATTAAAACTATTTAATTACCTAATATTATTTAATTACTAATTAAATTCGGATTAATTAAAATAATTAGTATTTGAAAAGTAAAAATTATGAAAAAATTACTGCTAGTATATTAAGTGATGAAAAGCTTAGAAAAAATAAGCTTGGTACTACAGCTTATCCAAATAAGCAGTTATAAGCCAAAACAGCTTATTTAAGCTTATATCCCAAAAACTCCCTTAAGTAAATAGATTATGCACCCTATGACGGAACTGGTGCCCCAGAGCTAATGGAAGGGGTGTGGGGTGTTATGCATGTTACTAGCGAGAGGTCCCAGGTTCGAATCCCACCCACACCCAATTTTTTTTAAACTTTTTATTTTTTTATTTTTCTTTTTACACAGCTACTAAATAGGCAAAAATAAGAAACTTTAAAAAAGGAAAACTTTTTATAACAACCAAATAAGCTCTGTATGAGCTTATTTGCTTATCAGTTGGCTTAAAAAGCTAAATTTGGTTTTTTAACAAGCTAAAAGCTACAAACAAGCTACCAACATATAAATAAGCTACAAACTAGTAATTTATACCTAAAATAAGCTAAACTAATTTAAATAAGCTAAAGAAATGAGCTTTAAGCTCAAATAAGCACTCTTAATGAGCTGCTCAGCCAAACAGGCCAAAGGTCAATGTGCAGGCTTGTGTGGGGTCCACTAGGGGGTTCAGGGATCAAAACTTGGAGTTGAACCCTCAAGTTGGACTGGGTAGCTAAGAAATAAGCTAAGGTTTAGGCAGTGGTGTCCACTAATAAGCTCTCCATGAGCTTATGAATATGAGTGTTTGGACTGACCACTCAGTGAACTGGGTGGTATGGGACAATTTGTAAAGTCCAAATTAGCTATCCAAATAAGATGAGAAGCTTGAAATAAGCTCATAACCTACAAGACTAGCTATTGAACTATACAAATCACCAATTTTCAAAAGCTAAAGACCACTAGGAAGCTTTTATTTAGCTTATGAAAAGTAACTTACTATACTGAGGACTCAGTAATGCATAGTGGTGATGGGCAAGCTAAAAGCTACAAGCAGCCCTATTTAATAAGCTTGCAATCTAAAATAAAGCTTGGAATCCTAAATTCTGGTGGTTTGGCTTTCCAATAAGCTAAATTACATAGGCCAAGGACAACAATTGAGCTCAATAATAGCTTGTGAGGTTGGGTGGTTTGTACTGACCACTCAGTATGGAACCTGAGGTCAGGTCACAAGTGGGGTTCAAATAAGCTATCTCCAATAAGCTAATGGTTAAACTAAGACCAGGTAATGAAACTAGAGCTGATAAGCTCTCAATAAGCCAAGAGGCTTAGGGTGGGGTCCACTGAGGAACACACAATAAGCTCAAGAAAATGGGCTCACACCTGTGGTGCAGGGGAGCTAAAAAGCTAGATAGGCACCTTTGAGCTTATTTTTAAGCAAGCAATTCAGGTTTAAAACCAGGTTTTCTTCTTGATTCTAACACACAGGCTACCCAAGAACCCAAATCAACAAAAATCACTTACTTCCAATTCCTAATGAATCCTACAAGTTATTTTGAAATCTAAGTCATTTTCTCAAATTTAGGATTTTGACTTTTGATAAAAACTAAAAGTCTGACTTTTATGAACTTTGATTAAGATTTACTGACTTAATATGTTATAATATGTTATAATTAAGTTAAACTAAGCTATAATACTAACTTATAAGATAATATGTGGAATTTTGAAACTTTAAAAAACTAACAGATAACTTATTAAGATGAGATTAGAGGTACTTTTGACTTTTTTACAAATAAAGATGGATTTTTATTGATTTACTAAGCTATTAAAACCTATTGTGATGTATTTCAACAAAGAACAACAACAAACAAACCCTCTGAGTCCTTGAACTCAGCTGATCCAAACACACCTTTTGTTGGATCTGTCTTGTCCTTTTCAAAGTAAATCAAGGTTTTAATCCTCAATTCTGTTTTCAAACTTCATAACATTATCATATAAGATCTAATGAACACAGAATATCACTAATAACAACAAGAAACATAAGAATCAAAGATTATGCTAATTAACTGTGACTTTAAAACTTTTAGCAACTTATGAAAATCAAAGTACAAATAAACTATTTTAAGTTAAATTATGACTAACAAGTACCAAATAAGCCTAAAGAAACAAAGATTAACAGATAATAAGCTTTGCTACAGTAACAAGTTAAAAATGAATTTGAAGCTTTACCATATGCAATCCTGCTCATATCAAGAACCAAGTACCATGGACACTTCCTAAATGCTTCCACAAGCTCTATAACCCAAGGGCAATCCACAATTTACCCTGCTCCTTCTTGATGATTCAAGTCTGCAAATTTTTTATTTAAAAACTATTTTTCATGATTTTTTCTATTTTTTTCTTTTTCAAATAAAACTAGAATTTAAAGCTTCTAATAACTTTAATAAGCTATATCAATAGCTTATATGAGTTTTAAGATCAAAAACAACCACAGATTACAACTACAAGGCTAATAAAGATTTCTGAATTTAGAACAAGTATGCAATAACTGAATTGGAACATTAACTTTTATTAAAGCTTGAATAAACTTTTCTTACAACTTAACAACATTAACAAAATGCTTAAAAGCTTAAATTACAAACTGAGAAACTAAATTATACTAATACGATTTGATTGGAAAACTAAGTACAATAATTAACTACTCTTCATCTTCTTCCTCTATTTATAGCCTCAGATAATCCAGGTGTCCACCCATGCAAATCCCACCATTCTTTACCCTTGACACGTATCTTTATTGATCACACCTGTTCAAAAGATATTTTGGCGCCAAAATATCTATAGGTAACTTGCAGCCGATTTCTGTGCATTAAATGCAATTGAGGTGACAAGGGAAGGTTAAGGGGACAAAATGGAGATATTTTGATGTAAGTTGGGGCTTAGGATGGAAAACAGAGGAGGGAACTGGTTTGGAGGGAATTTTTGGGTGAGAAGAGCATTTATTGTGGTGGGTTGTAGACTCAGAGGTGGTGGAGGTGGAGGTAAGTAGAGTAGTGAGGTGGAAAGTGGGCAAGTGGGTGAAGAAGGTGGAGGTGGAGTGGTGGTTGCAGATGTGAGGTTGGGGGTGATGGTGAGTCAACGCGGGTCAAAGACCCGTGTTATTTAAAAAGGGTGAATGGGCTTGACTTATTTTGGGCCTGGGAAATATGGATCAGATAAATGGTTGGGTAGGTTTTTATTTGGTATTGGATTTAGTAAAAGGTAAGGTTTAGTTTGTAGTTAAAATTAGCCCAAGGACTAAAATTATAAATTCATCATTTTCCAAGGACCAAACTTGTACCTGTTCCAAAGTATATCACAAAGGACCTTTCTTGCCATTAAAATATTATAAGGTCCTTTTTAATATTTTTCCAAATTAAAACACTCGGGGACCATTTTTGCCAAGATTGCAAAGTATAGGGACTTGTTTTGTAATTTCTTTGAATTTATCATCTAGGGGTAAAATTTGTCAATTTATGAATTACCAAGGACCCTTTGATGATAAAATTCCATTTTTGAATACTGAGGGGTATTTTCTGTCAATATTGAAACTGCAGGGACCTGTTTTGCCAATTTTGATATTTTGAACTTCCAAGGGTAAAAATTGTTATTTCATGATTCCTGAGGATTGTTTTTGACTTTTCTTTAAAATTAATCATCCAGGGACCATTTCTGACATTTCATGAAAGTTCAGGGACTGAATTTGACAATTTGGTAAACTTTGGCGGTTTTTCCCTGTTTTTAGCTCTTTTATATTTGAAACATATAAAAACACCTTCTAAGGATATTTGTAGTATTTTGTGGTGTTTCTGAGTGTTTTTTACATGTTTTTGTTGTTCAGATTTGACAGAAATGATGAGTTTTTATGAACTCATCAGGAACCAGGCACGATGTTGTACACGCAACAATCAATTCTTTGTATTTTTGGCAACATTGCACCGTCCTTACACTAACAGTTAACAAGAGATTGAAAACAGGCAAAACTTCTGCAGAAAAAAAAAGAAATACAGGATTTTGCTGACTGGATCTTATCAATTGGCAATGGTACAATTGGAGACAAGAACAATGGTGAAGATATGGTCAAATTCCCTGATAATATGTTAATCCCTCATTTAGACGACCACGTTGGTACATTAATTCAACAAATCTACCCAAATTTAAAAGATAGCCTTTACAAATCAGGATACTTCAAAGAAAGAGCCATTCTTGCTCCTACACACGAATTGGTTGATATGATTAACAATCGAATGCTCGATCTAATTTCAGGTGATGAGCATACATATGATAGTTCAGACACGGTGGGAGTTGCTGATCAGGACACAAATTTCAATGAGGATCTATACACAAGTGATTTTTTGAACAGTATTCGAATAGCCGGTCTTCCTCAACATTCTTTAAGATTGAAAGTAGGAGCACTGGTAACGTGCATGAGAAACAATGACCAAATGGCTGGGTTATGCAATGGAACCAAGCTTCAGGTGTTGCGACTGGGTACAAACATAGTTGAAGCCAGGATTATATCGGGTGGTTGTGTTGGTACAATTTGTGCAATACCCCGTATGATTCTCAGCCCATCAGACACTAAAATGCCATTTAAATTTAACCGCAGACAGTTCCCACTCACTGTGTGTTTTGCAATGACTATTAACAAAAGCCAAGGTCAGACTCTAACCCAAGTTGGATTGTTTCTTCAACAGCCAGTATTTTCACATGGTCAGCTATACGTCGCGGTATCTAGAGTCACAAACAGAAAAGGATTGAAAATTCTTTGTTGTGATGAAGAAGGCAACTACACAAACTCAACAGCAAATGTTGTATATAAAGAAGTTTTATTACGAATTTAAATAAACGTTATTATCAGGTATGCAAATTGCAACAACTTATATTTTCTATTTAGGCATCAACACACAATCATTTGATTCTACCATGTACATTATTAATCAACCAAAACATAAGAATAAGTTTACATAATTATTGGGGAGGAAATTGACAGCACATTAAACATTTATATATTTGTTGATGTTAGTTTTAAAACAAATTGATGTTATGTAATGTTTAACATTTGATGTTTTTTCTCTTGAGATGATTTAAAAAATTATTTACTAAAAGGATATAAGCATTCATTAATTACAGGCATTTGATATTGGCTTACCAAATACTTTGTCAGCATAATAGACAAAATACTTACATAACAGACCACCTACTTAAGTAATCCAAAAGACAAAGAGTATATTACAAGGATACAGAACTACATAATTAATCCAAAAGATAAGAGCTATTCTACGCTCAAAAGATAAAGCGTGCCTAATTTAACGGATCTGTTAGATACTGTTCATCAATTAACCAAATCAGTTTAAAACATTGTCATACACCTAACACACATCAAACACTAGGATTTGACATTCTTCCCCATCAACAACTTCAACAACTTTGCTTACCAATTTGAAATGCATCATTTTACCCAACTTGAATCCACAGTCGGTTCCAAACTTCTTGAAATTACTAGTCATTTTCACTTGATGATTCCTATTTGGTCTGCTTGAGTCCTTTACCCGAGCCACTTTCACTGGAAACCTCACATCAACGTGCATCAGATATGCATGCCTGTATGAATCCACTGGGTGATTTCAACAAAAATCCCTTGGTATAGTCTGGTGTCAACATAAACACACATAAAAAATATCTAAATTTTAAAAATGATGTTACTACCTATTTACCAAGTACTTACAACATGGTAAAATTCACAGGAAATGCCATCCAATGGAACATGAAACACATCGTTTTCATTGGTGTGCTAATTGTGTCCTTTCCATGTGCATATATGTAGAGCTCTTTGATCTAAAATTATGTTTAAAACATCACAAACATTTGTAGAATTAATATGATAAACATAAAAGGCGAAATCAAATGTGACATAAAACATATCGTGCAAGGCATACGACGGTATATCACGAGGTGGGATCTTCAACATTGTCGGTAACACGAACTCGGTATGTAGGCACATACCATTACGATAGAATACCGACATTTTCAATTCATAATTTCCCAAATTTGTGAAAACAAGGGGTTGCTCTATAGCAATATCCAAATGATCAACAAGTTTTTGCCACTTCTTACCAAACAACATGCTTGACCTTACACCAACATTATCATTCAGTAGCACATTCTCATGTTTAACAACAACACTTTTACCATATGCATGAATCCTCAACATATCTCCCTCTATGTCTTGCATAAAACCACATGGCAGAGCCTAAAGTACAACATAAAAACATTATTAATTATTTATAATTAATGTTCAGATAATTCATGTTCAACTCAAGTTTTATTAATACGTGAAAATTAACTGAATGTAAAATGTACAAGCATTGCAACGGTACCTGTCCTCCGTTCTTGCGTCTTACCAAACATTTAACAAAACTCCTTCCGACATCGTATCCAGAACCTTCACTGCCATTCTCATTATAACCACTAACATAAAACGTGTTTTCACCCTCTTTAATGAAATGTAAAATTTTAACTGATGCAGGCACATTATTTTCAACAAATTTGATCCATTCATCTCCATACAACTGAACTTCACTGCCAACAATCCTTATCAAACATACGTACCGCAACCTGTTGTTGCCAATTAGGAAAATGTATTCTTGGATGTCATAGAACATTTCATTGAAGACACTTGGCAGTTTCTGCGCAATTGAAAGTAAAACTATATTAAACTATTGTAATGAAGTATTACTTCCAAATGTATGTGAAAAAAAATAATAATGTTTATATAAAAAAAAATAAAAAAAAATAAATAAAACCTGATAATCTTGGTTGTTTCACATCCCAAATCGACACAGAAATTGCTGGTCCATTATTAGTGTATGAAAATCCTGCAGTACTAATGCCTTAAGCATAGTACACAACAATAAAACGTAAAAGGATGCCTAATCTTAACTAAAAGTAATCTCATAATATAACAAAAAAAACTTCCAAAAGCAACTTACCTAGACATTCTACAAAGGAATTGTAATCTTAACTAACAATGTGTTTAACCGTTTTGGATTTGTTCCGGATCTCACTTATTATCTTTAAACCAATAAAATGCTCCAGTATATTGAGGGTTTTGTTTTGAAGGTATGTGAATTTTTTTTATTAATCTTTAATGGTTTGTTATACGCGGGTCTACTGGATTGAATTTAAACTTAGCCAGGTTGTATGCTTATGTTAAAAGCTTAATGTTTCGTTACAACTCCAATTTGCAAAGACTTACTTTGTTACCAAGGGTGATCAGCACAGCTGATTGCTTGAAGAAGGGTGGAAATGTTTGAATTCCGTATATTCAAACAACAAATAACCTTGGACCAAGAATCCAAATGTAACTTAATGTTGATACAAAAGTTGGGCGTTCCTTGTTTGGGTTCCTGTTCTCGTACCAATCAGATCTTAATGCTTGAGACCTGCGCACTAAGAAAGTAAACAAACACCGTTAGGCTTATCGTGGGATTGTCTCCCACGATTATCCTCCGGCGTGAGAGTAAGTAATCAGTTTTAGGGTTATGTAGAAGAGTTAGGGTTGTAAGTCGTACCTTTAATGAGAGTTATGATATTCTTTATATAGGCACGAAATCCTTATTGGATACGTGCTCCTTACTCTTCGGTCTATATCTGGTTTGATATATATCCCTTAAATAAGAGATATCTATATCAAACCATATATAATTTTGGGTTTGGGCTTTCGTGAGCCCAAACCGTTAGCATGGTGGCCCAAATCATTGCTATGATAGCCCACTCGTGGTGGGCTTTGGACATTAGTAATGTTTATCATTTGGGTTTGTGACCCGAATATAGACTATACGTCATCATGTCCCCCCAGTCTAGTGTGCGCGGGTTGTAACCGCGTATACTAGACTAATAATATCAGCGGCAAGCGTGGCGGGAAAAATTCGAATATCCACCGCCTAAAGTTTGGACTATGTATCTAGTCCAAAAATATCTCAAAAATACCTCGGTAAATGGGGAGGTCATCCACGTGTTCTTCGGAAAACGTGAAAAAGTGCTTGTACCTCATGGTATTCTAACCACACGATGGAGGTAGTGGGATCCACGTGTCGTTCATCCGAGGCAAGGGGAAATCCTATATAAAGGTATCCCATTTTTACTGTGTTTTCCACAGTGCAAAAAACGCCATTTTCTTCCCTACTAAGAATCATTTTTCAAGAAAACTAGTATCTTCAAAGGTAATTTTGTGTGCGCACCCTAGTAAAAATGGTTCGTCAATTATAAGAGTTCCGTTTTGAGATGGACGAGGATGAACTACGTCAGTTCACCTCCGATTATTTCATCCCGCTTGCAGTGCATCCGAAAGTACCGGATGCGGACGCATGTATCGCAGACTTCCCTGAGGGGAAAATAGGGTATACACGCGCTTTTTTGAGTTTGAAAACTAGCGCGTGCCTATATCCCTGTTTTTGAGCGACGTGCTCAACTTCTACCGTCTCCATATCTCTCAGCTGCACTGTATAGGTGCGGCAAAAATAACAAATTTTGAGGTAAATTGTCACTTACTTGCAATAAATCCCACTATCAACCTCTTCCGTGTGTTTTACCACACATTGTGGTCGAACGGGTAGGTAACATTTTCGAAGCGCCCAGGGTGCTATCAGTGTTATGCTGATAAAATAGACGCCCTTAGGGGTTGGAGGGAAAGATTTTTTTGGATAGATGATAGGGTATTCACCACGCTCTCTGAGTTTTATACTCAATGGGGGGCTTCCAAAGGATGAGCGCCCAGATCCCGGTACGTACAATGTGGAGGATGCGGAGACCATTAATGGTAACCGAATCCCAATCAACTCCTATCCCGAGGAGTTTCTGGTTCACATGGGAATGAGTCGAAACTACTTCGGGGAAAGTGATGAAGTGCCAACATTTTTGGATGGAAGCGGCCGGGGTGGTTGCTTGTCCTTTCTTATCCTCGCGTTTATAATGTAAGCGTTCTTGTATATTTTGATTTTATCAACTAACTTGTTCTTTTCTTGTTCGTTCATGTATTGCGCAGAGATGGATCTATTTTCCGTGGTGAGGTTGACAAAGCCTATGTAGGTAACTGTGGGTGTGCGCCCCCTGAAGGAGGGTGAGTTGGCTATTTTGGAGGCTACCGCTGGGCGTCTTCTGGAGCCTACGCAAGAAGAGTCCTCTGAGGGTGCGTAGCCGGTTGTGAATGCAACTCCAGTGCAGACTGTGCCTGCGCAAGGAGTGGCGGCTCCTGAGCCCGTGCGCACTGAGTCGTCTGATAGTGTTGGTATCCTAAAGTTGACACCGACTCTGAAGAGGAGCGCCAAGGTTCTAAGCGCAAGGCTGCTGATGATGGTTGTGAGGGCACCTCTAAGCGCAGGCGTCATACTATCATCGTGGGTGAGTCCACAGATGAGGAGACATCATTATCCTTTGTTGCGCATGAGAATGCTGAGACTTCACCTCCTACGTAAGTAACAATTGTTTGATTATTTATTTTCTTTCTCCTTATTCACTCTGCAATTCCTTGACTTCTTTTTGTTTGCGTATAGTGACAAAACTGCAGGGGGTGATGCAGCGTTTGTCGAGGGGTCGGTGCCACCCCAAGCGGCTCGTGATCATGTGGAGGAGCTGTTGAGGGCGAATGAGTTGATGTCTGCGCAGGAACTGATGGAAGAGTTGGGCATGGCTGCTGAGCGTCAGGCTGAGTTGGTCACTCAGCTCAAGGCTCGGTATGTTGGTGAAAGTAGCAGTCTTGCTTAGAAGGATGAGGAGATTGCACTACTGAGGGCGCAGTTGGCTGATGTGCGGACTGATGTAGAGTCCACCACTGCGCATGCTAGGAGGCTTGCTGATGAGAAGTTGTCCTTGATGGTGGAGCTGAAGCGCGAGTGTGCTGCTACTGAGCAGTACAGGTCTAGATGCACTTGGGGGTTGAAATACTTGCAAGAGAATAGGAGCAAGCATTTCGCCCGTATTGATGAATTTCGCGAGCGTATGGAGACGGCTCTGAAGGTGCAGGAGAGCAAGCTGCATAAGTTGAGTATCGAGTATGATGAGGAGTTGTATCCTCATCTTATGTCTACTATTGCTGAGCGCAGGTATGTATCCTCTTTGTGAATTATTTTTCCAACTTTATGTGCCTTAATGCTCTTTATCTTCTAACACGTGCGTTGTTGTATTTACAGGTGGTTGATCAGCCATGGTCTGCGCTTGGTTGCCATGGGCACGCTGGAGTCCCAGGAGGTTGTAGAGGCCTTTGGGAAGGTTGTGGAGTGCGCCATGGCCCGTGGCAAGGCTCAGGCTGCGGAGGAGCTTCATGAGAGCAAGATGCTGACCGTGCCGCTTGCAGAAGTGCCTGGGTATAAGGTGGATGTGTTTGATGAGCTTGTGGAGGCCATGGAGAAGATGAAAGTCTTCGACTTTCCTCATATCGCCCGATTAGAGCGTGATCAAGATTATCCTATCAGTGTGATCATGCAGGGCCTGACTCTGGCCAAACACATAGCTGAAGATGCGGAGGCGCAGCCTGACTTCTTTTTTAAGCTAGATGAGTCGCAGCTGAAGGTGCCTATCTTTGCTCGCCCCCGCCACATGCCCAATCCCTTCGCCATTGAGAAGGAGATTTCTTTGAAGAAATGCTTAGAGGCCCATTTGACCAGGGTTACTCGCTAGAAGGGTGTGGAAGGGAAGGATACATTCTACGGTGTTGGCGTAGCCCATCTCCCCAGGTCTGATGAGATTCCCGTTAGCGTACCGACGGTATCTCAGGAGGATAGCAGCCTGCTGAGAAGGCTGAGTGAGGCTGGGGAGTTAGCGTCTACAGCTAGTAGCTCAAGTCATAGACGTGCTCATAGTATGTAGATATCTTTGGATTTTTATGTATGTAATTTTGTATAAACTCGTGGTTCTTATGAATAATAATATTTAACTTTTGTGTACGTCTTGTTTGTATCATTTTGTACTTAGAATATTGTTCTTTTTTGTAAAAGACTATCCAAGAGTCAAATTAAAACTGAGACATACTTAGGATGACTTGTATTAAGTGCATAACTTAACAAAAAAATCATAAGTGTATGGATAGACTTGCATTGTGTTGCAAATACTATATCAAATGACCAAGAGTCTTGGCTCGTAAATTGCTAAACATGTACGGTGTACGTTATGTTGTGTATCCTTCGTGGGATGCGCATTTAAACTTACTTCAACGTCATGAAAGTAAGGTGTTTAGCAAGGATGCGTGATCCAATGTTGATGGGTTTGCAACCCTCTTACTCAATGAGTTATTTTGTAGGTTTACTCATCCTTTCTGCCATCGTAGGTCTTATTAAGTGCATGCACGCCATGTAGGCAAAATATAAAGTAACAATATTGAGACATAAGAAAAAATGTAAGCAATAAAGTTAAATGTGTTATAGAGTTAGCTAGAAACCACAACGTTTTATTAATACTTGCAAGTTTTTGAAAATAAAAGACAATTCCCTAAAAAAGAAAAATCAAGTACACAGACATTTATTGGGCACTTACTAAACTGTAGAGTTGTCTATGCGTGGGCCGTAGCCTGTCCTAAAGATAGCATCTCCTGAGATTGCAGATGTTCCACGTGCGTGCTAGCTCATGGCCTTACATATCACGTTACTTGTACGCGCTGTTGCCTAGTGTTTCTGTGACCTCATAGGGTCCTTCCCACTTGGGTCCAAGCATTCCCGTGTCCTCTACGTGGCTTGCATCGTTGGCGCGGTACACAAAGTCTCCTGGCCTGAAAGAAGTGTACCTGACTTTTGCATCATAATACTTCTTCATTTTTGACTTAGCTTTTGCTTCGCGTATAGCTGCGCATTCGCGCCTTTCTTCCAACAGATCTATGCGTCGCTCGTTGTCATTAGTTGTGACATTGACTTCTGCCGTGCGGATAGTTGACATTCCAATCTCGGCTGGTATGACAGCTTCTGTCCCATAGACAAGAGAGAATGGTGTATCGCCGGTGCTTGTTTTTATTGTCGTGCGGTGCGCCCATAAAACATGCGACAACTCATCCACCCATCTTCCTTTATGTTTGTCAAGGCGGGCTTTTATTCCTTCGCCTAGACTGCGATTTACGCGTTCAACCAAACCATTGGTTTGTGGGTGCTTAACTGACGCAAAGTGTTGTGTAACGTTTAATTGCGCTCACCAGTCTTTGAATGGGTTATCACGGAATTGTTTTCTATTGTCTGAGATAATTTCTCCAGGTAGGCCAAAGCGACATACAATGTTGTCACAAACGAAGCATTTTGACTTGGTTGCCTGTGATGCTTGCTACTGATTTTGCCTCGATCCACTTAGTAAAATAATCTATGGCCACTATAAGGAATTTTAGCCCTCCCGCTGCAACTGGAAAGGGGCCTACGATGTCAATGCCCCATTTATAGAATGGCCATGGTGAGGTGCTGGGAGTTAGCTCTTGTTGTGGTCGGCACGGGATTGGCCTGGGACATGGCAATCGTTGCATTTCTTTATCATATCCCGCGCATCGCGGTGCATAGTAGGCCACTAGTATCCAGACCGCAGGGCGAGTGCCACTACAGACCTTGGTCCTGAGTGCATACTGCATGAACCAGCGTGAATCTCTCGGAGTACGTAATTTGCCTGAAGAGGTCCAACGCACCGGAGCCATGGTTGTAGGAATGAACGTCTATATAGGATGTTGTCTTGGAGTTCAAATTTCTGCGCTGTGCGCCGTACCCTATGAGCGTCCTTCTGTTCTTGTGGCAAGATCCCTTTGCTTATGAACTCAATGATAGGTGTCATCCACGTAGGATCCTGTTCCTCTATCACCGTGGATATTTCCATCTCCGATATTGATTTATCCTTCAGAGTTTCTACCTATACCTGTTTTGATAGGTGCACAAAGCTTGTAAATGTGATCTTGCTAAGCGCATCTGCTTTCCTATTTTCTCCTTTAGGGACTTGTTTAATGGGGAACCTGTCAAAATTATGGATTAGAGACTTGGTCTTGTCGAGGTATTGGATCATGTGTTCCTCCTTAGCCACATATTCGCCTATCACGTGATTTGCTACTAGCTGGGAATCTACATTTGCTTCTAGGTTGCGTATACCCATTTGAGGTGCAATGCGTAGTCTAGCAAGTAGGGCTTCATATTCTGCCTCATTATTTGTGGCTGTGAATTCAAAACGCAGTGCGTAAGTAAATTCCGTTCCATCTGGATTAGTGAGAATAAGGCCTGCACCTGATCCATCCTCACACGAAGACCCGTCCGTGAATATAACCCATGGTTCTTGTAGCGTTATCTCACTTTTTGTAGGTGGAGTATCGGTATCTGGCTTTTCGTTGATGAAGTCTGCCAATATCTGTCCTTTGATCGTAGTGCATGGTCTATAAGAGATATTATGCTCGCTCAACAACACACTCCATTTTTTTAGTCGTCCCGATGTGTCAGATTTAGAGATAACTTGCTTGATAGGTTGGTCCGTAATTACAACTATTGGGTGCGCTTGGAAGTATCTGCGCAGTCTCTTAGCTACGAATACTAGAGCTAGGACCAGCTTTTCCATGGTAGTATAGTAAGTCTCTGTCTTCTTGAGTGCTTTGCTTACAAAGTATATTGGTGTTTGAACGGAGTTCCTGTCTGTTAATAGCACCGCGCTGACTGCTCCATGAGTTGCAGATAAGTACATAATCAATTCTTCCCCTGGTTGGGGTGCAACAAGTTTGGGAAGTGCTGCTAGATGTTGCTTGAGATGTTGGAAAGCTTCTTCTGCTTCTGCAGTCCACTGAAAGTCTCCTTTTTTTGTGCACTTCGTGAGTGTCTTAAAGAAGGGGAGCGATTTGTCTCCTGATTTAGACAAGAATCGATTTAGCCCAGCAAATTTACCGTTTAATGATTGAACCTCTTTCAATGTGCGTGGTGAGGGAAGTTCGATGACAGCTTGTGTTTTCTCTGGGCAGGGCTTAATGCCATCAGGTTCTATCAAATACCCAAGAAACATGCCCTCTGTAGCGCCAAAGGTACACTTCTTGGGATTTAACTTCATGTTGATCCTTCCCAGTGTTGTGAATGTTTCCTCAATGTCGCGCACCAATTCTTCCTCGGTATGACTCTTGATAACAAGGTCATCGACATAAACTTCCAGGTTGCGACCTACTTGCTTTTCAAACGCATTGTCCACCAAACGCTGATATGTTGCTCCCGCGTTCTTTAGGCCAAAAGGCATTTTTGTATAGCAATATACCCCTTTACTTGTGTGGAAGGCTGTTTTCTCTTCATCTTCCTCAGCTATCTAAATTTGGTGATATCCTTTGTATGCGTCTAAGAAGCATTTAAAAGGGTATCCACACAAAGACTCTACCTTCCAATCAATTTCTGTTAGCGGGTAACAGTCTTGTGGGCATGCTTTGTTAAGATCGGTGAAGTCCACGCACATTCTCCAGCTGCCATCGCTCTTTTTTACCATCACTGGATTGGAAAGCCAGTCGTGGTAATAGACCTCCCACATGATTCCTGCGTCAACAAGCTTGTGCACTTCCTCTAGGATGGCTTTTACACGATCTGGGGCTTGGCAGCGCTTTTTCTGTCTTATTGGAGGATATCCTTGTCGGATTTGTAGCTTGTGCTCTGTGATAGATCGTAGTACTCCAGTCATGTGCTTTGGTTCCCACACAAAGATATCTAGATTCTTTTGCAAGAGTGCGCACACAGTCGCTCTGCCTTTGTCAGACAGCGATCTTCCAATTGCTATCTCTTGATCTGGGTAGTCAGGGTGAATTGCGACCTTCAAGTTTGCCATTTTTTCTTTGTGTTGCTCTGGGGCGCACGGGGTCTCATTTGTCACCGTGTTACATTCCTTGGGTAATATAGTGGCGTTGTAGAGGGTAACAATCCCTCCTTCTACTGGGAATTTAAGCATCTCGTGTGCTGTGGATGGTACCTCGCGCATAGCTGATATTCCTGGTCTTCCAATAATGCCATTGTATGGCGAGGGAGACCTGATTATCATAAAATTCATCCAGGCTTCTGTAGAATGTTGCTCATTACCAATGACCACCAGTAGGCACAGTTGCTCCATGGGCCATATCTTCTCTCCTGCGAAGCCAGTAAGCGACGTCGTGGCCGGTATTAACCGACTTCGTATCTCATGTTACAGCCTCTTGAAACAATGTTCGTACATAATATCAGCGGATGCTCCTCCATCAACATACATGCGGTGGATATTGTGACCCCCCGTGTGTATTTCAATGGTGAGCGGTTCCACTACTGCGTTGTCCGCTGTCAAAGTCGGGAAAGAGATTTTGTTCCCATGGGAAAACTTTTGGCTGACTTTCTGTTTTGTCTTTCGCTGCTATGATTGTATCATGTAGATTGTGTCTGCCTTGTCTTTGGGTGTCTCTTTTTTGCCCCCATTCTTCTGTCTATCTTTTCCTTCTTTGATGTTCTTAACGAGGTGATCCATTTTTCCTTCCTTCACTAACTTGTCGATTAGTTGGCGTAGCTGGACGCATTCGTTGGTAGTGTGACCCTTTTGTCCATGGTATTCGCAGTATCCACCTCCTACGCGCCTATCCTCTGGGGTGCGCATTGGTGGGGGGTTTTGGGAAGTTTGCTCCTTCTGTCGCGAATATCTCCCTTGGAGTTTTTGTGAGTGGAGTGTACTTGTCGTTATCCCGTCCACTTCCTTGATTGCGGTTGATGAGTGTCTAAATACTCATCATTTTATACCCATCTGAACTGCAAAAAAGGTTAAAAACACTCAGATATGTCACATAATACTATAAATATCCTTGAAATTGTGTTTTAAATGTTTCAGATGCAAAATGGTTAAAAACAGATGAAAAACAAACAAAATTTGCATAATTGGCAGTTTCAGTCCCTCAACTTTCATAAATTGGCAAAAATAGTCCCTGGTATTAAAAATGTGAAAATTATCATTCAAGGTCCCTGTACTATTCAACTTTGACAAAATTGGTCCTTGAATGAAACTTTTGGAAAATTACAAGTTTAACCCCTCTACTTTGAAAATGACAATTTTGGTCCCTGGGGTTTTAAATATTGGAAAATTACAATAATGGTCCTTGGGTTAATGAAGTTTGGCAGAAATGGTCCTTGGGTGAAAGTTTTGAAGAAATTTCACATTTGGTCCCTGAACTTTGAAAATTGGCATAAATGGTCCCCGGGTGTTAAAAATTGGAATTTAGCAATCATGGTCCTTTGGTTATTCAAGCATGACAAGTTTAGTCCCTATGAATATCTTGGATAAGTTACAAGAAAGGCCCCTAAAAAATCAGGGAATTACAACTTTGGTCCTTGTAACCTACATACACCAAACGAATCCTAAGTAATATCAAAACCAAATCCAGTCTACAAATAGCACCCAGCCCACCTTACCATTTGGCCCAAATAAACACAGCCCAACCCTGGTATTTAAAACAGGGTCAAACCTGGTCAACCCCAACCAATACCACCCCTTCCCTCTCATCCCTTCCACCTCCACACTGCAAAACCAATACCACTCCTCCACACCCACAGTTTTCACTCCACCTCACCACCCACCTTTCACACCTTGTCCCTCCACCTCTTGCAACCTTCCAAGCTCCAATTGATGCAAAAAAATTACTTTACGCAACCCACAACTGGCAAAGACTATTTTGGCGCCAAAAAGGCGTTTTCAATGGCCAAGATAAATTCAACCAATCCAACGGTTCAGAAGTGGTGGGAAAGTCACAATAAGCTGCTATGATCTCAAAACATCATCTATATATAAAAGGGAAGCAGAAGAGATGAAGTATTAGTGTAGCTTAGTGAAGTGTAGTAACGAATTAGTGCAATTTACATTTCCAGTTGTTAAAATTAGTTTAAAACATTTGTATTCAGTGTTTTAAGTGTAACTCTATCTTATTTCAACCTTAATTACAGTTTACTTTGGTAATTTCAGTTTTAGCATTTTCAAGTAAAATTGACAATTTTGCTTAGATCTAGTTAATTGTTGTTAAACCTGTTTCATTAAGTTCCTGTAAACTCATTTCAGTTTCCTTATAAGTTTTTAGAAGTTTTGATATCACCTAGAGGACTTCTAATCATATTTACTAAAAATACTAAAGAAAATCCAATTAAATAGTTAATAAAGAAAAAATCAAAAAGAAGTGAGGAAGAATATTGGAGCAGGGATGATAATGGAAGGATTTGGTTTAATAGCTTGTGGAAGCTTTTAGGATTGGTACTTGGTCCTTGATTACTCTGTTAGGTCACAATTTATGTAAACACAAGTATAAGGATGATAGAAATGAGATGAGAAGGAGAGATGGTTGATTAAGACACTATGAGAAATAGAAATGAAAGAGTTTTCTTAGAATAATGAAATAACCAACCAAGTTTACAAGAGACCTAAGACTAGTATTTATAGGTAAGGAGCTAGGGCAACACTCCTACTCCTTCCCTTCTTACAATTCGTATGGGCTTAAGGCCCATGGACTATGTAACTTAAGTCTAGTAAGCTTGTAAACATAACATTAATGAAAGTAAATAATAACTTAAGCAACCTATTGTTACAAATGACTGAGACTTGATAAAATAGTAAAACTTTGATCCCAACAATCTCCCCCTAAGGGTCGGTCATCACGGTTGCTTGACGTCTTTGTCATTTCTTCATCTTTGACTTTCAGAGCTTTAGACGTCTTTCAATAATCATGAGATAATAATCATTCATCATTCTTTGTGCCTTGTTCATTGTTGTTGTGATAGTGATCAAATAATGAAGTTGTCTGCCTTTCGTCACTTCCGTGTCTGTGGTGGTAGTCCGCCATTCCAACATGCTCATACATCATTGAATTCTGACTTATATATGCACGCAGTCCCTTTCTTTCTCTTAAGATCTTTAGTCTTTATACTTTGTAGATTCTTCTTTTTGGCGTAGAATCTTTCTTTGAACTTTGTGTTGCTTTGATCTTTGAGGGAGCTTTTGATGACTTCAAGATGCATGTATGAGCATGTGGAATCCGTCGCCATGGAGATGATGTAACCCTGCATGTAAACAGTTAGCAATAAAACATTCGGTACTTACAGATAAGGAATTAGAGATCATCAACAGCATATTGTGAAGACTCCTTCTAACCCTTATCAAGGTCGTTCCCATGTCAGATACTCCCGAAGGAGCTTACAAGACCTACTAAGTAGCTTAATGACTGGGTGAGTCGCTGGGGATCACTCCACGACTGTAGACCGCTAAGAAACCACCGCAAACACTAAGCGTAACCCGCAAGGAGTTACCGAAGTGACCTGCTATCAGGGCTGTTTGATGTTGACCCTGGCAGGATTTCCGTTCAATCATTGAGAAATACTTATGTAAATTCTCTCATAAACGTTCTCAGCAGATTGCTAAGATCTGCGAAGGACTCGATAATTTACAACCAGTGTCCATTGATGTAGAACACCAGTTGTAGAAATACTAAGTGTTCCTAAGAGATCTTTGATGTATCTCATGGCTCTAGACTCTATAAGTGCACACTTAGGTTTCCTATGCGAAGACTAGGGAGGGGTCTCCTGCTTCAATATCAACCATCTCTAAGAGATAAGTCGATAGATTACATCGGTTCCCCGTGAGAATGAAACAAGATTTTTTAAGAGAACTTGAGTTGTTAAGAAGGTTTAGTGCAGTGCGTCACTGGGTCCATGACGTCTTTGTCTTCAATACCGGTGTCACCTTAGTAACAACCAGTAGCATATGAGTTGAACCCGGTGTCTGCCCTAAGGTTGAACATATGGAGGGCTATTTCTTTTCACCCTTTTCTTTACTTTTCTTTTTAATTCTTCAACTCCTTCTTTCCCTTTTCATTCTTTTCTCCTTTTATCGTATCATACCTAAGGACTTCTAATACTAACTATTGGTGATGTCCTTGGGTTGATCCCTCCGGCTTTGGCGGATCATAGGACTGTATTTCCTATCTTAATCACCTTATAACTCCAAAATTATCCGACAATAGCCAAGAAACCTTTGAAAATCTCTCAAAGTGTTTGTGAATATCAAACATTTTGTTTAACACTTTGAGAGTTTTGTGTTTACTTTTGAAGGGCTCCCCCTTCACATCTGCTCATAAGTGTTTAAATAAATTTGCACATGTGGGAGGAGCAAGCACTTTTTGAATTGATCCACTTTCAGTGAACCTGACCGATTTGAGACACGCTTACATCACTAGTTAGACTAGCTTGAAGTTATTACCCGGCCTGGTCAAATCTACAGAAAGTTTCTCGAAACTGTACATTTCTACTAAGACAAATCCTTTTCGAGACACGCTTACGTGGCTAGTTAAAGAGTCCCATTGTCAGGTTTTAGGTGACAACTAGCTCTAGTAACTAACTTGATGTTATTACCCGTCGAGGATAAGTCTTTTCGAGATTACTAACTTTTATGTTTCGTCAATTCTGAGTCTAGCTCGCATGAGATTTGACTTAAAGCAACTTATAACTTTCATATTTTAATCACATTTACTTTTTCTCCCCCTCAAAAATAGCATACGAGATGTTGTTTTTGATAAACTTTTGATTAAAATATGCTTTTTGAGTCTTATGGGGATATATCAACAAGAACTTTTTGTATTTCAAACGATGAGTTTTACAAGTGCTCCCCCTCAACAAGTAAATACTCATTGAGGTGAAATACTTGTCTTTTGAGCAGAATTATGAAAATCATAAAATGTTTGATTAACTCTACTCAAAAGTAAGAAGCCTTCGCTCCTTATATTAGGATTGAGACACTGATGCGTACCTCAGGGTCCTTTCTTTACAAGAACGGGTTGTACACTGTAATGTGTACACAAGCCAATAAGCATGATTTTGAAGGAACATTTTGTTTTGGAAATACTCCCCCTCAAAACTCGCATATGTTTTGAGAATTTTAAACTTTTGAAGCGAATTGGGGAGTAAAGATTTGAAAAATCTTGAGCAAAATTTTGAAAAGTTTTGAAAAACC
Source organism: Artemisia argyi (assembly GCA_030686995.1). Taxonomy (NCBI): domain Eukaryota; kingdom Viridiplantae; phylum Streptophyta; class Magnoliopsida; order Asterales; family Asteraceae; genus Artemisia; species Artemisia argyi. The sequence goes on along the minus strand of CM060677.1, from coordinate 59,270,029 downwards.
TTTTGAAAAATTTTGAATAAATTTTGCTCAAGATTAAGTAGTTTTAGTTAAGCTTAGCATGAGAACTTTTTCTGGTTTTCAAGGAAAAGTGCACGTTTGTTTTTTTTTAAAATGGTTTAGCAAGGCACTCTCCTTTCTCTGAAACCCGAGTTGTACACTGAAATTAGTGCGCAAGTCATTGTTTTCATACAAAATTAGTTTTCTTTAAACAAAATACTCCCCCTCAAATAATGAAGTTTATTCGAGAGATAGTCTTCTTGAGCAGAATATTGAATCGTATTTAAGAAATACTTTTTGAAAAATTCGTGAGATGATTCCGCTCAAGGTTTTAGAAAACACAATCAAGTATTAAACAACAAAGAATGCTTGAATATCAGATTAGACAACAACCTTCAGGACTGAAAGCCTTTGTTTACCAAAATTTGAAATCCATTTGTGGGTTGTGTCAATCCGATTTAAAAGATGTTGAATTCCAACGAGGATCGAAAAATCTTTGTTACATTTTGAAATAACACTCGTTGAATCAATGGAAATTTAAAACTCTTTTACTTATGAAAGTTGTTTGAGACTCGGAGTCCCTCTTTTGAGTTTTAAAATCTGAAGAAGATGATTTCCATCTAAAGTTGAACTTCATGGGTTCTTTTTGAATATTTGTTTTTGTGATGAATGGAAAACTTCCGGTATTTGGGATGTTCAAATCAGAGTCATTCTTTTATTGTAGCCAAAACATTCCAGATTTTGAAAATTTGAAAGGTTTTGAACGACTTTGCTTTGGTTTCTACTCTTGCTATACTGGTGTAAAACGAGAGTGTAGAGTTTGAAAAAACTTGTTTCTCACCATTTTGAATCCTTTTTCAAGTTTAGCCTTATGACACATTTAGCCCTTTGTCCTACAAATATGTTCCATAAGAAACATTTTGACAATTGTTGAAGTTTTGACTTTCAATGGGATGACATGTACGTGCACACAGAGAAATGCATAAGGCACAAACAAGTATGCGGATGAATCAAAAACTCATTCTAAATCAACCAAAATGCTCAGAAATCTCAAATTAACACACAAAATCACAGATTAATTCATTCTATCACTCGAGATTTTTCAATTATGAAAATGGTTAGGGGTTATGATTAGAGACTTTGCACGCATGTTAGCATCATCATGCAAGAATATTGAACATACAAACGCCCTATTAGTAGCAGCAAAGACATCTAAATCTTAAACCCTAAATCACTTGATTTCAAACCTATGTTGTTTCTAATCGTGAAAACACACCAATCGAGCATTCTTTAGTGTTCTCTAAGGTTATATGAAATAATTAATTAGGCTAAACACATAAAAAAGAAATGCCCCGATCGATAATTATATGAACCCTAGTTTCTGATTATGCCTTTTTGACCGTTGAAAACATTTGAAACATTTAGGGAACGATTAGATAACAACAATGAAGAAATTAGAAACTCACAATCGAAAAGAAATCGAGGATAAAAAATTGTTAGCCTGATTATGTGTGAAACTTTTGAGAACATTTGTGAAAACATTGATGCGAGCCTGTTTTATTTTTTCATGCAATGTCCTTTTACCTAAGTTTAAGACTTTTGTGAACTTTACTCATTAAAGGTTAACTACTTTTCCATTTGAAGTCTAAACATGGTTAAATTGGAATCCTTGCCGAAAAAAATGAGGTTTTAATCCGAATAATGAAGAAACATTTTATCCTTGAAGAATAATGATTAGGTGTGCAAACTTCATGATTTTGTGAAAAATTTTCTCCCCCTCAAAACATGTTCCATTTTGACAATGTAAAGCAAAATATGTTTTAATGTAGGAACATAGTTTTGAAGATTAGAAGTTTGTACACAGAGAAAGAAGATTCTTTTTGCAGTTTTAGTATTTTCTTTATGATAGAATCTTTACAAAAAGAGTTTGATGTTTGACTCTCTTAGTTATTAAGAAAGTTTTGCAAATCATATGGAGTCAAACACCGCATACCAATATGGTGAACTAAATCAACAAACCTTGATGGAGGTAATGCCTTTGTAAACAAGTCCGCCAATTGGTATTCAGTTACCACAAACTCTAATTCAATTGTACCCTTCTCAACATGCTCCTTTATGAAATGGTAGCGGAGAGCAATTTGTTGGGCTTTGAAATGATGAATGGTTTTGTCTGAGATTGCAAAAGCACACTTTGAGTCGCCGTACATTGAGATCTAGTCAAATACATAGCCGTAGTCCTTGAGCTAAGTTCTCATCCAAATGACTTGAGCACAAAAAGCAGACATGGCTACATACTAAGCTTTTGTTGATGACAGTGATGTACAATGCTTCATTGGCTGTATCCCTTTGTAACTAAACAAGATTTGTTGCGAATCACTGTGCCTTCCGCGTTCAGCTTGTTTTCCAAATCCATTTCGAAGGGTGATAGTATCTCGCAAGTGAGCAGGATCCAAATTGCATGTAGACGACTCAGCAATGTCAGGAATGAGTTGAGTCGGTGCAAACGGGTTAAAGAACGCCTCTGGGTCATGCTCTGCGGTTTGTGGAACTGATATAGGTATGGAGTCTCCAGCTGATTGTTGTGAGTTGGACCCTGTTTGTTCTGTAGTTGTTGGGGAAACAATTGGAGGACCGTCCCTTCCAACAGTTGTTGTTGTTTGTTAAGGTGAATCAGGTACTTGATGGTTATCAAGATGTGCAGCGGAAATTGGTGAGACCTCAGAGGGACGGTTATCAATCGTATCATCAATCAATGGAGCAAACAAGGTTTCCACTTCTTTACGGGAGAGTGACAATGGTTCAGTCGAAGATTCCGGAAAGTTAAGACGGTTGGATGCGGGTCCTAAGCTGTTTTGCTCAGAAGGCATTGCTGAAGTATCTTTAAAACGGTTGATTGCAGGTGTCCTAAGATGTTGTGCTCAGAAGCCATTACATTAAGCTCGGGTCCGAAACCGAGTTGTTCCGAAGCCATTGCTGTTATATCTGAAAAGAAGAAAGAATAGACAAAAACAGAGAACATGGATCCCCAATTGTAATTGGGTTCCGGATGTTAGAAGCATAAAGATGTAGTGTCAATTATCTTCTTGACACTCGGACACACTATATCAATGATTTCCTTTCTCGCCTTAGGGATTGATGTCGTGGATTTCACATTAGTTTTGGTGCAAATGTCTAAAATCTTTCCTGTAGGAATCCACCTAAGACCAATCGATTTGAAAATTCTACCTGTGGGTACCCATCTAGTGTTAGATCTAGGAGATGTTTTCTTTTTAGATGCAGTTGAATGAAATGTGGGAGCATCACTTCGTTGAGAAAACCTACGTCCTATATTGATCCACTTCTTAGGTTTCTGACTTATGACTTTTGGTTCAACGGGTTTGTTTGTCTTAGTCGATTGAGCCTTTTCAAGTGAATTTCCCTTTTGAAGATATTTTAAAGCACAAGCAACATGATTATTTACGCAACTACTCTTAGAAGCTATCCAATTCCTATTAGTTTGTTGATTACTCTTAGGTTTTGGTGTGCTACTACAAGCAGTGTTCTGTACTATAGTGGAAGGCATCACATGAGGTTTTGAACCTAGAATTCCATCCTTTTGAAGTAGCGCCTTTTTCCTAGCCTTTTCTAGATCATAGTTCTTGTACATGTCATATGTGTCATAAGACTTTTTACTTTTAATGCTCGTTTTAGACACAATGGTTGAACTAATCCTAGATGAGCCAGGTATAATCACGTGTTGAGATTTAGCAGACACAAATGCATTTTCCTTAGGCCAAGAATGTGGAGTGACTGGTTTTGTCAAATTGTTTTTCTCAACAACTTGGGAGGCAAACCGAGGTTTTGAAAATTTAGGTCGTTCAGATTTAAATGCAGTTGGTTGTCTAACCACTGATTTTTTTTTGTTTGTTTGAGAAGGTGGTTTCCCCAAGATTGATGGTTTTGCAAACTTAGTATCCACACTCTTGCCAGTCAGTCTTCTTAATTTGTTTTGCAATGCAGCATGTGCAAACACCTTTGCTTGAATTTGACCTTTTAAAAGCTCATTTTATTTAACTAATGTATCCACACGTTTACTTAGTTCATTCGAAACTTGACCATTGTTGCCCGAAGTTAAAGATTCGTTTTGCAATTTAAGTTCAAGCGAGATGCAATGTGCCACTAGTTTTGAAAAATCTTTATGAAACTGGGCAATGGTCTTTTTGAGAAGAATGTTTTCAGACTCAAGAGTTTGGTATGATGTTTCTGTTATTGGATTATCAGGTAAGGACTCAGACTCAGGACGTTTGTCAAGACATTGTACAACATCCTGGTCAACCTCTCCTTCATTACTGAAGTTAGGTTGCCCAGATTGTTGTTTCTCATTTGCAGGCATAATATGATCAACAGTAGATTGTACCTCAACCATTTGCTCTTTGTCAAAGTTAGGTTCTGTGTCATAGATGGGTATGGAATCTTCCTCAACCATCTGTTCTTTGGCAACGTTGGGCTCTGAGTCAAAAGTGGGTCTGATATCAGCAGAATCAACATCTGTATCATTCCCCAATCTGCTACTGTCATCTTTCTCTTCCAAAATTTTATCCTGATAGCCTGCATTACCGATATCTGCAGTATTCCCAACAGTCCTTTCATTGTCAATTGTTCCTTCATGTGTCTGCCTTTTACTTCCATACTCCTGTTCATTCAATTCTCTTCCTCGTTTTTGCATCTCCAGTTCTTTGACAACACTCAGATGAAGTGATCTTTCATTAAGCTCATATTCTAAGCAGCTCAGTCGTGAAGCAAGTTGATCTCTAAAAGCTTCAACCTCCATACTAGTGATATTCTCTCTCCATACATTGCATTCATATTTATAGTGTATGAGAGTTTTAAAATCTATGGTCTCGAACTATTTGAACTGTGTCCTGAGCGCTCTAAATTCTACCATGCAATCACTTCCTTGTACAATTAGCTTTTCTAGTTGAACGATGTTTTCTTGGAGTTTCCTTAGGAAGGTTATTTGGTTCATTTCAGTTCCGAAGAATGCAGAAAAGGCACTCCAGGAAGGAAACCATGCATTTGGGAGAATCTTGCATTGAATCTTAACCGATTCAAAATGTGCTAAACAATTTTCTGTAGAATTGATGGCTCTTTTCTCAGCTTCAGTCATCTTTCTCTCTTGCGAACTTGTTTAATCGGAATAATCAAACTAAAATGTATAGTTGATATATCACACACAAAGGTCGAAATACTGAATTCTGATTTTCCCTCCAAAATAATATGAAAAAATTTCTCTCCCAAAATTTTAAAATCACAATGAAATGCAATTTTGAAGTTGCAAGAAAAATTTGTGTATCAAAAATTTTGCCGCCAAATTTCACCGAATTTTTTTTTTTTTTGAATTTTGGCCTAAAAATTTGAATTTTGGGCCAAAATTTTCACTGTTAAACCAAAATATGAATTTCGCGTAAAAATTGAACGTTTAGTCTCTTGTAAAAATTAAATTTTACTCAAATTTTCCCGCAAAAAAAAAAAAAAAAACCTTTTTTTTTGTTTTTTTTGAAAGAGATATTAAGAAGATAGTAAGAAGATATTAGAAAGAAACTTGTGTAAACATGGATCTTGTAGAAGGTATAGATGTAATGCAAATTCTCAAAACTTAGTCAGAAAGCAGTTCTCGAAAGAATTTGAGAGTTCTCGAAAAATATGTAATCTCGAAACTTTGGTAATTTCGAAACTGTGTTCTCGAAAAATGAGTGTTTTCGAAACTTTTGTGTTTTAGAAACTTTTTAGTGTTTTTAGAAACTTTTCAGTGTTTTAGAAAGTTTTCAGTGTTCTAGAAACTTTTCAGTGTTTTAGAAACTTTTCAGTGTTCTAGAAACTTTTCAGTGTTTTAGAAACTTTTCAGTGTTCTAGAAACTTTTCAGTGTTTAAGAAACTTTTTGATTTAGAAAGATTGCTAGAATTTTGATTTTGCTAAAAGCTTATCCAAATGAAGTTTGTATTTCAAGATTCTTGTACTTCTAGTTATAAAAACACCAAAACTTGAAGAAAGTTGCGAACTTGATGATTTTTATGAAAATTTTTTGTGAAAAAAATTGAAAAAAATTGAAACTTTCTTGTTAGAAAAGGTTTATAACACTAGTTTGTAATAAAAAAAGTGTTAAAAGCCAAGAAAAACAAGAAAAGTAATGATCTTTTTTAACAAAAATGTTTAGAAAGCCTTAAAAAAAATACAACCAAACTCAAATCACTTTTTTTGAAAGAAAGTTTGACACTTTTTTGTTTGTTATGATTGGTAGCACAAGTTTGTAAGCAAAGATGTGATAAAAACCAAGAAACAAACAAGAAAGTACAAAATTTTCACAAAAAATCGAGTAGAAAAAGAGGTTTTTGATTGGATTCAACTTAAAAAACAAGAACTATACCTTCTTCCGGCGAATGATACCACTTGTTAGGTCACAATTTATGTAAACACAAGTATAAGGATGATAGAAATGAGATGAGAAGGAGAGATGGTTGATTAAGACACTATGAGAAATAGAAATGAAAGAGTTTTTTTAGAATAATGAAATAACCAACCAAGTTTACAAGAGACCTAAGACTAGTATTTATAGGTAAGGAGCTAGGGCAACACTCCTACTCCCTCCCTTCTTACAATTCGTATGGGCTTAAGGCCCATGGACTATGTAACTTAAGTCTAGTAAGCTTGTAAACATAACATTAATGAAAGTAAATAATAACTTAAGCAACCTATTGTTACAAATGACCGGGACTTGATAAAATAGTAAAACTTTGATCCCAACATACTCAATTCTCAGCCTTAAATCATTTGTGAGTCATAATTCCAATTTTTTCTTTTCACTGTACAACAGCTTATTACTGCTTATCCTTGGTTCTTTTGTGCTAATTTGATGTTTGTTATTCATAATATAGCTTAAAACATAGTGCTTGTTCATTTGTATTCACAGTTGCTTGATATTTTATTTTCAAAGTTAAAAATATCATATTTGTAATTTTCTGTGTTATGTTGTTATTGTTGGTATCTAAGAGTTCATATCAGCTTATCATAGCATTTTAAACCATGATAAATCAAAAACATGGTTCTAATTTGTTTTTAGCTTTGAAAATCAAAATATCACTCTTTTAAAGGGGTGTTTGGATGAAACTGTTTCCCTGTGTTCAGGGGTGGATTTGTTGTAGTTTCTGGTTCATTCAACTCACTTTAGGTCTCAATAGCTTAGAACAATCATAAAAACCATAGGTCTTTCTTTAAAAAGTCAAAATCACTTATTAACTAGTCTATTTAGTTGTCTGCTAGCATTTAAGTGTCAATATTCATCATAATAGCTTATTAGTTGGTAATCTAACCTAATTTCATGTCTTAGTAGCTTATCATATCATGAATAATCAGTAAGGATGATTAGAATTTCATAAAAGTCAAATCAAGAGTTCATATTAAAAAGTCAAATTTGCTTGATCTCAGATTTTTCAAAATTTCAAAGAATTTTAGAGAATTTTGTAGTCAGTTTTAGGACTTGATCTTTTTAGGAATTATAGCCCCCCACCTCAACTCTTGAAACCCACAGTTATTACATTTTTGCCATTTTTCTAGTGGGCCCCACAGGTTCTCAAGCTAAGCTGCAGGGCTGATCCTTCCCCTGTGCACAACATACCACCACCACTGTCACCACTTCGGTGGACCCCACAGGCCATCACTGTGGGCCCCACACTCCCCCTGGTTCTTTGGATTCACAAGCTTGCCCACCTCTCTGTTGGAACCAAGCTTTTGAGCTTAAGCCCCCTGGGACCCACCTGAAATCATCCCTAACTTATGTCCCATTTTCTGTGTATAAGGTAGGAAACCAAGTGCTTATTTTGTGCTTATTGGCTCATTCAGTGGGTTTATTTGCTAGATTCTTGTTTATTCATGTTTACTTAACTTATTTGAACCATAATCCATCACTGTGGACCCCACATAAGCTAATTTAAGCTTATTTCCTAATATGGTCAACATAAGTCAACTGTCAAGCTAATAAGCACTCATAGTGCTTATTTTTTAATTCTAAACTAGTTGTTTTTACAAAAGTCTCTTAATTTTAGTTATTAAATAGTTTTGTGAAAGAAAATTCCAGAAAAACCAATTTAAAATTAAGCGATAGTTTCTATTTAATATTAATGATCTTTTTAATTTTCCTTTTTAGGTTTTTATTCAGTAATTTGCATTTTTATATTTTTCTTATTTTTATTTTATGTTAAAATAATTTCAGAAATTTTTCTAGAATTTTATCTTGTCATTTAGTACTTATTAGATTTAATATTAGTTTAATTAATAATTAATTAATATTTAAGTATCAAATAGCATAATTAGTTTTTATAAAGTAATACCTAGTTTCTATATTTTTCCTAGCTTTTATAAGTTATAAAATAATATTAGGAATTTTTCTAGAATTTCTACTGTTCATTTTCTAGTTTTTATAATTTAATTATTTTAATTAGTAATAAAGTAGTTTAATAATAATTTTTATAAAGTTTTTACATTTTTTATAGATTCATGTGATGGTTAAGTAGGTTTATAAAAAGTTTTAAAATTTTATAACTTAATTTAGTATTTATTATAATTAAATTAGTTTAAATAGTTTAATTAAGTTTAATTAGTTATTAATTAATAATAATTAATTAAATAGTTATAAAAATAATTTTAATTTTCCAATAATTTTCTTATATCATTAGGATTGTAAAAAGTTAATTTTCATATCCGTAGACTTTTTATTTCTTAAATCTCATGTTTTATTTCGTACGTTTACGTAAGTTTAAATTAAACGTACGCGTTTTTACGATTTAAACGTTTTTAGATAATTAGGTTTCACATAATTGTTCATATAGCTTATTTAAGCTATTTCTTTTTATAAATCCTTAGTTTAAATCACTCACTCACATTCACACACTTTTCCTGTTCATAATCACTCGATCACAGATTCGTTTTTAATACCATTGCATGCCTCGTTGGGACATAACGACCCGGGGAAACACTGTATTCCACGGGAGTATTGGTTTAGGCTGTTTGACTTATTGACCATTACTTGGTTGATAATTTCTGACTGGTTACCACCAATCAATTTTTGGCGCCGCTGTCGGGGAGGTTGTGCGCGTATTCTAATACGAATTTGAAGCGTAAGTGATTCTGGATAATTAACCATTGTATATTTACCATCTTTTATCCATATTTTCATATTTTTATAAAACAAAACACAAAAATATCCATCTTTACCCTCCTACCTTTTTGATTCTTCATTCCTTACCCTCTAAAACCATTTGATTCTTTCTATGTCTTATTCTCACCCTCTTGATTGTCAATGGTGTGGTGGTCCTTATAATGGTGGTAATTTTCCCAGTTGTAGCATGGTAGAGTCAGGAAACGGTTCTGTCTATAACCAGAATCCCTATTCCTACCCTGACATAAGTGATTCATTCTATCAGCTTCCACACCATGAGACTCAGCAGTTTAACTGTTGTGAGTACTGTGGTGGTTCACACTACAGTTCTGATTGTCAATCGGGAAACACGCTTGTCTATGAGCAGGTTCCTGATAACAATTATGACTTAAGCACATACGACCCACAACCACATCAGTTCAAATGTTGTGAGTACTGTGGAGGTACTCACTTTAGCTCGGATTGTCAAACAGGGAATCCATTTCCTTGCAACAATTACGACTATTCATTTCAAGACCCACCTCCACAGTACCAAATGATCCAAGCAACTCCTCAATACCCGCAAGACCTTTGTCTAGAGGTTCTTGAGAAACTTAAAGACCTTAAGGAGGAGTTAGCTAATATTTCGCTTCACCGTGCTCCAAGTTCTTCTTGTGTATATTGTGGGGGTCCTCATAATGATGATCAATGTCAACCGTCCGGGTTTAACACATCCAGACCCCTACAAATTACACTCATCCAACAGTCCCGTGGGAGATCCATAGAAGAACTACTTGCAGAAGAACATGCAGCTAGAAACGAAAGAAGCATGGAAGAATTACTAGTCTTAGAACAAGCAGCTATAACACATGCCAAATTTCAAAATGCTGCTCTTCACGATGAAGATGATGAAAGTGATGATACCTCATCAAGTTCATCAGTTGAGACTCCTTCCATGGAAATACAGGGAGAAAAGAGTATGGGAGAATTACTAGCAGCAGAACAAATGGAAATTGTAAAATCCATGTATGCTAGTCCTTCTCAGCTCCCTCAGTCTGATGTTATCACACCCAAGGTTCCCACTCACTCTCTGAGCATGGGGGACGAGCATCTTGACACTGTTCCTGAAAAGGAATCGGGCGAATTAATAAAGCCTAGTGTTGAGAACCTTGTCCCAATCCCAAGAGAGTCACAGGGAATTCTTGACCAAATGTGTGATATCCCTTCCCCTCCTGAGTGTTCAAAAGATCATTTTGAGACTTTCTCCGATTCTAGCAATGATTGCATATATTATGGAGAGATTGAGTATGTTGAGGCATCACTGCCTCATTCTGATGTTGAAACTCTTCTTGAGGAGTTCACAGATGAACTCACTCACATCATTCCACTTCCATCTGGAAGTGATGATGGTCTCTTTGATTTCGAAGCCGATCTATAAGAGATTGAAAGTCTCTTACATCATGATATGCCACTCAGTTCTTATCCCAACAGTCCAGTAGAGAATGTTAATCACATTGTTCCCGAAGCATTCAAAACTACTATCACCAATCCTCTATTTGAATTCGAATATGAATTCACTTTGATTTTTGATAACCCAATATTTGGTACTCAGATCGAGGATAGTGATGAGTCCACAACGGAACATGAGTTCACAGATTTACATCTTGTGAATGATTCTCTTTACGAGGAGTTCTCCTTTGAACTCACTCATATCATATCTCCGCCGGAGTATGATAATTTCTATTTTGATCTAGACACACCCGGGATATGTCTAGACCAAATGAGCTTAAATGAGGAGATTCATGATATTGAAATTGTGAATTCTCATTCTGAATCTCCTCCTGATGATGATGAGTTAGTCATGATATTTATCATGATTTTCTTTCTCTTCTTCATTTATCCCGTAGCTTCTCCTGTTCTTCACTCTTTCGGGAGTGAAGACACTATCTTTGACCCCGGCATTTTCATTTATCATTTTTGAGCCAGGGTCTGTATATCTCATCAGTGTGGAACTTTCACGTGCTTCAAATGTTTGTCCAAACATCTTGAATGAAAGTCCGATGGAGATTGTTTCTTCCACATCTTGCTTCCCCATGAACCAATGAATTCGGGGTCGAGTCAAGCTAGCGACTCAGTAAACAAAAACAGTAGCATGCATAAAGGGTTTTCACCCCTAAGTGTGGGGGAGTTACCCATGCTGTTGTTACTATGTATATATATCTCTAAAAAAAAAAAAAAAAAAAAAAAAAAAAAAAAAAAAAAAAAATGTATAAATTTAAATAAAGTGAAAAATAGTGTTTCCACATTTAGCTTGTAATATTGCCTTTTTACGTTCAAAGAGTCGACAGAAATGCCGGGACTTTGAATATTGAGGACAATATTCAATTCTAAGTGTGGGGGAATTCTAGCGAATTTTATCACATTATACCTTCTAGTACCCCCGTTTTTGGCCAAAATTTTTTCACTTGAGCTTCAAAATTTTATGGTTATCAGTCCGCCTTGTCTAAACGACAAAAGGATTGGCTAATCCAGGAGCAAACGGCTCTTGGTAAAGATATATTAAATCCGTTGACGGCTGACAATTTGCCCAAAATTGTATGGTACTCAACTCACCATATCCTAAAAAGTAAAGAGTTGGCTAGCCCGCAAGGTTATGGCTTGTGGTAAAGGCAGTGGAAAGCCATAATTGGTAATCAGCTCACCAAGATGTTGACTATGTCCATCAAGATTTGGCTAGTCCAGAAGCAAACGGCTTCTGGTAAAGACAAATCAAATCCGTTGACAGCTGGTGGATTGCTCAAAATCACATGGTTATTGGTGTACTATGGTTCTTACTTGAACTGAAACATTTGGCTACTCCAGAAGTAATGACTTTTGGTAAAGAGACATCAAATCATTAAATTTTTAAAAATGGGTTATTTTTTTATTTTATATTGCGAGGGACTAGCAAGAGTTTAGTGTGGGGGATTGATGAGTGTCTAAATACTCATCATTTTATACCCATCTGAACTGCAAAAAAAGTTAAAAACACTCAGATATGTCACATAATACTATAAATATCCTTGAAATTGTGTTTTAAATGTTTGAGATGCAAAATGGTTAAAAACAGATGAAAAACAAACAAAAGTTGCATAATTGGCAGTTTCAGTCCCTCAACTTTCATAAATTGGCAAAAATAGTCCCTGGTATTAAAAATGTGGAAAATTATCATTCAAGGTCCCTATACTATTCAACTTTGACAAAATTGGTCCTTGAATGAAACTTTTGGAAAATTACAAGTTTAACCCCTCTACTTTGAAAAATGACAATTTTGGTCCCTGGGTTTTAAATATTGAAAAATTACAATAATGGTCCTTGGGTTAATGAAGTTTGGCAGAAATGGTCCTTGGGTGGAAGTTTTGAAGAAATTTTACATTTGGTCCCTGAACTTTGAAAATTGGCATAAATGGTCCCCGGGTGTTAAAAATTGGAATTTAGCAATCATGGTCCTTTGGTTATTCAAGCATGACAAGTTTAGTCCCTACGAATATTTTGGATAAGTTACAAGAAAGGCCCCTCAAAAATCAGGGAATTACAACTTTGGTCCTTGTAACCTACATACACCAAACGGATCCTAAGTAATATCAAAACCAAATCCAGTCTACAAATACCACCCAGCCCACCTTACCCTTTGGCCTAAATAAACACAGCCCAACCCTGGTATTTAAAACAGGGTCAAACCCGGTCAACCCCAACCAATACCATCCCTTCCCTCTCATCCCTTCCACCTCCACACTGCAAAACCAATACCACTCCTCCACACCCACAGTTTTCACTCCACCTCACCACCCACCTTTCACACCTTGTCCTTCCACCTCTTGCAACCTTCCAAGCTCCAATTAATGCAAAAAAATTACTTTACGCAACCCACAACTGGCAAAGACTATTTTGGCGCCAAAAATGGGTTTTCAATGGCCAAGATAAATTCAACCAATCCAACGGTTCAGAAGTGGTGGGAAAGTCACAATAAGCTGCTATGATCTCAAAACATCATCTATATATAAAAGGGAATCAGAAGAGATGAAGTATTAGTGTAGCTTAGTGAAGTGTAGTAACGAATTAGTGCAATTTACATTTCCAGTTGTTAAAATTAGTTTAAAACATTTGTATTCAGTGTTTTAAGTGTAACTCTATCTTATTTCAACCTTAATTACAGTTTACTTTGGTAATTTCAGTTTTAGCATTTTCTAGTAAAATTGACAATTTTGCTTAGATCTTGTTAATTGTTGTTAAACCTGCTTCATTAAGTTCCTGTAAACTCATTTCAGTTTCCTTATAAGTTTTTAGAAGTTTTGATATCACCTAGAGGACTTCTAATCATATTTACTAAAAATACTAAAGAAAATCCAATTAAATAGTTAATAAAGCAAAAATCAAAAAGAAGTGAGGAAGAATATTGGAGCAGGGATGATAATGGAAGGATTTGGTTTAATAGCTTGTGGAAGCTTTTAGGATTGGTACTTGGTCCTTGATTACTCAATTCTCAGCCTTAAATCATTTGTGAGTCATAATTCCAATTTTTTCTTTTCACTGTACAACAGCTTATTACTGCTTATCCTTGGTTCTTTTGTGCTAATTTGATGTTTTTTATTCATAATATAGCTTAAAACATAGTGCTTGTTCATTTGTATTCACAGTTGCTTGATATTTTATTTTCACAGTTAAAAATATCATATTTGTAATTCTCTGTGTTATTTTGTTATTGTTGGTATCTAAGAGTTCATATCAGCTTATCATAGCATTTTAAACCATGATAAATCAAAAACATGGTTCTAATTTGTTTTTAGCTTTGAAAATCAAAATATCACTCTTTTAAAGGGGTGTTTGGATGAAACGGTTTCCCTGTGTTCAGGGTGGATTTGTTGTAGTTTCTGGTTCATTCAACTCACTTTAGGTCTCAATAGCTTAGAACAATCATAAAAACCATAGGTCTTTCATTAAAATGTCAAAATCACTTATTAACTAGTCTATTTAGTTGTCTGCTAGCATTTAAGTGTCAATATTCATCATAATAGCTTATTAGTTGATAATCTAACCTAATTTCATGTCTTAGTAGCTTATCATATCATAAATAATCAGTAAGGATGATTAGAATTTCATAAAAGTCAAATCAAGAGTTCATATTAAAAAGCCAAATTTGCTTGATCTCAGATTTTCCAAAATTTCAAAGATTTTTAGAGAATTTTGTAGTCAGTTTTAGGACTTGATCTTTTTAGGAATTATAGCCCCCCACCTCAACTCTTGAAACCCACAGTTATTACATGTTTGCCATTTTTCTAGTGGGCCCTACAGGTTCTCAAGCTAAGCTGCAGGGCTGATCCTTCCCCTGTGCACAGCATACCGCCACCACTTCGGTGGACCCCACAGGCCATCATTGTGGGCCCCACACTCCCCCCTGGTTCTTTGGATTCACAAGCTTGCCCAACTCTCTGTTGGAACCAAGCTTTTGAGCTTAAGCCCCCTGGGACCCACCTGAAATCACCCCTAACTTCCGTCCCATTTTCTGTGTATAAGGTAGGAAACCAAGTGCTTATTTTGTGCTTATTCAGTGGGTTTATTTGCTAGATTCTTGCTTATTCATGTTTACTTAACTTATTTGAACCATAATCCATCACTATGGACGCCACATAAGCTAATTTAAGCTTATTTCCTAATATGGTCAACATAAGTCAACTGTCAAGCTAATAAGCACTCACAATGCTTATTTTTGAATTATAAACTAGTTGTTTTTATAAAAGTCTCTTAATTTTAGTTATTAAATAGTTTTGTGAAAGAAAATTCCAAAAAAACCAATTTAAAATTAAGCGATAGTTTCTATTTTATATTAATGATCTTTTTAATTTTCCTTTTTAGTTTTTTATTCAGTAATTTGCGTTTTTATATTTTTCTTATTTTTATTTTATGTTAAAATAATTTTAGAAATTTTTCTAGAATTTTATTTTGTCATTTAGTACTTATTAGATTTAATATTAGTTTAATTAATAATTAATTAATATTTAAGTATCAAATAGCATAATTAGTTTTTATAAAGTAATACCTAATTTCTATATTTTTCCTAGCTTTTATAAGTTATAAAATAATATTAGGAATTTTTCTAGAATTTCTACTATTCATTTTCTTGTTTTTATAATTTAATTATTTTAATTAGTAATAAATTAATAATTAGGATAATAATTAGTAAAATAGTTTAATAATAATTTTTATAAAGGTTTTACATTTTTTATAGATTCCTGTGATGGTTAAGTAGGTTTATAAAAAGTTTTAAAATTTTATAACTTAATTTAGTATTTATTATAATTAAATTAGTTTAAATAGTTTAATTAAGTTTAAATAGTTATTACTTAATAATAATTAATTAAATAGTTATAAAAATAATTTTAATTTTCCAATAATTTTCTTATATCATTAGGATTGTAAAAAGTTAATTTTCGTATCCATAGACTTTTTATTTCTTAAATCTCACGTTTTATTTCGTACGTTTACGTAAGTTTAAATTAAACGTACGCGTTTTTACGATTTAAACGCCTTTAGATAATTAGGTTTCACATAATTGTTCATATAGCTTATTTGAGTTATTTCTTTTTATAAATCCTTAGTTTAAATCACTCACTCACATTCACACACTTTTCCTATTCATAATCACTCGATCACAGATTCGTTTTTAATACCATAGCACGCCTCGTTGGGACATAACGACCCGGGGAAACACTGTATTCCACGGGAGTATTGGTTTAGGCTGTTTGACTTATTGACCATCACTTGGTTGATAATTTCTGACTGTTTACCACCAATCAGCGGTAGTTTCTGCTGCGGCTGCCACTCTGGTCATTGGATTTTTTCCTAGGCTGTTCTTGTGTCCTGTAGGTTGAGTAACCTTTTTTGCTATCCGCAGCAGCTGCTTCCCCTTGGATAATGGATCTAGTGCGCTTCTTCAGTTAATCAAAGGTTTGAGGTACCTTATCATTGAGTCTCCTTATTAGCTCTGGGTTATTGATCCCATTCATGAACCCTGTGATTTTGAGCACTTCGGGGCACGCCTTGACTTGTATGCATTCATCCTTGTAGCGCTCCATATAAGCGCTTGTGGATTCCCCTTGGCACTATTTTACTCTGGCTAATTCAATAGGATTCTTAGCGCACTTCTTTCTTTGAGTGAAGTTCAAACGGAATGCTCTTCGCAACTCTTCAAACCCGTTTATGCTTCTTCGTGGAAGCTTGCTAAACCAGGTTCGCGCATTCCCTACTAATGTGGAATTAAACATGTGACACCACACAGGTTGTGGCCAACTTTCGATAGTAGCCGTTGATTCGAAAATTTTTAGGTGGTTATCAGGATCACCCGTTCCATCATATGTTTTAACATTATTGGGCATGCGCCTTCTCTTGTTATCCGAGTAATCGCTGATGCAGCGCGTGAATGCATCAACCTTTTGGCGACGCCAAGGAAGAGATATATCTACATCTTCTTCCTCGCGATGTCTTCCTCTGGACTTCCAGTGTCCTATCTCTTTGTCCTCGTTGTCCGAGGAGTTGATTGAGGAGGAATTGTCCCTTTTGCGGCGCTTGCGCCGTTTTTCCTCAGAGTCCGAGCTTGAGGGGCTTTCACTTGGGGAAATTCGTCTCCCCAGTCTATCATGGATTCTTCGGCTTCCCAACCTTGAAAAGCTCACGCTCGGTGAGCGTTGTCGTCCAAGTCTATCTTGCATCCTGCGATTACCAAGTCTAGCGTGGACATTGGTACGCCTCTTACTGTTTTCGCATTCCTGGTAGCGCGGTGGGGATGTTTCTGAGTTAAAGTTAAGCCGGGCTTTTAGGATCTGACTTGACCTTCTCCTTGCCTCCTCTTTCATGAGGTTAGTTAAAGCTTCGTAATTTTGAGATACAAAATTACTTAGTGTTAATTCAGGCGCGTAAGATGGCGCGTCCTCTTCCAGCGCAACAATATCTGCTTCTGCGTTAGGTCCCCTATCTCGATTAGGCGCGCCTGGCAGCACAATGTTGTCCACAATGGGTGTCGTTTGATGGGGAGTATTGAAGAGAGTGCGCTGAAGTTCTTCAGTGCTTGGAACCACCTTGGTGGTCTGAGCAGTCCCTGTGGCCAATTCTACCGTTGGGAGGGTTAGGGTTGGGCCCAATTCTTGGTTACCAGGCGCATTGGTAGTCCCAGAGGCCTGCCTAGAAGTCGAATCTTGATGGTTCCTTCTCTGCGGGTCACCACGTGTTTTTTCCAATTGCGGAGTCCGCTGGCTTGAGTTTTTGTGTTTTGTCATTCTAGTTCTTAGTGTAGGGTCCCACGGATGGCGCCACTTGTTGATACAAAAGTTGGGCGTTCCTTGTTTGGGTTCCTGTTCTCGTACCAATCAAATCTTAATGCTTGAGACCTGCACACTAAGAAAGTAAACAAACACCGTTAGGCTTATCGTGGGATTGTCTCCCACGATTATCCTCCGGCGTGAGAGTAAGTAATCGGTTTTAGGGTTATGTAGAAGAGTTAGGGTTGTAAGTCGTACCTTTAACGAGAGTTATGATATTCTTTATATAGGCACGAAATCCTTATTGGATACGTGCTCCTTACTCTTCGGTCTATATCCGGTTTGATATATATCCCTTAAATAAGAGATATCTATATCAAACCATAAATAATTTTGGGTTTGGGCTTTCCTGAGCCCAAACCATTAGCATGGTGGCCTAAATCATTGTTATGATAGCCCACTCGCGGTGGGCTTTGGGCATTAGTAATGTTTATCATTTGGGTTCGTGACCCGAATATAGACTATACGTCATTACTTAACTAAACATTCATATGATATATTAAACTCGAACTGATCAAACAAAGCTCCATACATCATAAACCATCATAGCCCTTAAATACAATAATCACTATTAACTAAAACAATGATCAAAGAAATTACCCTGGTAATTCAAAATGTATCAGAAAACAGAATTCATTCCTCTGTATTTACTTTCTTCTCACTCCCTCGATTATTCTTCGCATGAACATGCGCATTTTGTGTACTTATTAGAAGAAAAATGCTAAAATGCTTCATGTTCATATGAATAGAAAAGAAGGAACTATTAATATAGTCGCAAACAACTTCACAACCTTAATAATATTGGTTACATGACATATGACTAAATCGGAAAAACATATTTACCAACATACTTAAAACTAAATCATTTAAACAATATTCTATAAAATGATATTAATCGAGATAACAAACAAGCTTAAACAAGTAATATTTCAACTTAAATCTAACATATAATCTAAGCAAACTTATATATAAGCTAATATATGTAACATATATATGTTTTTTTCTGCATATATCTTGCAACAGCATGTAACTCATCGGTTTATCATTGTTTAAGATAATATTTTTTTATATATATACCTAATGATCCGATTACTATATTTGGGGTTTTTGAACCAATCAACAAACAACACATGCAATCTAAGAATGTTGCAATTAAACTAATATTGTATTCATAAACAAATCCTGATCAACATAAAACACTTATTTTAACAACCAATCATTCTTTTATCAGATTACAAGAAAATATTCACGGGAAAAACAAACCAACCACATGCCACTAACCAAACATAATATTTTAACTTGATTAAACATGGTTGAATGTAGCAAGAAATTAAAAAAAAAAAAAAAAAAAAAAAAAAAAAAAGAAAGAAAAAAAGGACCTGGATGATCGCAGAAATAATGGCAGCAGTGTTTATGTGTTTAGTTAGTTTATAAAAATGAAATTAATGGCTTGAACTTTATATATATTAAATATAATAAATATAGTGTAAGTAGATGTAATCATTCTCAATGTTGATAATGCATAACCAACACAAATATTTAACATGCATTTGAAATGTATATCATGTATAACATGCAGCAACATAGACTAAGTGTTGCCTCAACAATTACGTTTAAGAAGATAAATGCAAAACGGGTATTTGCGATTCGTAAATTTTTAAAAGGTATGTCATATTTAATAAAAACACGTAAAATTTCACTACTACAAAACTATTTTACCATCCTTCTTTTGATATAGTTAAATAAGTCATAGATAAATATGAGTCATACATCAAGCCCAACGGGCTTAAAAAGCATGTTAATCATACAAAAACTATGATAAAAATAAATAAAAAAACCATAAATTTCAATTTGAAAATATTACAACTGCAAATACAACTAAAATCACATGGTTAGTGCGAATCACAAAACATGCCCGCCCATTGGGCGGGCCATGACCACTAGTGTTGTTAGGTCACCATTTAGTAAACACAAGTATGATATAAAGAGAAATGAGATGAGAAATAGACTTGGTTGATTATAAGATAATAAGAAAGATAAAAGTTCAAGAGTTTCCTTAAGGTAATCTAATAACCAACAATTATAATGAGTACATTAGCATGGTATTTATAGGAGGAGGACTAGGGCAACACTCCCTTCCTCCTTCCTTTCATAAAAACGTGGGCTTTAAGGCCCATGGGGCTTTAACACTTAAGCCTTGTAACAAATACTAAATAAGTAAAATAAACTAAGCAACCTATTACAAAATGTAATGACCGAGACTTGATAAAATAGTAAAACTATGGTTCCAACAATCTCCCCCTAAGGGTCGGTCATCAGGGTTGCTTGACGTCTTCGTCTTAATCTTTGACTTTCATAGCTTTAGACGTCTTCAGAAATGATTAGAATAATGATGGATATACTTTGCTCTTTGTCTTTGTTCTTTGATGATGTTGTAGTGATAATGTTATGAAGTAATCTGCCGTTTTGTCACTCCTGCGTCTGTGGTGGTTGTCCGCCATTCCAACATGCTCATACATCTTCGAATTCTGACTTATACATGCACGTAGTCCCTTTCTTTCACATAAGATCTTTGGTCTTTATACTTTGTAGATTCTTCTTTTTGGCGTAGAATCTTTCTTTGAACTTTGTGTTGCCTTGATCTTTGAGGGAGCTTTTGATGACTTTAAGATGCATGTATGAGCATGTGGAATCCGTCATCATGAACGTGAGGTACCTGCGAGTAGACAGTTAGCAATAAATCACCGGTACTTACGGATAAGGAATTAGAGCTTGTCAACAGCATATTGTGAAGACTCCTTCTAATCCTTATCCTGGCCGTTCCCATATCAGATACTCCCGAAGGAGCTTACTAGACCTACTAAGTAGCTCAATGACTGGGTGAGTCGCTGGGGATCACTCCACGACTGTAGACCGAGATGTAACCACCGCAAACACTAAGCGTAACCCTTGTGAGGTTACCGAAGTGACCTGCTGTCAGGGCTGTTTGATGATGACCCTGGCAGGATTTCCGTTCAATCATTGAGAAATACATAAGTAATCCTCTCATAAACGTTCTCGGCAGATTGCTTAGATCTGCGAAGGACTCGATAGTTTACAACTGATGCCCATTGATGTAGAACACCAGTCGTAGAAGTACTAAGTGTTCCTAAGAGATCTTTGATGCATCTCAAGGCTCTAGACTCAATAAGTGCACACCTAGGTTTCCTATGCGGAGACTGGGGATGTCCTTCTTCAATATCAACCGTCTCTAAGAGATAGGTCGATAGGTTATGCGGGTTCCCCGTGAGAATGAAACAAGCTCTTTTAAGAGAACTTGAGTGGTTAAGAAGGTTTAGTGCATTGCGTCACTGGGTCCATGACGACTTTGTCTTCAATACCGGCGTTGCCTTAGCAACAACCAGTAGCATACGTATTGAACCCGGTGTCTGCCCTAAGGTTGAATCATCTGGAGGGCTATTTCTTTTCACCCTTTACTTTACTTTTCTTTTTAATTCTTCAACTCCTTCTTTCCCTTTCATTCTTTTCTCCTTTTTTCGTATCATACCTAAGGACTTCTAATTCTAACTATGGGAGATGTCCTTGGGTAGATCCCTCCGGCTCTGGCGGATCATAGGACGGATATTCCTATCTTAATCACCTTATAACTCCGACAGTAGCCAAGAAACCTTTGATTGAAAATCTCTCAAAGTATTTGTGATAATCAAATATTTTGGTTAACACTTTGAGAGTTTTGTGTTCACTTTTGAAGGGCTCCCCCTGCACATGTGCTCATAAGTGTTTAATAAATTTGCACATGCGGGAGGAGCAAGCACTTTAGAATTGATCCACTTTCCGTGAGCAAGACCGATTCGAGACACGCTTACATCACCAGTTAAACTGGCTTGAAGTTATTACCCGGCCTGGTCAAGTCCACAGAAAGTTTCTCGAGACGGTACATATCTACTAAGACTAATCCTTTTCGAGACACGCTTACGTGGTTAGTTAAAGAGTTCCATTGTCAGTTTTTAGGTGACAACTAGCTCTAGTAACTAACTTGATGTTATTACCCGTCGAGGATAAGTCTTTTCGATGTTACAAACATTTATTCTCTCGTCAATTCCTGGGTCCATTCTGAGTCTAGCTCGCACATGATACAACTTTTAAGCATTGACTTCGTGTATTTTAATCATATTTTTTCATTTTCTCCCCCTCAAAAATAGCATATAAAATGATGTTTTTGACAATCTTTTGGATTAAAATATGCCTTTTTGAGTCTTATGGGGAGATTCACCAAGAACCTTTTGATTTTGAGCAAAGTATGTAGTTTTGACAAGTGCTCCCCCTCAACAAGTGATTAGGTCTTATTGAGGTGAAATACTTGTCCTTTTGAGCAGAATTATGAAAAAATCATAAAGGTTTGATTAATTCTACTCAAAAGTAAGAAGCCTTCGCTCCTTATGTTAGGATTGAGGCACTGAAGCGTACCTCAGGGTCCTTTCTTTACAAGTTCGGGTTGTGCACTGTAATGCGTGCACAAGCCATTATGAAGTAAATTATTGACAAATCAAATCAAATGCTTACAATGATTTACCAATCAGGCCTCTGAAATGTCAGCACCGGAAATTTGGATCTGCCTCCAACATAACTCTCCAACCTTCGGAACTGATCCCTGCGCTTCAATCTGTTCTCAATCCTTAAGATAAATCTGCGAGCATCCCGTGCTTCATTGGTGTTCCACCTTTTGGATTTTCCTAGTTCAATGTCATTGACTCTGCCTTTGATCCCATCTCTGACGAACTTAAGAGTTTCATCACAGAACTTATGAATTTCTTCATAACCCATAAAGCAGTTGCGACCGTTAGCACTTCGGTAGGTGAACCCAAATGGTCGTCTGATCAAGGAGTATTGAGGTAGATGTTGAAGTTCGGGGATGTCAAACAGGTTTGGTTTGGTGAGATTGAGCTTCTTCTGGTAACTTTCCACACCTAACTGAAGATCTTCAACTCTTTCTCTTATGACAATCTGCCTGATGTAGATTAGAAGAGCTTGGATAAAGGCAAGCTGCATCTCTTTAGGCAAGCCACAGAGTTTTCCTTGAACTTTGAGCAGGTACATGTCTTCAATGTCGTTGAGACGTAGTCGTGGAAAGTCAGACTCGGAAATATCGTACTCCTTTTCATCAAGCCTTTTCAATGTGATTTTGCTGAGAAAGGGGTACCCAAAGAACGTGACAGTCGAGATGAATTGAATGGAGACAATTTTCAGATCACTTTCTACATCACCCATCGTCTGATTAAGTCTGCTGCTTCGATAGTACTGTGCCCGGTTGGTTGGCCAATGATGAATACCATAAAGTGCATCCCGGTCATATTCAACAATTTTGTCGACGAATAATGCTGAAGCTTCTTCTTCGATGGCATTGTTGAGATATCGAGCTGCAGGGAGAAAGGCGAGTGAGGTAACATACTTCTTCTCGATCTTACTGCCAAGTGTCAGGAATTCCAAGTCTGTGTTGTAGAAGAACTTGTACGGGATCTTTGGTTCCTTAGGCTTCCCAATCATCGGTAGTGGTTTTGACCAGTCAGTAATGTAAGGTGCGGTTTTCTTTGTGACCGGGTCGACATATGATTCTGGGTTGATCCAGTCAATATTGCTTGACATAGCGCGAGCAATATTTTCCAGATGATATTCAAGCTCGATTGAGTTAGCAGACCGATCTTTCAGAAGATTGAAAGCATCATTTTTGATTCTTCGCAGCTCTTTCTTATTCATCTTTTTCATCTTAAACTTTTGCTGAATCATTTGAGCATATTCCACTGTACGACCATCTTGAGGTTCATGATTGTCTTCCAGTGGTGGTTGCGAATTTATCATCTTCTCAAACCAGGAGTATTCGGCACTATTGTCTTGGTCTAGCCAGCGAAGGACGGTTTTGGGTTTCTTTGGTTTGGTGCCTTTAGTTGAGGTATCCGGTTGAGGTTGCTGATGCTTTCCTTTCTTAACTTTCTTCTTCTGCTTAGGAGATGGTTCTGGAACTTCATCGGGCATAGGAATGTCGTCACCACCGGTGTATTCAAAGTGATCATGTGCTTTGGGAGCAGAACCGGATGCCTTCGGTTGTTGTGAGGAAGTTGTTGTGGTAGGAGGAATTACCGGTGTTTTGTGCTGAGATGAGGATCCTTCGGCTTGTTTCTGTTTCTTTGCCTGAGAATTGGGATCCCTGTCTTCATCATCTCTTTGACGTTTCAGCTTTTCGGCCTCTGTGCTGCAAGTCTCTTTAGTCAGTTTATCTTTCAGTGCTTCCAGGACTTTGGCTTCTTCAGGAGTTAAGTTAAGTTTGCTTGCCAGCTTGTCCGCAAGTTGAACTTCCAAATCATCCAGTGATAGTCCCGGTAGAGGAGCAGTAGACTTATCGGCACGAAGAGTGAAGGTTGTTGATCGGATAACTTTCTTAACTGCTTGCTCAGCGAACTTGGTGAGTTCGTCTCTCATTGGTGCCAGCAGTACTTTCAGCTCAGCCACTAAGTGTTGTGCCATGTATTCTTGTGCTTGAGCTGCTAATGCGGCTTCCAAGTTCTCTGTTACGTCTTTAGCTAGGAAAATGTCAACCTTATCTTGTAGCTCGTTGACGTTCGTGTTCAGTTTAGATAGTTCAGCAACCTGGGTTGCAAGTTTAGCAACCTGATCTTCTAGTTTGCTTCTCTTCTTATCATGCACTCTTTTGAAAGCAGACTTGAGTAGTTTGGATGCAGCAGAGGCTTTGGAGCTCGGTTTCTTGATTGATTTGCCATGTGTTGATTCAGATGCAGGAGGTGATGACTGTGATGATTCAATAATGGTGGTTGTGTCTTTGACATCTCCTTTCTGTGGTTCGGGTTGTACAACTTTCTTATCTTTGGCAGCTGCTTCTTTCACCCTTAGTTCTTCTGCCAGTTTTTCAGCTTCAGCTTTCTGACTTAGTTCTTCAGCAACCCTGGCTTCTTCTTCTTTCTTAGACTTTTCTTCAGCCAGTTTGGCTGCTTCATCAGCTTTCCTTTGTTCCTCTGCAAGAGTGGCAGCCTCAGCTTTAAGCCTGAGTTCCTCAGCTAGCCTAGCTTCTTCTGCTTTCTTTAACTGTTCTTCAGCTAGCTTAGCTGCCTCTTCAGTTTTCCGGCTTTCTTCCATACGGATTGTCTCTTCCAGTTTGGCTTGAGCCAACTCTTCTAATCTTGCCTCTTCAGCTTCTTGTTTTCTTTTCAGTTCCTCTTCCTGAGCTCTTTCTCGACGCTCTATTTCTTCTATAGACATAAGTCTTGGAGCATCGGTATCCATAGGATCTTCCTCTTCTTCCTCTTCCATAGTCATTTCAATGTCGGTGGGAGACACTGAGGGATTATCATAAACAACTAAGTTTGAGGAGATTCCTGTGGTAGCCTCAGGAATGCTGCTAGACCCGCCAGCTTCGGTGGTCTGGGAGAACACTGGAGGTGGAGGTTGATCAGCATTGAATGTGTCAATTCGGCTGTGAAGGAGACCGAGGTTGAGAGCCCGTTCATTTTCTTCTTCGACTGAAAGGCCTTCAGGCTCTTGTACAGCTGTAACTGGTTCCTTCATCTTTTTCCTTCTAATCCTTTCTTCTTCCAAAATTGTTTGAGCTTTGGTGAATGGACGTTGATAGAGGTGTGAGGGGGATTCAGCATAATCAGCAGATTCGTCAATAATATTATCCCAATCTTCAAACGTCAAATCCTTATCGTCAATTTCATCAAGATTGACTTTCTTGGTGATATTGGCATAGGCTTCACTGTAAATAGGACCTTCGTC
This sequence comes from Artemisia argyi, assembly GCA_030686995.1. Lineage (NCBI taxonomy): Eukaryota > Viridiplantae > Streptophyta > Magnoliopsida > Asterales > Asteraceae > Artemisia > Artemisia argyi. The sequence continues at coordinate 59,244,726 of CM060677.1, read as the reverse complement.
GGATTCGGTTTGTTCAGAGTCAGCAGGTTTTGGAGAAGGTGTAGGTGAGGGAAACCAGCCAGGTTCAGCAGTAGGTTTCTTTGCAGGAATTCTGACCTTAGATGATGGCTTTTTCTTAGGTTTGGACTTGGTAGAACTTTCTGAGCTGCCCGATTTGCTACCTTTCTTACCTTTCTTCTGCATGTATGAAGGTAGAGCAGCTTCGTCCAAGAACCCAACTTTCTCTGCTTCAATGGCTTGTAGGTAGTACTTGTAGTTATTGCCAGCCTTGACTTTGTCAGTTAAGAGGCTATCTGGAAGTTTCTTTCCCTGTTTCCTTGTACTTGTATCCATTCTTTTGATGACCTTGAGTGTGTCCTCATTCCTGTAAGTGTGCTGGAACTCATCATTCAATCTTTGAGGAATGTCATCATATTCATGGAGGAAGTTTGCAATAAGAAGTTTGGTGAAACGGACGAATGGAATATTGGTCGTCTTGCGGTGTATGTGCCACACAATGTCTTCCCAGATAATGCTGGCATAATCAACCTTCTTGACGTTAGCAATAGCCCAGAACAGCCTGAGATGTTGGAGCTTAGGGTGTTCATGGCCTGTGTCTCTGCCGGATAGTGACTTGGCAATTATGATGTAGAGAGTTCTCCAAGGCTGTGGAAGAAATCTGATATTGACCCTAGAGTGACTAGTAATGACCCCTTCAGACTCATCATACCCAATATCTCTCAGCCATTCTATCAATTCTTCTTCAGTGGGAACTTGGTCATACTCTTCATTCGGTTCAAGTTCGGGAAGTCCAAGAGCACTACGGAGAAGATCCTTGTCGACCGTGACTTGTCTCATGTGAAGCATACAAGTAAAGGACTCTTCCAGGAGGTCCAGGTGGATTGTGTGCCAAAACTGATGTATGTAGAAGCATGCCACTGCAGCAGATTTGGTGAGAAGAACTTTGCACGGGTGATAGATGAGAGCATCAACAGCAACAAGGCAAGAAGACTCATTGCATGTCAGTTTGTTGAAGTTGACTCTTAGGTTGTTCTTTCCAATCTTCCTGGAGTAGTTTTCAGGAAATGTGTCTTCCCATGCACGAATGGGTTCAGGTTCTGGTCCGTATGGGATGTCATTGTGTTCTGCCATCTGAATTGATCATAAATACACAAACATGGCAATGGTTGATGATGTTAGTATTAGCAATCATTAAGCATGTGTTCACATAGATTATCATGTTTTGATGATGATCAGTGGGGGTTTGTGTGTGTTAAAACTTATGTTATGTGACAAACTTGAGTTATTTTACTTGTTAGAAACATAAAACAATTCAATTCCAACCAAAGTTTATCATTTACAACAAGTTACACATTGGAAATTTCTAACACTTAGAAAAAAATTTGGAATTTTGACAAGTTTACGCGTAAGTTGTTGTATTTACGCGTAACCTGATTTACGCGTAAGTTAAGAAATAAGGCGTAAGTGCAAAATCTACGCGTAAGTTAGAACTTTACGCGTAAAGTGAAACTTACGCGTAAGATCAATTTTATGCGTAAGATAGGTCTTACGCGTAAAAAATGAAGTTACGCGTAGGAATTTCCTTAGGCGTAAATTGTAATTTATGCGTAGGTAATGACTTACGCGTAAGTTCTAGACATACGCGTAAAATCAGAACTTATGCGTAAGAACAATTTAATGCGTAAACTGTGTCTTATCCAAGACACAATTTGTCCACGTGTCGAATCTTACGCGTAAGATTCAATCTTACGCGTAGGATGAACTTTTAACGCGTAAAGACGTCTTATTCCAGAAATTCACCTTTGAAATGCAAGTTGTTAATTTCCTGAAAAGTGCACAAACATTACCACTGATCAAACATCATTCCAACACACTTATTTCATGCATTTTAACGCGTAAACATGCTCAATAACTACTTAACGCGTAAACACACATGAGCACTTAATCAAATCCTTAATCAAACATGTTTCTGGGTAAGATTGGGCATGGGGCTAATGATTCATATAACCTAATGATCAAGTGGACCAAGTTATAACAAATATCAACCACTCAATCTTACGATTGAATCTGCTATATGACCTACGAACCATAAACCTAAGATTCAAGAGCAAATCATGATAAAGATCCAATTAAACCATGTAAGAATGATCCTAGACATACTCAAACACTAACCCCATCACTAATTGTAATCTTAATGCACAAACACAATAATCCCCAATTCGTACGTATGAACCCTAATTTACAAATAGCACAATTGGCGATTCTGGGAGTGATTGGAGTTAACAGACATGATTAACAACATAATATGAACAAATCCCACCACCAAATTCAATCAAAACAACACATAATTCTGGGTTTAATTTTACGCATAACTTCAAGAACAAATTAATCATTTGTGTTTGATTTAACCGTTGGATTGTTGTAAAATTAAAAACCTTTGTTAAGAATTATGATCAAAACATGTTACCTGTTACAGATTTGATGATTGATTCTTGGATTAGTTAGATGATTTGTGGTCGTTTGATATGGTAGGTGAAAAATTAAATGTGAAGTTTGGAAAAAGTTAATGTGGTGGGTCAAAGTGTGGTTTTGACTGTGGTGAATTCATGTTTCACTAGTTGACACTTTCAGCCCCTTAACCTTAACTCACATTTAAACATAATACCTAACCATAATATACACTTATCATATACGTAACGTAACTCCAAGAAATGATAAGAACAACTTGTCATACTCCCCCTCGACCTTAGAATCATGGTAAAATTAACAGGTTTTGGTCAAGGAGAGTAACCCGAAATCCTTTTGAATCAACACTTAGAAAAAATATATTAATATTTTGTAAAAAAATAAATGGTTTTGGTAAAATGCAAGTATAAGAGAAGAAATATTAAAAAAAATGTTACGTTTTCTCCCCCCCAACACTAATTTTAAATGATTGAAACATTTTTAGAACAAATTAGAGTTGAAAGAGATTTATACTTGCATTTTTTTTTTTTTTTTTTTTTTTTTTTTTTTTTTTTTTTTTTTTTTTTAAGAAAAAATATTTACAAAGATAGTTTTGATGTTTGACAATCACTTGTATTTTAAAAACTTTTCCAGATCCTCTGGAGTCAAACATCGCATACCAATCTGGTGAACGAGACTAGCAAACCTGGATGGTGCCAAGGATTTGGTAAGTAAGTCCGCCAATTGGTATTCAGTTCCAACGAAATAAAGTTCAACTGTACCCCTTTCCACATGCTCTTTGATGAAATGATATCGGAGATCGATGTGTTTGGATTTGCAGTGATGTACTGTGTTGCAGGAGATGGCAATAGCACTTTTGGAATCACAGTAGATAGGAATCTTGTTGAATAGGTAGCCATAGTCCTTAAGTTGTGATCTCATCCAGATGACTTGAGCACAACAGGCAGACATGGCTACGTATTCAGATTCTGTTGATGACAGTGAGGTGCAGTCCTGCTTCTTAGATTGCCATGACACAAGTTTGTCTCCAAGAAATTGTAATCCACCAGATGTACTTTTGCGTGTGTCTAAGCATCCTGCATGGTCAGCATCTGAAAAAGCAATTAGTTCAAAGCCAGAATCCTTCGGATACCAGATCCCCAAATTAATGGTTCCCTTTATGTATCGAAGGATTCTCTTGACCTCACTGAGGTGTTTTTCAGTTGGTCTTGACTGATAGCGGGAGCACATAAAGACAGCAAATACTATATCAGGTCTACTAGCTGTGAGATACATGAGGGACCCAATCATACTTCGGTATTTGGTAGGGTCAACAGGAGTCCCATGCAAATCAGCATCTAGTTTTGTGGTATAGCCCATTGGTGTATTATAAGTATCACAAGACATCATTCCATGTTTCTTCAAAATTTCAAGAGCATATTTAGACTGATTTATAAAAATTCCACGGGGTGATTGATGAACTTGAAGTCCTAGAAAGAACGAAAGTTCACCCATCATGGACATTTCAAAATTATCTTTCATTAATTTTGCAAAATCATTAGAGTAACTTCTTTTTGTTGAGGCAAAAATGATGTCATCGACATATATTTGAACAACAAGTAAGTCCTCCCCGTAGGTTTTTGTAAAGAGTGTGGGATCCACCGAGCCTATAGAAAATTTATTGGCCAATAAGAAAGTAGACAGTTTGTCATACCACGCCCGTGGGGCTTGCTTGAGTCCGTAGAGTGCCTTTTTGAGTCGGTAAACGTGATTAGGACGCTCAGGATCAACGAAGCCTTCAGGTTGGCTAACATAAACTTCTTCACGGAGATCTCCATTAAGAAATGCTGTTTTGACATCCATTTGGAAGACTACCATGTTCCGGTGTGCAGCATAGGCCAAAAAGATCCGAACAGCTTCATGTCGAGCCACTGGAGCAAAGGATTCAGCAAAATCTAGACCTTCCAGTTGAGAGTATCCTTTCGCTACCAGACGTGATTTGTTCCGTATGACAGTGCCTTCAGCATCAAGCTTATTCTTCCATATCCATTTTAACCCAATGACAAAGACTCCGTCAGGTCTTTCAACTAATTCCCAGACTTCTAATCTTATGAATTGCTGAAATTCCTCTTGCATAGATTCAATCCAGTTGTCATAAGTCATTGCATCTTTAATGTTCTTGGGTTCTTCATGACAAACTGTGAGTGCGTAGATGCAAGTTTCTCCATCTGTGTGAAGTCGTTGTCTTGTCATAACAGGTGCATCTGGATGGCCAATAATATGAACTAGAGGATGGTCTCGGGTCCATTTGTGTGTTGAAGGGTGTAGTTGATATGTATCTCGCATGTTGGCAGGATCCAAGTTGCGTGTTGATGACTCAGCTATATCAGGAACAGTAGTAGCTGGTGCAAACGGATTGAAGAACGCTTCAGGATCATGCTCTGCGGATTGTGGAACTGATAGTGATGTTGGATCTTCAGCTGAGTGGCGGGAATTAGAAACAGTGTGTTCTACTGTAGATGGTGAAGCAATTGGAGGACCGTCTCTCTCAACAGTTGTTGAAGTTTGTTGAGGTGATTCTGGTACATGAACATTGTCAGGTTGAGCAGCGGAATTAGGTGGGACCTCAGTAGGACGGTATTCAATTGTGTCATCAAACAGTGGAGCAAACAAGGTTTCCAATTCTTTGCGGTTGAGTGGCAATGGTTCAGCCGAAGATGCCGGAGAGTTAAGACGGTTAAATTCGGGTCCTAAGCTGTGTTGCTCAGAAGCCATTTGGGTGAGTTCATCGAAATTAGCGTGAATGGTTTCTTGAATTTCTCTTGTTCGACGATTCCATATCCGAAAACCTTTGGAATTTTCACAATATCCAACGAACACTCCGATGTCTGCCTTAGCTTTGAGTTTACCTAAATCATCACGAGCATTAATCAACATAGTTCTAGCAGCTTCCACTAACGTCCTGTTGCGTCTTTCAACCACACCATTCTGTTCTGGGCTTCTAGGTATAGACGTTTGATGTTCAATTCCCACTTTCTCATAGTAAGACCGAAGTGTCTGATTCTTGAATTCAGTTCCATTGTCAGTTCTGACTATTCTGACCGTGTTGCGTAACTGAACTTGAATTTTAGTGAGAAAGGTGATGATCATAGAAGGAGCCTGATCTTTACTTCGTAGAAAATAAACCCAAGTCCATCTGGAAAAATCATCGACGATTACTAGTATGTAGCGTTTACCGTTGATACTTTGAACACGCATTGGTCCACACAAATCCATATGTAGCAGTTGTAAGACATGATTCGTACTTTGCTCAGGTTTAGACGGAAAATGAGCACGAGTACTTTTACCTTGTTCACAGGCTGGACATAAGTGATCTTTGGTAAAACGGAATCTTGGAAATCCATCGACAAGTTTATAACGAGCAAGGTCAGTCATGGTTCGGAAATTCAAGTGCGAAAGACGTTTGTGCCATAACCAAGATTTAGTCGATTCAGCTTTGGAGAGAAGACATATCGGAGATGTTGCAATCATATCTGACATTGAAATTGTGTAAAGATTGGAGCCTCGGGAGCCAGACATGAGGTCGTTTCCTTGTAAGTCACGAACAAAGCAAGTTTTCTCACGAAATGCAACTTCTAGATCCCCATCACAGAATTGACCAACAGAGAAAAGGTTGTGTCCAAGGCCTTCCACATAATAAACACGGCTTATTTCGATGTTCCCACTGATAAAGTCACCATACCCCATGATTAAAGCGTAATGATCATTCCCGAATCTGACAGTACCAATGAACTTTGAGACAAAGTTGTGTAACAGTTTGAGATTGCCTGTCATATGTCGGGTGCATCCGCTATCAACAATCCAGAGAACAATCTGCACCACCTGCATCACAAGAGGAGGACACGGATGGAACAGAAGTAAGGGTGGAACCCAAAGAAACTGCGGGTTCCAGTTGGTTAGAAGCACAAGTATTCAATAATTTAGGAATCCATTTAAAATCAGGTTTGTGTTGTAACCAACGTTGCCAATTCCAACTAGTTCGAGCTTTCTTAATGGTGTATTCACTAGTGTTTGGCTGATTCCTAGACTTGTTCTCTGCACCTATGGGGTTAACATCAACTTCACTAGAAACCGTAGAAGGCGGCTTTCCTAAGATAGACTTAGAGGCAGTAGTGGGCCTAGAAGGAATGCGTGTCCTACGTTTCTTATGACGATGAAGTAGAGAATTAGCTATACATTTAGTATGATCACCAGATGAAACGCTTTTACGACAAAACACACAAGATGCATTAATATTCAAAACATTCAAAGGTTCATCATTTGTTACATTTAGATTTTGATTACAATTTGCCAGATTAGAATCTAAATCTGATGCAACATGAGTTTTATTCAAATTCCTAAGTTGGTCTTCTACTTCTTGAGCTTCTAGTTGTCCTCGCTTACGTTGCCAGAGCCTATTCTTCTTTTTACTGTATTGCTTGGGTCTGCTAACGCTAGTAGGGGAGACTAGTCCTGTAGAAGTGGAGTTATCAACATTAGTATTTTGAATAACCTTTCCTTTATCAGTTTTGTCTAATTTATACATTCCTGGTGCGATCACCGTGGTGTCAACCATCTTTCCTTTTTCAAGTATCTTTATTTTCTCTTTTAACTCAATGATGATGTGATTCTTATCCTGAATGTTTGACTCAAGTATACCATTGCAATATTTGATGTCTATGTGGTTTTGTAGAAATTCGTCATTTTCAATTTTTAACTTCGCAATTTCTTTCTCGTATTTCAGACACAAACCTTTTAAAGACTCATTGTTTTTGCAAAGTTGACAAGAGTTTGAAACATTGTGACTTTGAAACTTCAATTCCCTTTCAAGACTTTTAGCTTGACACCATTCAAGCCTTTGATTGAGTAAACTGATTTGTTTTGAAAACTGTTTTGTCACATCATCATTCTTTTTCCTCAGATTATCATTCTCATGTTTCAGTGTCTCAATTTCCTCATTCAACAAGTTATTATCAACACAATGATCATGCTTAAGCATAGAAGTACCAGATTTATAGAGATCATTCATGATAACAGACAAAATATCAGCACAGAGAACTTGTTCCAAGAGTCGATCAGCATCATTTTTGAAAACTTTAGTTTGTAACTTTTGAACCAAAATCTCATTTTCAGCAGTGTCAAAAACGTTTATCATATTTTTGACCTCCTTTTGAAGTTCCTGATCCCAACGTGTAGCACAGAGACGGAGGTGTTGAACAATTGGTTTCATTTGTTTTTGAAAAATATCTCTCTTTTCTCGCTCGTAAGCGGATTGAAAAGTTTCAATTTTAATTTCAGAATTGCGTTCAATTGTTTCCTCCAAAATATCAATGTCTTCCATAAAAGTTTTGAAATAATTTAAGACACGACATTTTGGTAAACGTGTAAGTTCACCGGACGAGGGTAAAGGACCATTTACTTGTGCTACAGTTTGGACAGGGGCCTCATTGTGAGATGAAACATACGACTCTTCGATAAACCATGATTTCTCAGGTAAATCCTTTTGAGTAACAAACTTGACTGGATTTTTTGAATAGTCATATGGTGTACAATATTCAACATTACTCATTTTTGACCGACTCTCGTCTTCAAGTTCTTCTTCTTCCTCAGTATCAAAAACAACAGCGCGCACAATCGAATTATCAAGTAAATAATCCATACTGTAAATTTTTGGAACATCTTTGAATGCATTATGAAGAAACATTGAATTGTAATCGCCAAGTGCAAATCCAGTACCGGGTCTCGGTTTTAAAGTAAATTTCTGAATTGTAGTGACAGAGTTCCCGTGTTTGTACACAATGTTACGAAATTCTTTCAATTGTTTTTCAAGATCAACAATATCACCGAGTAAGTTATCTATATACTTCCTTTTTCGTATTTTATGTTCACAAAAATCTTTTTGACAACTTGACAATTCTGTTTCTGTTTTTGAAAGTTCTGTTTGAAGACGTTTGACTTGCATTTTCAATTCACACTTTTCACTTTCGAGTTTTGAAATCAACTTTCCGTTTGACTCGATTAAATCTTGCATGTTGCGTTGAAGATCTTGTTCTTTGTTGTAGGAATCGTGAAAAGCTTTTTCAAAACTTTTTGCATGTTTAATCTTGTCTTCCTGATTAGAAAGCTGAATTTTATAACATTCAATATCTCTTGCAAGTGACGCATTTTGTTCTTTCAAAACTTTGTTTTTCTCGTTGCATTTTATTATTTGCAATTGTTGAGCATCCAGTTGTTTTGATAACAATATGAGATCAGGGTCTGGATCAAATGATGGTTCATGTTGTTCAAAATGATAATGTTTATCATTCTCAATAGGATCATCAAATGAAACAACTGTGTCATCATCGAATATGACAACTGTGTTTATTTGTTCATCTGTATGAGATGATGAAGATGATTTAGATGGAACAACTTGCGCCATATCTGATTCATAAGCAGAAGGTGAGACTATTTCATTAATAAAGCATTCATTGAAGTCATGTACCTGAGACAAGCCGTCAGTGTCATACACTGGACCTGAATCATTGAGCTTAAGTTCCTGCATGTTAGCCATAAGCATCACAGCAGCATTGGCTTCCAGGTCTTCCATGTCATCATCGTTGTTCACATTTGCCATGAAGTTGTTGTCCTGTTCAGGGAAATGTCCATCTTTTTCATCCTGAAGAGCCATGAGTAATGCCTGCTTGTGAAACTTGCTACCCCGAGTTCTGGGTTTGGGACATGCTGTAGCTATATGACCTTGTTCATTGCAATTGTAGCACCAAACTGCATTCCCTGAGCTGGAGTTCCTTGTAGCAACTGAGTCAGACCTTTGTTGAGAAGATGCTGAGTTGTTCCTGAACCCTGTATTGTTACCAAACCTCTGACCATTCCCATGACTTCCTGAAGAACTTCCTGAACCAGATCGACCATAGTTACGATTTTGAATTTCCACTCTTCCATCATTTACAACAGCTTGATTCCTGGTATTTGAAGATGAACGTTGACGGTTATTCGTTTTGTTGGAGAATTTGCTGAAAGCACGAGCGATAAGAGCAAGTCCCTGATTCAACGTATTAAAGTCATCATCGTCATCATCATTGGAGTTGGAGTAGTACACAGCATCATTGTTGTTTAACGGAACAAGTTGAGTAGAAGTATCTTGTGGAGATGAATCATAAGAGACCATTTGGTTCGAGGTGGAAGATTGTGGATAACTGAAGTAGTTCTGCTCTTGAACATATGCATGATTTGACAGTGGTGGTGAAGCATAGGGAGATTGAGCTACGAGAGCCAAAGAATTAGGTGTTGATGTGGGTGTGTAACCTCCTCGTAGAGCTCGATCTTTTTCCACTTCAGGTTCATGGTGTTTCAGAAAGTCATACAACAAGCCATATGGAGCATCATGAAGATTCTTCGTTTGACGAACAAATGTCACATATTTATGCCAATCAGGGCCAAGACTACCAACAAATTTGGAGTTCACAGCGATCCTTGGTACAGTGATTTTGTGACGTTCCAGATCATTGACAACATTTGTGAAACGATGATAGTAGGATTCAAGTGACTCTCCAGGTTCAATTGTGATGTCAGTGTATTCCATGTAAAGCTTGGATTCCATGTCATCTTTATTCAATTGAGTGCCTTCCATGAGGAGATGAACATGTTCCCACATAGCTTTGGCTGTTTTCTGAGCATCGACACTGCGATAGATCGGATTGGGTATACCTTGAAGTATATAAGCCATTGCATACTGATCAGCTTCACGATGTAGTTTCTGTTCTTCAGTGAGTGCAGTTTCTGGAAGGGGTCTATCACCAGGAGGACGTGGAGGATCAGCATTAGGATCACCAGCTTCAAATCTTGTTGGCCACTCAAATGGTCCTTCAAGTATCACTTGCTTTAAGAAGTGCCCATGAGGTTTCTTTAGTTCAAGAAAGCGTAGGAATCGACTTGACCATTGCACATAGTTACCAGGTGTTAGCATTGGAGGTGTTTCAAGTGATCCTGCCTCATGTCGGGATTGTTGAGTTGTAATAACTTCACACATTCTGTCAAACCAGTGAGGTTGTTTGGAGGAAAACTGAGTGTTTTGTTGTGGCACTTGATATGGTTGTTGTTGAGGAATGAGCTGTTGCTGCATCATCAGGTAATGTTGTTGTGGATTGTATTTAGGAGGTTGTTGATTCATTATGTGCGGAAGGTAATGTTGTTGCTGATACTGCTGAGGTTGTTGTTGCTGATACTGCTGAGATTGTTGTTGCTGAGGATAAGAGTGAGGGAAGTAGTGATTAGGTGGTTGAGACATCTTAGAACACTTGTGTAGAAATGGATCTTTGTAGAAGATTGAAATGCACGTTCCTTTGTGAAAGTAGCAAAATCCTTGGGGTAAGTTTAAATCTTACGCGTAACTTAATTTTACGCGTAAACTGTAAGTTATGCGTAAAGAGTAGGTTTATGCGTAAACTTTCTAGTTTATGCGTAAGTTTCCTCTTTACGCGTAAGCTTATGCTTATGCGTAAATTTAGACTTATGCGTAAGGTTGAAACAACCAAACAAATCTTTCAAACTTATCCAAGCTTGAAAGATATCCGTAGTCGAAGTATTCCACTAACTTATCCAAGCTAGGGAAGTACTGAGTCACCGTAGCACAAGAAGAAGATCGTAGATGAAGCTTTACGCGTAAACTTTGGCAAGTTACGCGTAACTCAGACTTATGCGTAGAATCACACTTACGCGTAGGATTTAATGCGTAAAGAAGCAGTTTGCGCGTAAGATCAGGGTTTTGGCTAATATTACGCGTAAGAAAAGGGTTTTAGTCTATTTTACGCGTAAGAAAAGGGTTTTAGCTAAATTAATGCGTAAACCGACCAAAAAACACTGTAGACAGCTGGAAATAGTACTTTTCCGACCACTTTACGCGTAAAACGTACTGTTCACCTCAAAATATGACTTTTTGATGAGAAAATGCTTAAAAATAAGGTACTTTTGATCAAATAACTTCACCAATACTTAGAAAACCTTAACTTTATGAAATGTAACTACCAAAAACTAGTTTTCCAATATCAAAGAAGCTATAAAACCTAAAAAAAACCTTAAAAAATTACAACTTTATGCAACAACTAAGCTTCAAATCACTATATCAACCTTGAAACTTGTCCAAGCTTCAAGATTTGAGTGAAAGAAACAAAGAAAAATGCAAAAAAATGAAGAATAAGCACCAAATCCCCACGTTACCAAGAGAAATACACTTCAAACTTCTAGTAGGCGATTGATACCACTTGTTAGGTCACCATTTAGTAAACACAAGTATGATATAAAGAGAAATGAGATGAGAAATAGACTTGGTTGATTATAAGATAATAAGAAAGATAAAAGTTCAAGAGTTTCCTTAAGGTAATCTAATAACCAACAATTATAATGAGTACATTAGCATGGTATTTATAGGAGGAGGACTAGGGCAACACTCCCTTCCTCCTTCCTTTCATAAAAACGTGGGCTTTAAGGCCCATGGGGCTTTAACACTTAAGCCTTGTAACAAATACTAAATAAGTAAAATAAACTAAGCAACCTATTACAAAATGTAATGACCGAGACTTGATAAAATAGTAAAACTATGGTTCCAACAAGTGTGTGTGTGTATATATATATATATATATATATATATATTAAGGAATGACTAATATTTATCTATGGCTTATTTAACGAATTATATATATATATATATATATATATATATATATATATATATATATATATATATATTCAGGATCATGTGCGGATTTTTATAATTCGTGCGGATGTGCGGACAGATCTGGATCATCCATTCCAGATCTGATCTTGACTTTTTGTTAAAAAGTTAAAATCCAACGCAACCTTCAATCAATTAATTGACCATGCAAATGATTTTTTTAATTTTTTTCCTTTTGAGCGCTCCTTAATATTGTTGTCTTCTTTCATTTTTTTTTTTAGATTTTTCTGAGCACTTTTTTGTTTTGTAATTATTAGTGCTACCATGATATTAACAAAATTATGAGTCCTACCGTGATATTAACGATATTTACTTAAAAAGTTACTTTGATATTGGTGAAAAAAACTTAATATCACTGTTTTTTTATTACGATATTAAGAAAAGTTTCTATGATATTAAAAAAGATTAACGATATTATGATACGGTGATATTTATAAAACGTTTATATTATAAACCAACCGTGATACTAAGCTTTTTTAAATGTAAAAATGAATTGTGATATTAAAAAATACATGATGTTACTGTGATATTAACAATTTTTATTAAGAAAAAGTTTTTATGATATTAAAAAAGTTATTGTGATATAAAATTTTTTATTAAAAAAAAGTTTATGTGATATCAAAATCTTTGACTTTTTTACAAAAGTTAAAATCTGATCTTGACTTTTGTAAAAAAGTCAAAATCAGACGCTAATATCACAATACCTTTAACGATGAAAACGATTTTTTTTTGAAATTTTTTTCAGCGATTCTTAATTATTTGTTGTCCTCTTTATTATTATTATTTTTTTTTAACTTTTTTAGATTTTTTTGAATTTTTTTTAGAAAAAAAGCTAATATGATATTAATGATTTTGAAAAAAGACGGGATATTTACGACCGTGCCACTCCGCCTTTTTCAGATGGTTGACTAGATTGAGGGCTGAGATTCGTCCATACTGTCCACACTAAAATCAAAAAATGTACTGGATCCTCACCTATATATATATATATATATATATATATATATATATATATATGAGACAAGTTTCGACTTGCACATGATGCATCATAATATGTACCCATGAGAGTGATGACTAGATAATATGAGTCATATGCCCAGTCATCAGCTTTGTACATGCTGGCAGCTCCACATGGCAGCTATATTTCGACCTTTATCTAAAAAAAAACATGTCACAAGTGGGATTCGAACCCGGGCATGGTGAGTAATTCAACTTGCTCTCAACCAACAGAGCAAGTTGGTCTTTTGGATTAAAGCATACGAAACAATAATAACATGCTATAATTTCATCCACTTTCCAAACACAAACACAAAACCATATTACAGATCAATCCAAAAAATCAAAAAAACAAAAAAAACACATTCATATCAAATATTCACTCTTCACTTTGAGTTTAGGGTTAACCATATGAACATTTTTTAGATTTTTTTTTTCAATTATTTTCATTACATTTTTTACTTATGCAAAGTTTTATTCAAAAATATCAACAAATTCATCACAAATTATTTTCATTATAATTTGGAAGGTTTTTTTTTTCAATCAGTAACGCTAACCCCGTGATTCTCTCCCTTTGACACCGGGATTCTTTGAAACCGAAATTTACATTCCATAACATTCAACAAAATTTTGAAAATATTCCATAAATATCCCGTATATCACTATGATTTTGGTTTGTTTTGAAAATCGTATCAACAAAATCACGGATGGTTTTCAAATATCAATATTACCCCGAAATCATAGTGATTTTGGCATTTCAAAACCCTACCTTCATAGTATAAATAACTCGCCTAATCAGTCTACCCAGTCATCTTCCTCATACCACATAATCAATAATCAATTTGAAAATCAATTGCATCATGTTGATGACTGGGCATATTTTTAGGTTTTGTTTTAATTTAATCCGAATTAGGCTACTTTCGATGAATTAGAGAATATTTTGTTTCCATTTAAATATTTTGATTATTGATTTCAGTTTTAAAATCGACCCGGACTCAGGTTTGTTCAATCTCATTTTCTTCTTTCAATTATGATTCTGCTTTCATGTTGAGAAATTATGATCAATCATTCATTTGATTCTTATTGCTTATTTGGTCACTATGTGAAGATTTATGTGTCCATATGATTCTTTATGTAACGTATATTTATGTATCAATTTATGTTTAACGGTTTTTGCTAATTAGTTTCGATGAAAAAGTGATCATGATGTTTTGAAAAAGGGGTTTTGAATATCAATACTCGATAACTGATATCCTGTTTTTATGGTTCTGCAGATAATTGAAATATACTATAAGTTGATGCTTAGCTAATCGCCACCAACGCGGGTGAAAATTTTGAAAAGTTTGTTTTCTTTTCATTTATTGGTTTCTTCCTTAAAATCATTTAATTATATAATCCAGTTTTTATGGTTTTGCAAATCATTCAAATATACTAGAGATCATGCTTTTGTTATGCCTCACCCGGTTTATGGTATTTGTAGTTATATGGATCAAAATTGGTGATATTTGTGTCACACCCTGAGTATTAATCTTGAGAAACTTAACATTGAATACAAATAGTACTAACTACATGCTATACCTTAATAATCTTATTCATGTAAGTATATAACTTATGTATGATTGACTACTATTTGTGATCTTTTTGTAGTTGTTTTTTTCAGGATCTGATGTCATAAGAATACCAAAATGAAGCATCTTTCAACATGATGGTGTTTTTATTAAAAGCTTGAGAGCAGGTAGGTATGGCAGACTTTAGGTTCCATTACTTTGCGTATTGCATGATATTGGTTATAGCATTTAATTCTTTACAGAGGTATTGGTATGAAACACCTTAATACCTGAAGTTGCAAATAAGGTATTGCACATAGTATAAAGTACTGTAATTTGATGTTTTTGTGGCTGTGTGGGATATGGAGATCTATCTAATACGAATCATTGCTCATTTGCAGGCCGATTGTATTAATAGAGACTAGCAAAAGATGTTTGGAGGAAGTGATACCAACTCTTTGGTTCATGCCTATCTTGACAAGAACCTCTTCCAATATCCTTCAAACCAATTGCAACTATTTGTAAATGGTGAGTATCTAGCACTTTAATACCAAAATTAGTGTACTTCTAGACAAAGGTTATATAAGGCGAATTGATATACGGTAAAAAAATGTATCTTTTTTGCAGTATATGAGTAAACAATTTTCAAGCATAAATTAGATGCCAATAACTGCATTTTCATAGGTTCAAGGTTTTGGAATTTGTTGCAGTCATACCGCATTGTATGTTTTCATATTTTCCTAATATATGTTTCTAACATACTTGCTTGCATCTGTATTATTCAGTGGTGAGTAAAATTATTTGGTGTATGTATAAGTTTTGCTGGCATATGGTGATAAAAAATGGTGTTTAGCTGTAAATTATTTCGTTTTCCACTGTTGTAAAACCGCTTCAGGAAATAGTGTTTGGATTCGCTTATATTGTGAAAATAAAAGAACAGTAGGCCCGTAGAGTTGGAGTGGCTTATGTGTCACACCCCCAAAATCGGGTCCAGCGGAAGCATACGTGTAGCTGGGGTGTAACTCAATTGGTATTACAACACAAGTTCAAGAATGGTTTTCACTTCAATCATTTAGAATAAAATAGTTAAGTCAAAAATGTTGTATTTACATTGTTAAAAGTAGTGCGGAAGTAGGCCCTTAAAAGTAGTTTAAAACGGTCCCCATATAAATAATCAGAGTCTTCTATGACCATGCCCTGCCCTGCCAAAACCTCCTGTAGCGTGCCATAGGTTAAAACCTGAAAATACATGCTAAAGTGTCAACACGAGGTTGGTGAGTTCATAGAGTTGTTTAACAAATAAAGTTTATGCATATGTATGAAGGTTTCCCAGCAAAGGCATCGTAAATCCACTCAGTTACAAGTCCCGCCATAAGAGCCTTGTAACCTGTGTGTTTACAACCCACTGCTACAATATATAGTTTACACAAAGCACCAGATTATATTCACCCAAGGTCAAGAATAGACACAAGGGCGGGGGCCTCTCCCCAAATAGTACTACGACATCCAAGGTCAAGTATAGACACAAGGGTAGGGGGCATCTTCCCATGAGTACTACCAATACCTCTCCGACAGTATAGAGTATTATGTATGCACGTAAATACGAATCTGGTATTTAAGTTAAGCAAGTATAGTGTAACAAGTATGTATAACGCAATCAAGTATAATGCCAATCAAGTATAAATGTTTCAAGTATCAAGAAAATATGTTTTGAGTATTTGTATAAGTAAGTAAGTAGTTGAGCATGTATCTCCCCCCAAAGAGTTAAAACGAGTATAAAAAGAGTAAAAGCGGGGCTATGACTCACCTGGTGCGATAGCTACGATGACAAAAGTGGATACACAGAAATGAGGTACGATCTCTAACCGCAACCTAATATGAATGATAGTGATCTACTTAGATCATGAAAGGATGTAATGAATGCACATGCACATGAAGTCTATACCACTCGTACTTTGAAAATAATAGTTATCGTTGAAATTCAATGTTTTCCGATACTTGGTGAAAATAAGCCCAATTAGCTTCGTAAAGACTAGTCGTGTAATAATATATAAAGTGTTAGTGTTTGGTCTTGGCGTTTTGAAAACCTTGAGATGTCATCTCATTGATGGGTTAATAAACTTTTGATGGTACGTGCCTCAACGGCTAGGAAGGACGGTTCTCCATTGTTCGTTTGGTGTAAGTATATTGTTTAGTGCGCAAAATATTCTCTATTAGAAAAGCTGTCAAAAATATATATAGTTCGTCTAGTTTCAAACGTGTATATCTTAGTCGTTATAAGCCCGTTTTCTATGTTCTTTATATTCCCGGAATCGTGGGACAACATACTAACATATTTTTGATAAGTCGGGATGGCTAGATTTAGTTTTACGCCTCGAAACAGTCGTGACAACTGTTCATCAGCAAAGGATTTTCAGAAAAATAGTTTTCGTCGTTAAACTCGTTTTTAGCGTATCTCCTTCGTTATTAACTCGTTTTTATCCCCGTTTTCGGCTATAGTTTCGTATCGGAGAGTATTTTCTAAATCTTTGGTCAAAAGTTACACCCTTACCCCTGATCTTTCCACGTTTTCCAAAAAGGGACAGCAGGTTTTTATATATGTTTAGAATCCATTTTTAATGTTCCAAACTAGTTTCTAATCCAACCATACCACTTTCAATCACCACAAATCTAGTCTAATCTTACCATACACCTTCTTAGGGTGTCATGGGTTCCTAAACATCATCAATCTAGTGGATCTAACAAGGATCTAACTATAATCCATTTTTAGAGTTCAAAAGTTAGATATATATATAAATGAGTGGTATAAACTAACATATGCATAGAGATCTTGAATAAACAACATGAAACTAGAAAAATGAAAGTATGAAAAGATTAGAAAGATGTTCTTGAGCTTACATGATGATGTGAGGAGGTTTGGATGAAACTATGTAAGAAACCTTGAGTTTTATCACAAAACTCAAACAAGGACAACTAAAGGAACTAGATTAACACTTGATCTTCAAAATTTATGGATTCTTCTTGTGGTTGTTTCTTAGCCGATCCACACACCAAGGGAGGAAGAGAGAAAATGTTTTTGTGCTAGTTGTTTTTGGAATGTATGAAATGAGAGAAATGGGAGGTTGAAATGTATATATAGCTAGATCTAGTCAAAAGTTGGTCTTTGCAATTAATTAGCACATGGTTTAGGGTGGCTAGGGGGGGCAAAAGTGGAAGGAAACATGGAGGAAAGTTTGTGTGCTCAATTAATAATCTTGTCTAATGTGTAAGTATTGGTTAGATATTTTGTATTTTATGTGTTATCGGGTACCGAGTTAACTAAAAATAAATGTTAACGAGGTGAAATAAAATACGACGAAGTTGTAAAAGTTGTAAAATATTATTCCTTGTAAGAATCGGGTGTTGAAATAATTATCGAATTGAAATAACGCAAACCGACAGAGTTATAAGCTTCGACCGTACAATGTACCAATTGGTTTCAAAACACTGGTTAAATTAATAATAAAATTTTTATTATTATTATGAGTATAAAAATGTGTTAGGACCATAGTTGAGATTGTCGGATTAATTATTCAAAATAATAGTTCATAAGATAACGTTTATTAGGTTGATAATCGTACGTTTACAAAAATGATGCAACCCACGTATAAATGACAAATTTTCTCCGGAGGTGAATAGTGTTTTATGAATAGTAAAATTTTAAAACGCTTCTCAGAATATCAAACTGACTCCGAAAAAGATGAATAGTAAAATGATGAATAGTGATCGATGAATAGTAACCGATGAATAGTAAATGTGAAAGTTCGGGAAAAAGACCAGAATTTACGAGTTGTGACAGTCTCTACCCCTTAAGGGAACTTCGTCCCGAAGTTCAGTTAACGTTGGTCTCCGAAGTGGTATAAAGGTGAAGATTCATGAGATGAAATGGCTAGTTGACGTGCTTTCAGGCGGTGGTTCACAAGGTGAGGAAAAGTATAAGCGTTCTGACAACGATGGTATACACACACATAGATGAAGTATTCGGAAATTAAGTAGAGAATTCAATCCAGACAAAATTTTATTATAACCATTCTCAGTGTTGCAAAATTCATTTCTGAGTCGGATATAGGTAGTCAGCCTATGTCCCACTATCCCGGGTTGAATATAGGTGACTAGTCTATATTCCACCGAGGTTCCATGAATTTTGATATACTCAGCTCAGTTATACTAATACTATGTCCTTCACAAATACCAAGACGTTCAGAAAGACTAAGGCAGGTGACCAAACTCGAGGTCAAAAGATGAAACCATGCAGGGAGAAACATAACAGGGTGACATATATGATACGTGAACATGCTTATATGATAGACAATGATAATAAGTGAATATAAAATACCAGATAATGAGACACAAATCTCATCACCTAAGTCAGCAACAAACCACAAGTGAGGCATCAGCTTGGCAGGCAGGCACGTGACGGTCATAGGGTTAAGTTTTTCGTAAAAGTAGCTATAGTCTAGGTTTTAAAAACACTTAGTTCGCTATAGCCGAAGCTCTGATACCAATCTGTCACACCCCCAAAATCGGGTCCAGCGGAAGCATACGTGTAGCTGGGGTGTAACTCAATTGGTATTACAACACAAGTTCAAGAATGGTTTTCACTTCAATCATTTAGAATAAAATAGTTAAGTCAAAAATGTTGTATTTACATTGTTAAAAGTAGTGCGGAAGTAGGCCCTTAAAAGTAGTTTAAAACGGTCCCCATATAAATAATCAGAGTCTTCTATGACCATGCCCTGCCCTGCCAAAACCTCCTGTAGCGTGCCATAGGTTAAAACCTGAAAATACATGCTAAAGTGTCAACACGAGGTTGGTGAGTTCATAGAGTTGTTTAACAAATAAAGTTTATGCATATGTATGAAGGTTTCCCAGCAAAGGCATCGTAAATCCACTCAGTTACAAGTCCCGCCATAAGAGCCTTGTAACCTGTGTGTTTACAACCCACTGCTACAATATATAGTTTACACAAAGCACCAGATTATATTCACCCAAGGTCAAGAATAGACACAAGGGCGGGGGCCTCTCCCCAAATAGTACTACGACATCCAAGGTCAAGTATAGACACAAGGGTAGGGGGCATCTTCCCATGAGTACTACCAATACCTCTCCGACAGTATAGAGTATTATGTATGCACGTAAATACGAATCTGGTATTTAAGTTAAGCAAGTATAGTGTAACAAGTATGTATAACGCAATCAAGTATAATGCCAATCAAGTATAAATGTTTCAAGTATCAAGAAAATATGTTTTGAGTATTTGTATAAGTAAGTAAGTAGTTGAGCATGTATCTCCCCCCAAAGAGTTAAAACGAGTATAAAAAGAGTAAAAGCGGGGCTATGACTCACCTGGTGCGATAGCTACGATGACAAAAGTGGATACACAGAAATGAGGTACGATCTCTAACCGCAACCTAATATGAATGATAGTGATCTACTTAGATCATGAAAGGATGTAATGAATGCACATGCACATGAAGTCTATACCACTCGTACTTTGAAAATAATAGTTATCGTTGAAATTCAATGTTTTCCGATACTTGGTGAAAATAAGCCCAATTAGCTTCGTAAAGACTAGTCGTGTAATAATATATAAAGTGTTAGTGTTTGGTCTTGGCGTTTTGAAAACCTTGAGATGTCATCTCATTGATGGGTTAATAAACTTTTGATGGTACGTGCCTCAACGGCTAGGAAGGACGGTTCTCCATTGTTCGTTTGGTGTAAGTATATTGTTTAGTGCGCAAAATATTCTCTATTAGAAAAGCTGTCAAAAATATATATAGTTCGTCTAGTTTCAAACGTGTATATCTTAGTCGTTATAAGCCCGTTTTCTATGTTCTTTATATTCCCGGAATCGTGGGACAACATACTAACATATTTTTGATAAGTCGGGATGGCTAGATTTAGTTTTACGCCTCGAAACAGTCGTGACAACTGTTCATCAGCAAAGGATTTTCAGAAAAATAGTTTTCGTCGTTAAACTCGTTTTTAGCGTATCTCCTTCGTTATTAACTCGTTTTTATCCCCGTTTTCGGCTATAGTTTCGTATCGGAGAGTATTTTCTAAATCTTTGGTCAAAAGTTACACCCTTACCCCTGATCTTTCCACGTTTTCCAAAAAGGGACAGCAGGTTTTTATATATGTTTAGAATCCATTTTTAATGTTCCAAACTAGTTTCTAATCCAACCATACCACTTTCAATCACCACAAATCTAGTCTAATCTTACCATACACCTTCTTAGGGTGTCATGGGTTCCTAAACATCATCAATCTAGTGGATCTAACAAGGATCTAACTATAATCCATTTTTAGAGTTCAAAAGTTAGATATATATATAAATGAGTGGTATAAACTAACATATGCATAGAGATCTTGAATAAACAACATGAAACTAGAAAAATGAAAGTATGAAAAGATTAGAAAGATGTTCTTGAGCTTACATGATGATGTGAGGAGGTTTGGATGAAACTATGTAAGAAACCTTGAGTTTTATCACAAAACTCAAACAAGGACAACTAAAGGAACTAGATTAACACTTGATCTTCAAAATTTATGGATTCTTCTTGTGGTTGTTTCTTAGCCGATCCACACACCAAGGGAGGAAGAGAGAAAATGTTTTTGTGCTAGTTGTTTTTGGAATGTATGAAATGAGAGAAATGGGAGGTTGAAATGTATATATAGCTAGATCTAGTCAAAAGTTGGTCTTTGCAATTAATTAGCACATGGTTTAGGGTGGCTAGGGGGGGCAAAAGTGGAAGGAAACATGGAGGAAAGTTTGTGTGCTCAATTAATAATCTTGTCTAATGTGTAAGTATTGGTTAGATATTTTGTATTTTATGTGTTATCGGGTACCGAGTTAACTAAAAATAAATGTTAACGAGGTGAAATAAAATACGACGAAGTTGTAAAAGTTGTAAAATATTATTCCTTGTAAGAATCGGGTGTTGAAATAATTATCGAATTGAAATAACGCAAACCGACAGAGTTATAAGCTTCGACCGTACAATGTACCAATTGGTTTCAAAACACTGGTTAAATTAATAATAAAATTTTTATTATTATTATGAGTATAAAAATGTGTTAGGACCATAGTTGAGATTGTCGGATTAATTATTCAAAATAATAGTTCATAAGATAACGTTTATTAGGTTGATAATCGTACGTTTACAAAAATGATGCAACCCACGTATAAATGACAAATTTTCTCCGGAGGTGAATAGTGTTTTATGAATAGTAAAATTTTAAAACGCTTCTCAGAATATCAAACTGACTCCGAAAAAGATGAATAGTAAAATGATGAATAGTGATCGATGAATAGTAACCGATGAATAGTAAATGTGAAAGTTCGGGAAAAAGACCAGAATTTACGAGTTGTGACATTATGTAGTGCAAATACAAGAACAGTAGGAACATAATTTTGTTGAATGTAGTGCCAATAAAAGAACAGTCTGCACATACTGTTTGGAAAGCTACTTTTTCGTGTTTACCTTTCTGAAGTGGGTATTGTAAATCTACGAAAGTTGTCCCGAACTAAGCATAGATAAGTAGACCTATCTTTGAATGTTAAAAATTGAATACCTTAGTCATTATTATTTTTTTTTTTTACTATTTCAAATGATTTCATTCTAATTGCTTTGTATGCAAATAATATGAATATCTCGCTTATTTTAATGAAATAATGAGAACATAGCTATTCTAAAAGCACCCATTTTTTTGAGGTGGAGACATGGGTGCGTATGCAAACTGGTCAATCGATTTGTGTTTTGAAAGGCTTGCACCAGCAAAATCCGCACCAATTGCAACATGAGCAATTGGTGCAACAACACAATCGTTTGTGACCTCCTCCATGTGCATAAGTAAACCTTTTTGTGTAACATATCGATGTAGGATCAGGTATCTCTTTCTTGAAACTGCTTGCCTGCTAAATATTAGTAGCAAGTGTAACCTGGCTAATGCATTAAGGATTCATATTAATATCTTTATGTTGACCTGCAAGTTTTAAAGGCAAAGGAAGTAAAAGAAGTATGGAAAGTAGTTGTTTATAAGAAGTCTCCTACCGTTTTCTTTGATTTGAATAATCTAAAGAAGTCTCCTCACTGCCATAAATTTCAGGTAGTATAACAGCTAGGAGAAGTGTAGAACTTGGGAGGACGTATGCTGTTAGGCCGACTGGGAGTGGCTGAAAATATGCTTGCGGTATGTTTTGCCCATTGTTGCTAATTAATAAGATTATTGGATATGATATCGATTAACTATATACTAATATAGGACTTTCTTCTACCACCAGATATGTTGTATACTATACCCAGGGAATGCTTCATAGGAAGGTATGTTATTGGGTATTTTAAATGTTTCACGACCGGGTTAACTGTAAAATAACCGTTTTGTTGATGCTAGACTACTGATTCGTGCCTGTTGATGCTTCATTGGAAGATATGTTATTGGGTATTTTAAATGTTTCAGGATCGGGTTAAATGTAATTATGCCAACACAGTGGGGTTAAATAACCTTTTTGTTGATGCTAGACTACTGATGCGCGCCTGTTGATGCATGGTATTTTTATGCACAACGTGCCGATGAGCACAAACGGCTGGACTTTCGACACTTACATTGGTTTCATTCCTTGGTGAGTCAATTTAGTATTATAACACATAACTTAAATTAGCAGGTATGGAGTTGGCAATATGGGCATTAGGATGGGGCTAAGTAATATGTCAAATCAGTTCAATATCGGTCTCAGTTATTGCAACAAAAAATGGCTATTGGGAATTTTATCTTTGGCACAAAATCACCCAATAGTAACCACATAAATGACCCAATAGTCACCACAAAATGACTCTGTTTATTGTTTTTGGGTATTGAAAAACTCCTTAAAACTGTTTTCAGTACACGCTTCGATATTGCTTATTTAAAATTAATAATCTTGGTGGCATCAAAATCACATGCTTACACTTAAAAGATGTATACGTTGTTTTCTGTAGGAATGAGATTTCTAAAAATGTTTTTATGAATCAATGTTTTCACACAAAATTTCGTAACCATTTAAATTTTTTGTTACAGTTTAAATAGTAAGTAATATTATATAGTGTAGGATTGTCGATTTTTCGTTACAATTTAAACAAGATTGTATGTCCTAATGCTGCAAAAGGTTCAACGGTATTCAAGATTTGTATTTTTTTTATTCCAACCCATTTCAGTCAATTACAAGGGAAACAAAGTGTAACACAACATCTTATTTCTCAAATGATTTTGCTTATGGATAATATCCAGCCACTAAATGTGGCTTATATAGAGCAATTTAAAAGATGGAGTAACCTCTGCTTCTTTTTGTTCATCAGTATACAGTTGACACGGGTTATACTATTACTTTTTGCAAACTAATGAACTCTAAGGTTTTAGTTGGTCATGTTAAAACAGAAGTCTCTATTCGTCTAATAAATTAGCTATTTAAAAATAACAAGCTAAATTTATTCATAATGTATATAATAGTTCAAAATTCATGTTCTCTTAGTATATATTGCTTTCTTTTTATAGAACGAACATGCTCATTATATAAATGGATTGCTTTTGGATACTTTAGACCGCCTTTACAAAGCGGTGGAGAGGCTTGCAAAGGTAGATGGTTTTGTGTAGATATAATCTGGTGAGAAGCGCAACGCTCATCCAAGACTCAGGAAAAGGATCATGTGGAAGAAGATGCAGGTTCAGAGAGTGAAGGAGATGAGTCTCAGGAGGAAGAGGACAAGAATACCCCTTCAAAACAACAAGTTACATGAAACTACACAATGCTATAAGATGATCTCAGGTAGCATAGGTCTACAGGTTCTGTATTTATATTTCTTTCGACTTTTGGACATGCATTTGCAACTTGCAAGAGGCCATTTTTTTCCTTTCGTTTATAATTACGGAGTAGAAATTATCGTCGATATTAATATGAATTCAGTAGCTATAATTTTGAATTCAAAATTTTCAAGTGATTATCTCGTGTCATAAAGATGATAGTCAAATATGACTTTGTTCATCTATGCTATTCGGCAAATTCACCATTTATCATATAGTTTGGATTTGAAGTTTTCTGTTTTAACCAATGGCGACTTTTGAACTCTTAGATTTTCTTTTAACCTGTTAGAGCTAATGATCATGGCCTATTTGAATATGAAGGTCTTAAGGTTTTCTTTTGGTAAGTGCCTACATGGGTTAGCAGTTGTACGTAATTGCAACCAGACTCTTTAGGAGGATGCTTGGATTAGTATTTTTGGCAATTGGTTCTTCTCCGAATTGTATAGGTATCTATGAAGAAATTGTCTACGAAGAGAGTTTGTCATTTCATAAAGTCTAATTGATCATTGTTTTATATTCCATTAGATACTATAAGTGACTTACATCCAATCTTCAAGTTTGGACACAATAAGTGACTTGCATCCAATCTTCAAGCTCACGACGCCTCTAGGTTTGTGTAGTCTTCAAAAATTAGAACAAAGGCCATTGTTCAAAGTTATTATAAACATTGTTCATGTCGGTCTTCGCCGTTATGTATTATGTCGAGACAAAAAATGGTTTGAAGGTTCTTTGTTGTGATAAAGACGGCGAATACACGAACTCCACAACAAACGTTGTGTATAAAGAAGTTTTATTAAATGATTTTAACATATTTTCCGTTATTCGTTATTTATTTACGTCCATTTAGATTTTGTCTAACAAATCTATTTAGATTTTTTCTAACAAACCACTTGCTTGGTTAAGGTTTGATCACGGGAAAGAAGTCACAAGTTCTATAGTGAGACAAGAAATCATCAGTCTTCATCTTATAAAGACCTCCTTCGAACTATGGTTCCTTTAAATATGAGATCAAATTGTATTTGGTTTCAAGATCCGGGAAATACCATCAGGAGTGGAAAGTTTTGAATTCAAAAACGTATGTGTAGCATTATTTGACTAGACTTGTTATGGGATTTGTCGGTCTGTAGGAAAGATTAAAGAAGTCCATAGACAATGTGTACTTCCTGATAACATTGTTTGCTCGATGTACATAAAGAAGTCCATAGACAATTCTTCTATTTTACATAAATTATATGAACACTTTTGTTTTTGTTTCCAATTTTGGTGTCTAAGATATTTGTCGTTATTTACTATTTATTTACGTCCAATTAAACTTCGTTAAATAATATAATGAAGCTAACCCGCCCATCGGGCGGGTTAGGAAGCTAGTATATATATATGGACTTAGCCTTATTTATACTTAGTGATGTGGCTAAGCATACAATAAATACAAGAATAGTCCCTTGACTATTTTCCTTTAAGCACATAGATCCTAATCTAGATATAATCTATCTTTATATCATAAAATAAAATTCACCTTGAATTACAACACTTTACCCTTATGTAATGATATACTAGATTTAGATCTTCAATCTCATTGAAGCTTGAAAATTATGAGAATTTCATATGTAAGCTGAGGACCACTTTGTAACACATTCCTCTCTTTGATGGTATCAACTCTTTTGTTAGAACTTTAAACTTTTGAACTTAAAAGTCAATATTCCTGAAAGCAATTCATATCTTGATCTTCATGTGCAACTTTAGCATATATGAAATCATTGTTGTCAACATCTTGCTGTTAAAAGCACTAATGATGAACTTGATCTTGAATGTAGATTTCAAACTCTAATCGTTACTAAAGAGAGATCTTGAATACGATGATAACCGATTAAGTGTGATTTGTAAAAGACTTGACCATTTGAATTTTGATCTTGAATCTTCATGCCTTTAGCTCCTCCTTAATCCTATAACCATCTCTTAAAGATCTTTTCAAAAACCAACTGTTGTTGTTTCTGAAAAGACTCCCCTCAAACTAACAATTTCTTTAATGAATAAGAAACTTGATGATGAATATTCATTGAAATTGTTGAACAATCTTGAACGGATGCCTTTGCTTTTAATCTCGAACGTTCAACTTTAATCTTTGATGCTTTGATTTATCTACTCATCTTGATCAAATCAACTTCTTGTAAACTATCGAACTTTCTTTCAATCTTGAATGTTATTTGAAGTTAATCTATGTAGATTCAAGACAAGTTTCTAAAATACCATCTTTGACACTTAATCTTTGATTGGTTTGTTGTTGATGACGATGTTTTTCTTGTTAAGGAGTGATCACTTGATGTCGAAATAGTGATCTTTGTAGATTATAAACTCTTTCATTAGTAATTACCGCTTCAAAAACTTGTTTTTGTAGCCCCTCTTTTTCAATAGTTCTGAATAGCTCACAAATCTATCTAACTATTCTTGAACAAATATGTGAAACGAATTATTGATCAAATATGCGAAGCCATTCTTGAAACGAACTTATCTTGACTTAATTTTGATATCTCAACCATTTCTTCCATTTTAACTTAAGTATCTCCCACAATTAGCAACCAATATACATTTCTCCCCTTCATGATTATTATGATTTATCGTGATGATCATGAAAACGTGTAAACATGTTGATAGTTATTTGAAGAATAATCATTGAAGCACAAAAATCTTGTCTTGATGTTGAATCTAAGTATCAACATCTCATTTGAAAATTGAACATTCTCCCTTTATAATTAAACATATTCCCCCAAACATGACTAATAACCTTTTCGAAACCGCTAGAAGTGATCAGTATTATGCCGTTGTTGGTTGAAGATTGATGGTGTAATACTTTGTTGAAGGTGAAATGCTTGTTTAAGGTAGAATTTTCACTATTTGTTGTAAAAGATGAATGTAGTAATATCAGTGTAGTTAAATATCTTCCACTTGAAACAATCAATGAACAAACAATTTTCTCAAAATATCGATTCTTCTTCCCCAAATTAACAAACATGATTGAACAGACTTGTTGATGGTTGAATATTGTATATCATGCTTGACAGCCTCCGACATTATCTCGAGGATAATGATGCAGAAATATGATTATGAAATCGAATAAGACATTGATCTTGTGAAATACTGATAAATGCAACTATTTTCCTGAATAAATCAAGGAAATGTCGCTTGTGTTTTTGGAATCAAATTCCAAAAAACCACAATAGCCACTAGATCATATAGATTACTAGATAACACATAATTTGAATAACTAAATGGATCAAATTAGAGAACGTATTACGATCGCGTTCTAAATCGCTCAGGATCGCGATCCGGATCGCATATCTTCGTGTTTAAACAACGTCGTTCGGTGTACCAAAATCAATTGGTACGTGTACGAAAAGCTATTGGTTCGGTGTACCAATATTAGTCAGTTCGGCGTACCAATATATTGGGTAAACATATTTGCATCAACAATCTGTCAAAGCTGACTGGAATTAGTCAAATCCAGTCGAATGAGCCAACATCGGACCTGTCTTTGATGGATTTAGCATGAAGAAAGAGAGGTAAAGAAAATGAAAAATAAGAGAAATGGAAGATGATGAATGTGTATGAGTGAGAAGAAAAGCGAAAAAGATGAAAGTTAAAAGATGAGGATTTTATTTATTATTATTATTATTATTATTATTATTATTATTATTATTATTATTATTATTATTTTGGTATAATTTCAAAAATGCCCCGGTTGCTAAAGGGCTGAGACTATTTAGAAGGCATCTTTTGTGTTTGCTTATGTAGACCAGTTGTCTTGGCAACTCGAATTTAGCCAACCATGTGACATCACGTGTCCGACATGAAGGTCGCCAATTGCCCAAAAAGTACGCCATTTGCCCAAAAGTACACAAGTTGCCCTACCCTGTAATCCGTAAAATCACACTTGTCACTTGCAGATTTTAGTTGCCCAAAAATTACTGGTTGCCCTGGTCTAGATAAGCAAACACAAAAGATGCCGTATAGATAGTCTCAGCTATTGGGCAACCGGCGTATTTTTGAAATTATCCCTATTTTGTTTAAGAACGATAATTTTAACTATCTCACGATATGAGTAGTACTTCATAAGATTTGTAAATTATATATATAAAATATATTTAACTATTAAAATTAATTTTAGCATCTATATATGTAAAATTACAATACGGTACATTGTACCAAATCGGATACGTCGTACCAAGTTATAGTACATCTAACTAAAACAAACCAAAATTAGCCTACCCCTTCATACCAAATTTCAATGACTCAGTGAACCGCGATCCCGTTTCGCGATCCTGTACCAAAGCGAACCGCGTTACAGGTGAGTATGTGACTATGGGAGGAAGCGTGGTTTGGTGGCTGTAACAGCCTCCGCGCGTGATGGTGACCATTACGGCTGGTCGTATGATATGTACCATTAAGTTCATATGCGATAAACATAATGTATTTTGACGCAAACACGAATTTGCGCATCACTTCGTATCTTTTTGAGCTAAATAACCCGTCATGCAAGAATGAGCATGATAAGTTAATCAAATTGTCTTCAACAACAAATTTTAATGCTTTAAAGCATGAAATCGACATAAAATATCATAGTAGAACATCCTGTCACGCAGTACGGGTAGTCGGCTAGCTAATATAATCTAACTAGAATATAGTACAGTAAGACCTCTATAAATTAATATTCTATAAATTAATAACCTCGATAAAATTAATAATTTGTCCAGTCCCAGCTTGGGACCAGTACAAATTTGGACTCCAATTGATAAAATAATAAGATAATAATTTTTTTGAAAACCCAATGTATATATATTAGTCACAACGAAACTATAAATTAAAAATTACTAAAAATTCTATATGTATATATGTGTGGGTGTGAGATAGATACGCTTCAAAATCTTAAGATTGTTTAGTAAAAAATAATCGATAGTCACTTGTTGTTTTGTTAAACTTCAAATCTATATTGAGTTTATCTTAAAATCTCCTTACTACACTAAGAGTTGGTGTGTTGTCTTCTCGTATTGCAACAAAAAGTATTAATTTTATTTTTATAAAATGTGAAAGTGAATTCATAAAATGTTAATTGCAACTTGTTTTTAAATTTATTCGTCTCTAATGAGCATACATTGTAACTAGCTAGCTAGTATATTAAACTGAAAATTTTAAGGCAATACATTAAACATCTTTAAATTATTAAATTATTAATTTATCGATATAATAATATCTTGCTAAATTAATAAAATATTTCGGTCTCAACACTATTAATTTATAGATGTCTTACTGTAGTTATAAGATTAAAAATACGTGTTCTCATGAACTAAATAAAAGAACATGCCTTTGTCTATACGAGTTATTGCCAGAAAATGAAAGATTTGACTACATAATAATCCTTGTGCATATAATTGATTGACTTCTAACGTTGTACCAGTACCCCACAAATAGCGTTGCATGTGTTTTAAACTTTTAATCCTTGAAATACAATTGATTGACTTCGAAATGATGTACCCCACACAATGTGTTGCACATATTTTGAACGTGGACTTACAAGCACACGTTGTCGCAACAATGTATAATGAATGAGTTATAATAGCATTTTTATGACGGAACTAAAAGTCTAAACCTAGCTAGGTGCATTTGGAAAAAAGAAACAACTACTAGAAAGACAGTTGTTTTGAACGAGGTGCAAAAATCAAGATTTTCTAAACAATTTGGTATTACACTGTAAAAATCCATTGCTATCCAAGGACGACCCTACAAGTTTTGTCCCTGGCTATGCATATGACTAACTTTAGAATAAAGTCAGTGATCCACAAATTGGCCCAGTAGCCACAAGCAAAGGATTACGGGGCCAAGTTTAATGCATAGTGCATTATTTTGCAATGTACAGCTATGCAATGGGATTGATGTAGATATATTATTTACTTTTAAGAGGGTCATCCCATAAATTTTAGAAATTTTTAAAGGTTCTGGATGAAATTACTACAAAATGAGGCCTTTTGAGAACGAATATTATATGTAAAGTGTCACCGTTTATAAGATATAATGCAATTACTTATCTAATAGTTCTAACATGTTACTCATTTTAAGATATTTTTTCTTCTAAATATTATTTTATTTGTGAAAAATATGTGTACACATGCATATAACTATCAACGGGAAAAAATTTGAGGTCGCTAAAAGTTTTAGGGCTCTGAGCGGTCGCTCATCTTGCACGCCTTCAAAGACGGCCCTAACTTTTAACATAGTGATTTCTATAACAAATGCTGGCATTGTACTGAGGGGAAAAGTAATGGTCTCGATCCGACCATAACTTCTTGCACCGTTTTGGCTTGATTAATGCAACCAACAAATGGTATTCATTGCAAAGTAAGGTAGATGGTTCTAGAGCATAATTACTGTTGTAACCACAATTACCAAGCTGCTTTTCTAATCAACCTAGCTAGTTGATAGGGAAAAAATAATAATAATAATAATTAGAGAATTGAAGTTTTTTTGTTTGCCGTTCAAAAGAAAAAAAAAAAAAAAGTGATCGTACAATGATGAACAAACTTATAGTAGTATTTTGTTAACAAACTAATACAAACACAAAAAACCGCTACATATAGTGTTTGTGTTCCATCATTTTTTGGGTACGTTATCCTTAAACGGATGAATAGTCTCAGTTCGTTATATTCGCTTATAATCATGTTTGTTATATTTGCTTACAGCCCTAATTGAATGCAATTTCTTGTTCTCTAATGAAGTAACTTTTTTTTTTTTTTTTTTTTTTTTTTTTAAGGTGAATATATTACTCCAGATAACAAATATTGCATGAACATACTGCCAAAACTAGTGCAGTTGGACTTGGACATCTCCCAAACAACCACTAGACTACAAGAAACAAATACAAAACAACTACAACTGTTACATTGACTAAACGTTCAGTAATAACATGCTATCAACTGAAAAATCAGCGAAGTTCACCTATTCACCAAGGCATTTGAGGATATCATACACTTAATGTGATAGTTAGAATATGATGTAGCTCCCATTTGCTAAACGACGTTTTTTTCTTTTCTTGAACGACAATGAATTAAAAATACAAGATTACAACAAGTTTGTACAAGCATACTTTGCGATAATTCGTCATCTTTTTTATCTCAACTGAGGTTACACAGAGCCACAATCATGATGTGACAACGTCCTTATTGTGAAGGTGTGGCAAGAGGATTAATCATCACTTGCATTTGTTTCTTAGGAACCGCAAACATCAATCTTCTTGAGCCAGACTTAACCTTCTCTACAATTATCATTATAACCCAAAATAAAACCCTAGAAACTACCACCATCCCTAATATAGTCACTAGATCAATCCACTTTGAGTATCCCATTTCAACTTGCCATTGATTTCTTAATATATACCCTCCATCCACTGTTTTTTGCACCCCCATTTCATTGTATACATACTTTACTCCTTCAAACTCGTTCTTGAACAATCCTTGATACGCATACTTGTGAAATTCAACGTAGAACAATGGGTACTTCCAAAAAGGGTGTGGTAGATCCTTGGGTAAGCGAAAAAATCCACCACCTAAAATCATGAGACCTTGGATCCCCGCACCAATTATGATCCCCATTAAGTAATTTGGAACAATACTTGCAACAATCATCATTAGGCTCTCGACTAGCAACATACTTGAAAAGAGTACGGATGTGTAGTATGCAAAGTGATCAAATCCTTCACGAAGTCCTGTCATGTAATATGCCAACGCCCCTGGAATCACGGATACTAGTAACAAGTATGGTGTTGACGATAACGTGTTGGCTATTACAAATGCCTCTGTTGAGTAATGTCCGTTTAGTCTTTCACGTTCAAATACTTTCATGTCCTCCACAAATGAGGGGAATCCACCAATTGCCATGAATGTTAAAAATGAGACCACAAACATCAACATCGAACTTCTAGCCTGCAAGTTTATATCCACATATGCATATATTAAGATCGTTGTCAAATGAATTTTATATCTATCCTACATTTGTAGTTTTAACATTCCGAATATAGTGTATAACCTGAATCGAGCTGTAACTTGAGCCAACATGATAGAATACTGTTCCAAGAGCAAGAGACAATGCTAAATAGATGGCGAGGCGCAGCCAGTAGTATCCAAGATCACGATGCATGTTAATGAAGGACCGCTTCATGAGTACAAGACTCTGAGTTGAAATACTAGCATGACTTTCCTTTTTATCAAGTGCTCCGTATCCCTGGAAATTTCCCAATAGATCAGTTAGCTTCAAACTTATTAAAACAATACAGCTGTGTGATCAATATATGTTAAGTGGTATCAAGGTGTACCACACGGTATTTAAAAATAAAATATCGATAATTATATATATCTAGCTCACCTTCTTGCATATTTCAGCAACTATGCTGTTAACTTCGTGGTGAGCGGTAGATGACATGTATGATTCTATTAGCATGTTAATTATTTCCTCAGTAGGTTTATTTTCAGTTGAACCTTGTTCGATATCCTGTGAATTGAATTTGGATAAAAATCATTAAATCCTTGAAATTAATCTAAATTTTTTATAACAATTTCTAATAAACTTAAAAGCATTTTTCTAATGTAACTACCTCCTCAAAATCCTTGTTTATTGTTCGAAGGAAGTGGTCAGACGGATTCTGGAAACTGGGACAAGGGAAGCCATTTGAAGAGAAAAACTGTGTTGGAAGCCAAAATGAAATTAGCTTGATAGTTTAAACTAATCGCTCTTTTTGTAATGAAATTTTTAAGCGTCTTACTTCATTTGCAGAGCTAGTTCGCCCAAAAAAAACTGTTCTTCCAGAAGAAAGAAGGCAAAGATTATGGAAAAGCCCAAATACTTCACTGCAAGGCTGGTGGATGGATGCGATGATGGTTCTTCCTTCATCTTGATCAAGCCTTGCAATTCTGCTCATCACATAGTATGAAGCGGCACTATCAAGGCCACTTGTTGGTTCATCAAGGAAGAGAAGCTTAGGACGAGTTAGGATCTCGATACAGATGCTGACTCGTCTCTTTTGGCCACCACTAAGGCCTTTAGCTCCCCACCCACCTATTCTCGTGTCCATTGAATCTTGAAGGCCCATCTCTATTATGGTCATTTCAGCTCTCTCCTTCTTATCAGCTTTTGACATAGAGTTTGGTAGTTGAAGCTGGGCTGAATAGTAGACACTTTCGCGGACAGTAAGTGTTGTAATGAGTGTATCATCTTGAGTCACGTAAGCCTGTACAATTTTCATGAAATATCATATTTTATAATGATTTTATGATATAAATGAATACATATCTTGTAAAGCTGATCATTCGTAACCATATAAGATGTTACTTCCTACATATTTATATTATGGCTTACCGATGTTCCATATGCTAGGGTTTTCTTGAATCCATTAACTAGAATATCACCACTCTGCCTAGTCTTGGAGTCCAGTCTCCCTGCATACAAAATACTATTAGATTTCTAATGAATATATTTGCCACTCTCTTACAACAGTACTTACTACTTAGGTGTTATTTATCATGGTAACCATGATTTCCGACCTTTTGGCCGAATAATTCACGGGTTTGAACACACCGCCACACAGACTCAAACCAGGTAAAGCCCTCCCTTTTCAGGAGGTTGGCGTGGCCACTTAAGGTTAGAGGTTTTACATCTCGCTCAGAATATTTGAAGGATCGGAGCTCATGAATGAATCCGATATTTATACCTGCTAAAGCATCAAGGAGCGTGGACTTGCCAGAACCGGAGGGACCCATAATAGCTAGGATCTCTCCGGGTCTAGCATATCCCGTAACATCTTGAAGTATTGCACGGCTTTCGCCTTTTTTTCCATTAGGCACTGTAACCCACAAGTTCTTCCATGTCAAATTTTCACCATTATCACAAGTTGTGCTTTTTATATCTTCATGGCATGGCAATGCTGGTACATGGGTTGTGATTTCCACCTCATGGGGATTTTGTAGGTTTATGTAAGTTGACGGTTCCATTCTAGAGAGATAGAGGGAGTCGGATTTGTAAGTATAGATAGATTTATTTTTGCTTGCATGTTAAAAGATGAAACATGCTGGTCTATATAAAGATTCGGGTAACTATGTGTCATATTTTCAGCCATATGATAGAAATTAATTAGATGAGACCGGAACCGGAACAAGAATCGTAACTGAAAGAATCGAGAATCGAAAATAGGGAAAAAGGTGGAACCGAGAACCGTCCCAAGTTTTTCGGTTCGATTCCGGTACAGGAATTCAGTAATTCCCAACGAGTACTAAAGTTTTTAAAAAACTCATCTTTTTCGTTGTCCATCATTGATAAAGAACATGCTATAACAGTAAAAACATATACAAAAATATCTCCAACAATGTAAATCGTTTCAATAATTTCAATTGTTCAAAATAATATAAAAAAATCACAAAATGTCAAGATGTTACAGAGTAGCTTATAATTGTTCAAAAGTATTAAGAACACGCGTTTGTTTTCCAAACCTCCAAAACGCTTAATGTTTTATCACTTATTTCTCTTTATAACTTCGTACCGCTTCTTCCATCACTTTAACAACCTCATCATCATTAAAAAGATCTTCAAATTCATCCAAATTTATTGTCACATGGTATCTAATCAGTTATGATCACAATAAAATTGAAAAAATATATAGAAAAAACTTACTTGCATGTTGATGAATGATGTTGATAATTATATTTGAATTTCGAATGACATTAGTAATTGTAAATTGATTGTTTGGTATTATTTGGAATGAATTAAAGGTCAAGGTTTTAATTTATTCTTGTTTTTAAGGTTTTAGATTTATTTTGTTACATCTTAGTATTGGGTTGGTGTTTTTTTCTAGGTTTTCTTAAAAGGCTGCAAGTACACAAAATCGTAAAAAAAAAAACCCTATTAAATTTCTTATTTCAAAAGAGTCGGTACATTTCAGAAAAATGCTGGAACCGTCCCGAGAACCAAAAATTTGAAATTTTAAGAAAACCAAAAACCGTACCATGATTTTAATATACTGTTCGATTCCTAATCAGTATCGGTACAATTCACTACAACAAATTTGTCATTTTTACACGTTTTTTTCTTCGCACTTTATAAAGTGTGAACTTTTTCTTAAAGGTATTCACGCTTAAGAGTGTGAATAGTTGTTTTAAAATCTTCACACTTAAAAAGTGTGAAGAATTTTCAATCTCACACTTAAAAGTGTGAAGAATTATTTAAAAATCAAAATCATCACACTAAAAAGTGTGAAGAATTGTTTTAAAACCCTCGCACTTAAAAGTGTGAAAATATTTATAAACCTTCACACACAAAAGTGTGACAATATTTGCTACACCCAATTGGTTCACACACATGCTAGTGTGAACTTTTTAATTCTTCACGCTTTAAAGTGTGGCGCTATGCTCTAATAAATGTGAGCATGTTACTATTTTGTTGTAGTGGTTCATCGGTTCTTTTGGTTCCTCGATTCTTTTTAACATCCCAAAATTAGAGAGATAAAATATTTTTGTCATTCTTTTACATTTACAAGAGATTACGAGTTAGATCATTCACAATCTTTTAGTAGCTTCATAATTTTGACAACTCATTAATTTGTAAATCTTTTTATTTTATAAACTATTTTCACAATATGTAAACTTTATAAACTAACATTAACGCATACATTAAATTATAAATACATTCACGAATTCTGATATTTTCATGCTACCTACACATGACACACATATCCACTATAATTGAAACAAAAGTTAACTTTTTCGTGAGTTTTAAATCAATTATCAAGGGATTTGCTGATGAGTGCAATTGGGCATCTTTTAAACTATAAATACATGTATTTGACATGTAATTTTAATGCACTCAAACTTTCTTTTTTCCAATAAAAAACACACTTAATTAGCATTCAATAAGTGAAATTTTACTATAAATAAATGTGATTTTTAATTAAGTATAATCAAACTTTTCATATATTTACACTATAAAAAGTGCCCAGTGAGCACACATTAGCAAATCCCTTATCCCATTATAGACGCATTTATAAGTTTAGAGAAATTATGCTCACTCAAATTTTACAAAGAGATTTTCACACAATTGGAGTGTTTACATTTTTTAGGATCAATTAAAGAGAAAAAAGAGAATATAAGAGTGAGATCACCAATGATAAAAATCAATGTCATTGTGTGAAAATCTGTTTGTAGAATTTGACTAAACATAGCATTTCTTATAATTTATATCGTTTTAAGAACAATCTATCAGAGTTTTATCAATTTAAGGGTGTCACCATCTTAAGTTGCCCCTATGTGGATGTATTTTAACTTTTTTCAAAATTGAAGACAAACTTACAAATATTTGATTATGAACAACGTTGTAGCCACTACGGCTATAAATGAACCAGACTGACACATATAAGGATTTATTCATGTTGCTCGTTTTAACCGAACAAACAAATGTGCATGGACACTTAAACAAATGATTTTTTTGTTCATGCTCGTTCTTTAAAAACTGAGTTTGCCCGGGTTCGTTTATATTTGTTTTTTTCTTTTAAATGTTGAACGAACATAAACAAACGTATAAAACAAGTAAAATATTCAAAATAAATATAACGTTTTATTTTGCATGTGTTCGTGTGTTTAGGTATGCCCATTTTATTAAAAGTATATACTAAAAAGATTTGAATTTGAACAAAAACAAATAAACGAATGAATAATTAGATGCACTTTTTAACTAAAAATTAATCTAAAATCATGTTCATGTTCGTTTATTTAATAAATAAATAAACAAACAATAATGAACTTTTTACTCGATAATTCATGTAATGTTCAATAAAAGTTCGATTCTTTTACAGCCCTAGCAGTCATCGTTATATTTATTTAAGGATTGTGCTACATTTCTTAAGACATGAGCTTATATTTGCTCACACGCTCTGTTTTCGGTAATGACTCATTTTATGTTCTTATGTATAATATTATTATTATTTAAGCATTTTATATGTATGTGTATATATATGCATGTCTTTTTTTATTTTCTTTAATTTGTATGTTTGATAATACCTCATGTATCAGATACACTTGTTATGCATTTTATATATGTTATATTTTTATGTGTCTAATGCTTATATATCTCTATTGTTTTATATATTTATGATTATATATGACTCTACTATATATGTCTATATGCATTGTATTCTTATATATGACTTTATTCTCACATGTACACGCAAGTAATAATACACGTCGTATTTGTGCACTCTCCCTCACACATACACTTGCCGAATGACTCTCTGGATAATCTATTTATCCTCGGGTTTACCTCCGTTGGGATGTATAATTTCCTTCATCCCACCTCTCTCATACTCCCACTTTGTAAAATTACATGTCGTTGTTGTATTGTGCCCCACAAAATGTGTTTCATATGTTATGCATTTCGAGTGTTGTATTGTGCCCCACAAAATGTGTTTCATATGTTATACATTTCGATTTCAAATCACGACATTCAATGAATGCAAACAAATAATGAATAAGACATACAAAGAATCAATAAGACATGGCCTGATGGCCTACCCAATAACAAGTAGTTTTAGTTTACCCAGGGCCGTCTTGCAGCACATGTGTCAAAAAACAAGCCTTATTAAATGCAAAAATTGTAAACACTTGTATTTATTAATTTATAATATTAAAACAAATTTTTTGGCTAGTTACATCTTACTTTACATCAATAAACATATAAAAACTTTGTAAGATGATTGGATTTTCCTTGTTTAGTTTACCATGAAAGGATGCGCGATTCTTTTGACTCATATGTAAACGGTCTAACCAGAGTATCCAGTGACTGTTTCCGGCCCTTATTACATTTTTATTTATTTGGTTCATAATGATATATCTACATTATGATATTTGTTAATAATATAATGATGATATTGTTAACAATATATTTGAGTATGTATAATAAGGCTTCTATAATTCTTATCGTAGTCGTCAATCAAAATTTCTTTATTGATGACGTATAGTACGGATAGCAGGTTTACTGAACCTGGGCTACGCTATACAACCGGGCTCCGGCCCAATAAACAAACAAATTGGGCCCCGACCCAAAACCGAATATGACTAAATCCCAAGCCACGAGCATGGCATAGTTCGGACATACAAGGACGTATACGAACCACTTGAGCGGCACTCCTGAAGTACGCTTAAGGACCGGCCCACGGTCCGAAAAGTGATCCGCGTCCACAATCATCGATTGAGCTACGTATCCTCGCCTGACGAGGGTCCCACTTCGGCCACTATGGCAATATGCGAAGTACTAGGAAACCCTAGTATTCTGACCACCTATAAAAGGTAACCTCAATACACACATGCGAGGTACAATTTTCTCACACGTTCTAATACTTATTCTGACAACATGGGTACTTACTCTCACGCCGGAGCTTAATCGTGGGGCCCGTCCCCACAATAAGGCTAACGATTTATTTTTCATCTGTGTAGGTATCCAATCTATCACTTGGTTCAGTGCAAGGTCTACAAAACGGACAGTCTACTTAAGGCATCCCAACATACACCAAGCCCAATTCTAACCCTTTTACAAATTTTACACTAACAAGTTGGTGCCATCCATGGGACCCAGTGCATAACTGCGTTCTCAAAAATACTTGCCATGAGCCGTAACTCAAACCCTGTTACTCCCGCACCTACGCCCGCCGTGCGGAATACGGGGGTAAGAGGCACATAAGCAGTATTGGAAGATGATGGTGGGCCTACACCTGACACAGATCTCTGTGATTACTGTGAAAAGAATTACGACAAGATACTATCCATCATTGCAGAGAAGTTTCATGATGAGTGCTCAAACACTCATCATTTTTGGTCTAATCTGAACTGCAAAACATACAAAAACACTCAGTAATGCATCAAAATACTGAAAATATTTCAAAATCGTGTTTTATATGTTTTAGATGCAAAATGAGCAAAAACAAACGAAAAACGTACAAAGTTTGCAAAATTGGCAGTTTCAGTCCCCCAACTTTCAAAAATTGGCAAAACTAGTCCCTGGATATTCAAAATATAGAAAATTATCACCAAAGGTCATTTTGAAATCATAAAATGTCATATTTAGTCCTTTGGTGAAAAATTGGAAAGTTTTGGAAATTTACACTTTTGGTCCCTGGAGTTTCAGATTTTGGCAAATTCAGTCCCTGGTGGGATAATTTTGAAAGAAAAATCATTTTTGGTCCTTAAAAATCATAAATTATCAAAAATGATCCTTGGGTGAGAATTTTGAGGAAATTACATGTTTAATCCCCGGATTTTGAAAATTGACACAATTGGTCCCCAGGAAACGTAATTTTGGAAAATATTAAATATTGGTCCGTGGGTTATCAAAACTTGTCAAATTTAGTCCTTGTAACTACTTTGTGAAAATTTCATTTTCAGTCCCCACTTTTCATAAATTACAAAGTTGGTCCTTGTGGTATTCAAAGTTACAACCAAACGGACCAAGAGCTAAACAAAAACCAACCCACAACACACCCCTTATTTCACCTCCAGCCCACACCTCACTCCCCAGCCCAATCCATACATCCGGCCCACTCCCCTAAACCTTTAATAAACCTGGTCGTTTGACCAGGTCAAACACCAACACCCTCACCCCTAACCTTCATCCCTAACCTCCATTACCACCCTTAAACCCAGGTTCTTGCCTCCCCCCTCCTCACCAACTATCATAAATGCTCACCTACATTCAACCCCCCTCCAACCCTCATTTATTACCCACACCAAATCCCACTCAAACTGCCTCTCCCCTGTTCCCGCCAAAAATACTTTAAACGGCCAAGATCACATGAGGCCATCCAATGGCTGCAAATGGATGTGGGAAAGTCAAGACATGCCTCCAGGCTTATAAAAAGAAAAGAAAAAGAAGAGAAGAGGCAGTAGATAGAGTAGTTAAATAGTTTAGTGTAGAATAGTTTTAATCTCATTTCATGTTCTAGTTTATTTTCTAGTTAAGAACTTGTACTCTTTTCAATCTCAGTGTATTTAAAGATAATTCCAAGTATCAATTTCAGTTAAAGAGTTTGTAATCAGTTTATGCAATTTTTTTAGTGAAATTGACAACCTCACTCAAATATTGTCAAAAGCTGTTTCAATGTTCCATTAAGTGTTATTAATATCACTAGTAAGCTTCTTTAAGGTTTCAAAGCTTTTAATTCTAGTTCTAATTTAGTTTCACTAAAATACCTAAAATACCAAGAAAAATAAATGAAAATTCAGAAATTAGTAAGGAAAGTGATACAAGCCAGGAGAATGGATGATTATGGATTCCTTTGGGTTTAGTGCCTAGTGGTAGGCTATAGGTTGTGGTTTGGTTACCTTGGCATCTCTGTCTCAGTTTAATCCACTGTAAGCCATTTCCTAATTTTCTGTCATTCAATATAGCATAGGGAATTCAGTACTAATTTTAGTTTAATTATACTTATTTAGTGTTAATTTAAGATTAGATTTCATAGTTAAGGTTTTAGTTGCTAGGTAGCTTTGAAAATCTGTCATTTTAAGTTTTTTTTAAGAGGTGTTTGGTTTTAGTTTGTTAGAAGTGATCTTGTTGGTATACATGGTTAGACTTGATTGATACATGCTGCATTAGATATATGTAGATCATTTAGGGCATTAAAATCAGTAGGTATTTGCTCAAAAGTCAAATCTCATTATAATCTTGCATATTTCT
Organism: Artemisia argyi; assembly: GCA_030686995.1. NCBI lineage: Eukaryota > Viridiplantae > Streptophyta > Magnoliopsida > Asterales > Asteraceae > Artemisia > Artemisia argyi. Next base: position 59,203,347 of record CM060677.1, on the reverse strand, counting down.
GAATCTGTTAACAGTTAGGGTACATTACCATGATCATAGGCACATATCTAGCTAACATAACATGGATTAGCTTCATTTTAGTATAAAATTGCATAAACAATCAGTTAGGAGTAATCAAAGTTGAACAAAGTCAAAACTCCAAGTTCTAAGCAAAAAGTCAAAGTTTCCATTTCAGATTTTTTTCAAAAATTCAAGCAATTGTTTTGATTTTTGTACTTGCTTTCAAAGCTTGAAATTTGTTTCTAATTGTTGCCTACCAGCCCATATTTAAGTTTCTTGCTTCACCATATTTTTGTGAATTTTACACTGGGCCCCACATTGCCCAAAACACACCTGCAGGGCTGCAACCTCCCCTGTTCACAGCAGCATCACCACCACCATCACCACTTTGTGGTGGTGTTCTGGCCACCTCAGTGGGCCCCAGGCCACCAATTTGGTTCCTTTCCACCCCCTCCTACCAGGGAAGTGGTATTGACCCAGGGCTTTGACCTGAGAACCACTGGGTCCCACCTAATTTAGCCCATCTTTTCTGTCCCCATTTTCAGTCCTAAATTAAGTTTCAATGTGCTTATTTGTAGCTTATAGCTTATTCTGAGGTCCAATTGTGCTTTTTCCAGCTTATGCATGTTTCATTAACTCATTTAAACCAGATTCAACCAGAGTGGGCCCCACCTTAGCTGATTTTAGCTTCTTTTGCCCATGGTCAACAAAAGTCAACTGTTGACCAAATAAGCACCTCAAGTGCTTATTTTTGATTTTCATAAAAGTTGTTTTTGTAAAAGTTTGTTGTTTTTAGTTGTAAAATAAGTTTGTATAAGAAAAATCCAAAAAAGTTAATTTAATTATAAGTGATAGTTTCTATTTAATGTAATTTAATTTTCATTTTCATTTTTAAATTTTTATTTAGTACTTGTCATTTTTATATTTTTATTAATTACCTATTATATTAAAGTATTTATAGTAATTTTCTCAGATTTTTATTTCATCATTTAGTATTTATTAGAATTAATATTAGTTTTATTAATTATTAATTAATATTAAGTTTTAAATAGCATAATTAGTTTTTATAAGGTAAAACCTAGTTTTTATATTTTTTTTCTAGCTTTTATATGTTATAAAATAATTTTAGAAATTTTCTTAGCATTTTTACTGTTCATTTAGTATTTTTCTTAATTTAAAATAGTTTAATTAGGTAATTAGTAATTAATTAGTAATTAATTAATATAAAATTCACAAAAAGACAAAAACACTTATTTTTAATTTTAAAAGTTGTTTTTAGTTATTTTATAATTTTAGGAATTTTATTTTCACCTTTTTAGTATTTAAATAATATTGTATTATATTTAAGTTACTTAAATATTATTAATAAGTAATAATTAGTAATTAATTAATATTAAATAATTAAATTGTGTAAAATTTGATTTTAATTTTCTAAAAATTTTCTTTTACCTTTAGGTTTGTAAAAAAGTCATTTTCACCCACTGGGTGTTTTCAGATTTCCGTTTTTACTTTTTATTTTGTACGTTCGCGTTTTATTTAAACGTAACGTACGCGTTTTTAGGTTTTTAACGTTTCTGGTTTTTCCTAGCTTCCAGTCTTATTCGTATAGCTTGTTTAAGCTATTTCATTGTAGATTCCTCAGTTCAATCAATCACAAACCCCTTTTTCATCCAAATTCACCCGATCACGAAACCGTTTGTTAACAATTCACACCTCGTCGGGACATAACGACCCGGGGAAACCTTATATTACCCGGAGTATTGATCTAGGCTATTTAACTTTGTTGACCATTCTTTGGTCAATTTAAGTTGGTGGTTTAGCATCAATCATTTCATCAAGAAAAGAAGCAGCAAAAACTCAATGAAATCAAAGCTAACCTCGCCTTTGAAGAAGAGTCACGGTAGTCTGAATCCAGAACACCCTCCCGGAAGAAAGATCTCAGAAAGAAAATTGAAGCTAAACGTGCCCAGAGTGAAACCAACAGCCTCGATCCGTGAAGCAACAGATCAAGGTCACCAAGGGGAGAGAGCCGGACAGAAGAAATGTGTTCAAGAAATTGAAGAAAGGGGTATTCCATAGACTCAGAAGCAGAGAGAGGAGTGTCTCCACTTACTCGCGAGACCCCCGACGACAACCTCATAACAATGACAGAAGAAGGGAGGAAAGCTATTAACAGACAGTCTGATCTCGTGATTCCGGGAGACATCATAGCCATAGGGGGTCGTCCAGGAGGGATGGCTTCTTAGAAATAGATGACTGGAGTCACAGGAGCGAGAGATCAAGATCGAGGAAGCGGAGGTCCGAAGTTAACGATGACGACCTGGCGCAGTCATGGATGTGCCGAGATTCTGATCCATTCACTCACCGCATCCGTTACTTTGAAGTGCCAAGGCGAACTCGTCTGCCTACTCAGGTCAAGATGCGTTGATCTCAGTTGAGCAAATTGATCTTACAGAAGCTGACTTGTAGTTGTAACTTTAAACAGAATGCGGAAAATAATGTTTAACTTAAGAAGAACAATGTAAACAATCAACACTTCAATATATTGAATATACGAGCACTCAACAATGTTAGGGCTTTACAACCTTGAAGTTAATCGACTCTAACTTTGATACGTACCTAACTCTAACCCTAGGAACATCCTTTTATAGACTAAGGAGTCCTAATCAGTTTACAATTACTTACTACACAAGATAATATCTTTTCTATAATTACAAAACACGTATATGTACTTATCACTTGAGCAGCAGAATATAATACACTAGCAGTAGAATCTCAGCAACAGAATATCCAGCAGTAGAATGTTTTCACTAGCAGCAGAATGATTTACTCTAGCAGCAGCATTACACTTAGAATATTTTCTGAACAACAGAATCTCCAAACCCAACAATCCTCCCCTAAACTTGATATTTGCTCTCCAAATCATCAAGTTTCTTCAAAGCATAGATAAACACCTGGAGGATGCTTCCAAACACTTTACTTCTTCTTTCTTAAGCTTGGGTCTAGAATCTTTTCATACTTTTGCAGCAACTTGTAAGCCAGATGATCAGATAGAAAATGTCTTTGAAGTTGTAGTATACTAGGCTGTACCATTTGAGTTAAAATTTCAGTATGAAAGTTCAGCACATGATAATCTTTCTCCACCAACATATAGATAGTTGACCCTCCAATTGTTAAAGCATGAACTCCACAGGATTGATACATGAACCATTCTTGAAATTTTCTTGTCTTCAATTTCATCCATTCAATATTTGTACCAAATACATTTCTACAACATCCAATATTTCCTTCCTATAACTCTTTATTAATAAAGTACACGTTGTCAATGACACTGTGTTGAAATAAATAGTGCATAAAAACGTTATTAATATTTCTCAATATCCCTATGTTTTGACGATCACAAAATGTTAAATCATTAAACGTAAAATCATTATGTAAACAAGTATTCAGTTACAAAATATCATTCCATCCAACTAAATTACTTAAAGTATGAATAAACAATTACCCAATACATTTTATGATCAAAGGAAGTTTTATTTAAACATTACAAAGTTTATAAAATGATATAAACATTTTATACATTTAGAAAAACACTTTTCGAAATTAAAGGAAAATGTTTAATTCATAATAAATATGTGAATTCAAATTTTTAACCAAAATCAGTTAGATTTTCACCAAATAAACTTTCTCTAGAAAAAGGTAAAGATTCTGGCCGTTACAGGAGGGCGGCCCCCTTAATTTTATGGGGGCCAGCCACCATTTAAGGGGGTCGGCACGCTCCTGTGACCAGGAATCTTTGCTTATAAATAATGGTTCATTCCTGCATTTTTTCCATACCTTTTGCACTAAAAATTTCTGTCCAAATCCTTTCAAAACATCCTTCTAAACCCTTTGATCATAAGTTTATTAGTTCTTGTTTCAAGTGATCCAATCCTTCACCACTCAAAGTGCAAGAGAAGAATACTCCTTCTATTTCAAATCAAGAAGTATTGAAGATTAGTTGTATAGCTTGTGTAAATATATTGTAAAGTTGTGTAGTGTTTGTAATAAGTAGATTTAGGTGGGTTTGTAATTAAGTATAGTAGAAGTATTCGTGTGAAGAAGTAGTGAAGTAGTATTGGTGTGTAAAAGTTGTGAAGAAGGTGTGCCAAGTCGTGAAGAAGTTGTGGAAAACTAGAAGGGGGGTTGAATAGTTTTACGTCGTTTTAATTGTTATAAAACAAATTGTTTAAAAGTTTTCGTTGATTTATAAAATATAGATTCGATGGTATATGAAATCTAGTTATACACAATATGAAAAACACTAAGTATATATACTATGAAGCAATAATTATGTAAGTAATGAAATAAGTAAAAGATGGAAAGATCAAACCGAGAGACAAGCGATTTATAGTGGTTCGGCTACAAGGCACCTTCCTTGCCCTACTCCACTCCCCGAGCACCTAACTCGAGAGTTTTCTTCACTATATCAACAAGCTCCCTTATGGCGGAGAAAACCTTACACACCAATTTACACACCACAATATCTTCACACCTAGATCACAACTAGTACACACCAATTCACTACTTAATCACACCACTTCTTTCACACCTATCTTCTACACACCATTAATCTACACACCAATCTTCTACACACCAATACTTCTACACACCAATTCTTCTACACACCAATCTTCTTCCTAACTTATCTTTTTCTCAACTATTCTCTAACAAATATTCACAACTAATCACACTATGAAATAATAATCAATGATGATGCTCAAACAACTTAGATGTGGAGATCACAACTAGTTGTAATACTTCTTGTCTTGAGGGATAGAAGTATTCTTCTCTTGCACTTGAATGGATTATGTATGGATCACTTTGAAACAAAGATTTAAGAATGTATGATCAAAGGATTTATAGATTGGAAATGGAGATCTAGAACAGAAAGTTCTGGAGTGCAAAAGGTGGGGAAAAAATCCAGGTTTAAGGTGGTATTTATAGGCAAAAGTTTCTGACAGAGGAGCGTGGCCGGTCCCCTTAAATCATGGCCGGTCCCCTTAAATTTAAGGGGACCGCCCTTTATAATTAAGGGGGCCGCCCAGCTGAAACGGCCAGAAACTTTGTCTTTTAGTGGGGAAAGTTTATTTGGTGAAAAACTAACTGATTTTGGTTAAATATTTGAAATCATATATTTAGTATGATTAAAACATTTTTCCTTATTACCAAAAGTGTTTTTCAAAAATATATAATAAGATTATATAATTAAATAAACTTTGTATTAGTTAATTAAATACCCCTTTGATCATACATTGCACTAAACACTTTGTTTATTCATACCTTAAATGATTTGGATGTAAAGAGAAATATTAATCACCAAATACTTGTTTATGTCATAAGTTTTAGTTCTTTGAGGTTATATTTTGTAATGATCAAAACATAGAGATATTGATAAAAACTTAATAATGTTTTTAGGCATTATTTATGTCAACAATCTCCCCCTTTTTGATTATTACAAAACCTTAAACTCAAAAGATTTAAAACTTGTTATTAGACAAGTATTATAGAGTTTACCATTTCTCTTCTCCCCCTTTTTGTAAAATCAAAAAGGTTAGGCCGAATAATCTTCGTGAAAGAAGTTTAAACGGGTAGAGAACTCCCCCTTGATGTATGCTCCCCCTCGTTTGAGAGCACAAAGGGAACGAGCAATTGGAATCTTGGCTACAAAAATATTTTGAAGAGAACAACACACATATATATGCAAAAACAACAATTATGCAAATAAAAATAGATTCATTCAAGCATGATAGAAATAATTAGCATAACAACATTCAATATGCTTGTAGCATATTGATTACAATAAAACAAAATAAAAGATATAGTCCTATATTGCCTAAGAGAGCACTTGGACTTGCTTGCAACCCATGGTTGATTTGTTTTATTTGCTTGAAGGAAAACATAAGCATGGAGCTTAGATGTTTTATTGAGGTGGATATGGGGTGTTGTATGGAGCGGAAGAAGTGGATCTCACGATGTTGTATCGTGTTAAGGGTGGTATTGGATGATTACGAGTGAGAAGATATTCAATCCAAGAAATATCTTCACTCAAGTAGAGGATTTGTTTTTGAAGGAATATGCAACAAGGGCAAAAGTGAGTGTGATTTGTAACTTGATCCAAGTTAAGAGAGTGGGGAAGGCAATTTGCATAGGGTGATGATGGAGGTAGCCCTTTGTTGCGTTGTGCAAGATGCATAGCAAGGAGATCACTAAGATCATGGATTTGGTTTATTTCATCACGGAACTTTTGTTTTTCCGTGGCAATGTGAAGGGGATCATAGGTTTGGTATGGATGAGTTGGGTTTGAGTAGTTGGAATTGTAGTTTGATGGTTGATCAAACTTGCATGGATCATTATAAGTTGTTGGAGGTTGAGAGGTGTAGTTTGGCTTGAAGGAAGATGTTTGGCCAATGTTGTATGGTTTGTAAAGTGGATCAAATGAATGCCTTTATTGGTTTGATGCAAAGTTTGGGAAATAAGAGGTTGGTGGTGAGGAATGATTTCCAACTTCATTTGTGATGATGGATTTGTTTCGAGGACTTTTTCGTCGCCAAACGGGTTTTTCCGTCATCCTTGCTAGCCTTGAGGCTTTTGATTTTGGTTTGTTTGGAGAGTTCATGATGGGATGAATGGAGAGCTTTGAGGATTGGGGTTATTTATAGTGTAAGATTTGTGTGTTTAAGGATGGATAAAGTTTGTTTGGAGGATTAGGACAAAATGTGTTGGTGAAAAATGGGAAATGTAGGTTGAAATGGGCTAAAAAGCAGAAAAGATTCTGTAAACCCGACCATCAGATGGCCGGTCCCCTTAATTAGGGGGCGGTCCCCTTAAAATTAAGGGGGCCGCCTTACATAATTAAGGGGGCCGCCCATCTGGTGATTTCCAGATTGCCAGAATTGGGTTTTTGGCAGAAAATTTGCAGAAAGGTTGTGTTTTTGGACTTGGATTCAAGCAAGTTCAATTCCTTTAGGCAATATAGCATCTAATCTAACATTAGATATCATGCAAAAACACATAGGCACAAGAGCAAATAATCAACACATAATAAGCAATAGGAGGTAAGTAAATGCAAGCACACTTAAGCTTCCTAAGGCACCTATCTTGAATTAAAGGCAAGGGCAATTAGTGAGTGAAAGACTAATGATGGATCAAGATGACACCATTACTAGTGAATATGTCCTAGTGAGTGTCTATATGCAACAAATGTGGAGTTGTGATTGTTTCGACACCTAGAAGCAAAAAGAAATAACGATCCTAAGAAACAATTCAAATGATCTCCTTGATTCAATTTTTGCTCGATCATGAATGTCAAAGACATATATTAGATTATATACCTTGACAATTTATGTGAGAGTTTATGCATGATTTTGAAATACAATGTTTTTAGAATTAGTCAACAATGCAATGAAAATGATTTTCATGTGATTCCTAGATTGTGAGAATAAAGATTAGAGAGAATTGATTGAGTTTTTTTTTATAAAATTTATGCAAAGAAAATAAATCTTCTCAATCTTAAGTTTTGTGCGAAATAGATTCCTAGACTCAGAGAAGATGGAATGAAAGAAAAATAAATTTTCATGCAAGTATAACTTAGAATTAATTCAATGTAATTTAGTCAACTTGTTCCATCATTCCTAATCCTAAACGCAAGTGGTTGAATAATTCACGCTTAAGGGGTTTTGTGAATATATCCGCAATATTGTCTTCCGATGCAACCTTTTCTATAGATATATTTCCTTTTTGTACATTATCCCTAAGAAAATGGTGACGTATTTCTATGTGTTTAGTCCTAGAGTGTTGTACCGGATTTTTGCTTAAATCTATCGCACCTTTGTTATCGCACATAATTGGGACATTTTCTAACCTAATGCCATAGTCTACGAGAGCTTGTTTCATCCATAGTGCTTGTTGACATGCCTTTCCGGCGCTTACATATTCGGCTTCGGTGGTAGAGATAGCAAGAGCGGTTTGCTTTTTCGAAAACCAAGACGTTAGACAACATCCCATAAACGTGCAAATACCGCTAGTACTCTTTCTATCTACGTAGTCTCCCGCATGATCCGAATCCGCATAGACAATGGTTTCTATGCCGGATTCCTTAGGATACCATAATCCTAAGTGTATAGTGCCTTTAACGTATCGGAAGATACGCTTAACCGCTTCTAGGTGAGAGGTTTTGGGATCCTCTTGAAAACGGGCACAAAGGTAGACACTAAACATGATATCGGGTCTACTTGCCGTCAAGTATAGTAAACTACCTATCATTCCTCTATACTTGGTGTTATCTACGGACTCACCTTCATCGTCCTTTGTGAGCTTTACCTCCGTAGACATGGGTGTTTTCATGGGTTTTGAGTCTTCTAGGCCAAATTTCTTAAGCATTTCCTTAATGTACTTAGATTGGTTAAAGAATATTCCATCATCTAATTGTTTTATTTGTAATCCTAGGAAGAAGTTAAGTTCACCCATCATACTCATCTCAAACTCATCATGCATGATTTTGGCAAACTCATCACACATGTCTTGACAAGTCGATCCAAATATAATGTCATCAACATATATTTGAACAATGATGAGATTTGGGTCTTTCCTTTTAGTGAAAAGAGTGTTATCTACCATTCCCATGGAATAATCATGTTCAATAAGAAAAGCTTTTAATCGATCATACCAAGCTTTGGGAGCTTGTTTGAGTCCATACAAAGCTTTCTTTAACTTATAAACATAATCAGGTTTTGCGAAGTCAATGAATCCTGGAGGTTGTGCCACATATACCTCCTCATTGATAAAACCGTTAAGGAATGCACTTTTCACATCCATTTGAAATAACTTAAAATCTAGGGCGCAAGCATAGGCAAGTAATATCCTAATTGATTCTAGTCTAGCTACGGGGGCATAAGTTTCATCATAATCAATTCCTTCTTGTTGATTATAACCTTGGGCAACTAACCTAGCTTTATTCCTAGTAACTATTCCATTCTCGTCTAACTTATTTCTATATACCCATTTGGTTCCTATGATGGTCATATCCTTTGGATTTGGGACTAGTTCCCAAACATCATTTGCCTTAAATTGATTTAATTCTTCTTGCATAGCTATAATCCAACTTTCATCCTTTAAAGCCTCACTAATATTCTTAAGTTCTATTGTTGAGAGGAAACAAAAGAAGTTGTTTTTATCTTGGGCTTGTGATCTAAGGGTTCTTTGGTTAAGATGTCCTATTATATTATCTAATGGATGTGATCTAGATTCTTTAATATTAACAGTTTCGTTATTTTCTAAGTGGATGTCTTCATTATCATTTCCTATGGGTTTTGTTTTACTAACCTCAATAGCTTCATCTTCGACTAAATTATCATCTTCTAAAGGTAGCGTTTTAGGAGGTGGTGGTGTTTCATCAAATGTTACATTTAGTGATTCCTCTACTTTCATGGAGTGTTTGTTAAGTATTATATATGCTTTACTATTTTGTGAGTATCCTAAAAATATTCCTTCATATGATTTTGGATCAAACTTAGTGAGGTAGTCCTTAGTGTTTAAAATATAGCATTTACTTCCAAATACCCTAAAGTAGCTTAAGTTTGGTTTTCTATCTCTTAATAACTCATAAGGAGTTTTTCCTAGAATTCTTCTAATTGATACCCTATTTAAAATATAAGTCGATGTATCTACGGCGTGACACCAAAATTTTTGTGGAATGGATTGTTCATTTAACATAGTTCTACTCATTTCTTGTAGTGACCTATTTTTTCTTTCTACTACCCCATTTGATTGAGGAGTACGAGGAGCGGAGAAATTGTGAGATATTCCATTTAACTCACAATATTTTTCGAATTGTATTTCGTTATCAAATTCCCTACCATGGTCCGTCCTAATGGCAACTATTGAGCATCCTAATTTATTTTGAATCATTTTACTAAATATTTCGAATTTTTCAAAGGCTTGGGTTTTGTCACTTAAAAACCTAGTCCACGTGTATCGTGAGTAGTCATCTACTATTACTAAGGTATATTTGTTTCCTCCATAGCTCCGCACAGCGGATGGACCAAAAAGATCCACATGTAATAATTCTAGGCACCTAGTAGTGGATACTATATTCTTAGCTTTGTGACTAGCATGAGCTTGTTTTCCAATTTTGCATGCATCACAAAAATGCTTGTCATATTTTAGATTAGGCAAATTTCTAACTAATTCCTTAGAGGCCAAAGATTGTATTTGTTGCATGTTAGCATGTCCTAATCTCCTATGCCACAATGTAGAGTTTTCATCTAGGGTCGTTAGGCATATCCTATCTTCAGGTTTGTTTCCTAGTTTCATAACATATACTCCTCCTTTCCTAATACCTCTACCTATAATTTTTCCATTCTTAACTATTTCGCTATCTTCTTCGGAAAAGATAACTCTACATTTATTATCGCATATTTGGCCTACACTAAGTAAGTTATATGTTAAATTATTTACATGTTCAACATTTTCAATAGTAAGTGAGTCTTGAGAAATCGTACCTTTGCCAATAATTTTTCCACGCAAGTCACTACCGAAAATAACGTTACCTCCATTGTATGCCTTGTATGTAGAGAATAGCTTGCGATTCCCCGTCATGTGCCTCGAACATCCGCTATCCTTGATCCATTCGTCAGGCTCCAAGTCAATTCCAAGGCATATTTCGTCGGTTGCATTTGCCACAAAGCACTTTTCTTCTTTTGGTTTTTCCACTTCTTCTTTATCACTATCACTCCATGTTCCACTAACAAATGCGCTTTGATTTTCATAACCTGGCGGCTTTAAACATTCTCCAACGAGATGATTTGGACTTCCACATCTAAAGCACTTTCTTTTCACGTAATTATCACTCCTATTTCTTTGGAACACCTTTCTTTCGTCACGTGGTGATCTAGTGAATCTTCCTCGTCTCTTGAAGAATTTCTTGAATTCTCTTACGGCCATCGCATATTCTTCATCTTCACTCTCGTCACTTGAATCATCATCTTCACAAGGTTCCATTTTGGCTTTTAGAGCAATGGATTTGATTTGTTCTTTCTTGACTTTGACCGTTTCCAAATCTCTTCTTATAATTTCTTCATGGACTTTCAAGTTGCCGATAAGCTCATCTAGTGATAATGTCATCAAATTCTTTGATTCTTCAATAGACGTGACTTTAGCTCGCCATTTCGGATGTAATGCCCTAAGAAATTTCCTAACACAATTTTTACTAGAAAATGTCTCATCAAGTGCTTTTAAACTTGTGATGATGGTGTTAAATTTAGCAAAAGCATTATCAATTGATTCCTCTTCCGGAATCGTAAATTGTTCATATTGATGTACAAGAAGATCTATTTTGTTATCTTTAACTTGACTATTACCTTGGTGAGTGATTAGTAAAGAATCCCAAATTTCTTTTGCGGTTTTACACATAAAAATTCTTTCATATTCTTTACGTGGTAACGCATTATAAATAACCATTTTAGCCTCATTATTTTTTGCTAGTTTCTTTTTCAAATCATCATTTTGTTTTTCAAAATCTACAATTTCATCCATTTTAGTTTCAACATTATATTGAATAGGAGGAAAATCACCAAAGGTAATAATATGCCAAAGATCAAGATCTTTTGATTTCACATAGGTTTCGAATCTATTTTTCCAATATAAAAATCCATCACTTTCAAATAGTGGTGGTCTTTGCATAGATTGCCCTTCTAAATATTTTTCAGATTCCATAGATCGTTACAAGTTTTAAAATACAATATATTTTAAAAATCTTGCTAGACGTGGCTCTGATACCAATTGTGGAAAACTAGAAGGGGGGGGGGGGGTTGAATAGTTTTACGTCGTTTTAATTGTTATAAAACAAATTGTTTAAAAGTTTTCATTGATTTATAAAATATAGATTCGATGGTATATGAAATCTAGTTATACACAATATGAACAACACTAAGTATATATACTATGAAGCAATAATTATGTAAGTAATGAAATAAGTAAAAGATGGAAAGATCAAACCGAGAGACAAGCGATTTATAGTGGTTCGGCTACAAGGCACCTTCCTTGCCCTACTCCACTCCCCGAGCACCTAACTCGAGAGTTTTCTTCACTATATCAACAAGCTCCCTTATGGCGGAGAAAACCTTACACACCAATTTACACACCACAATATCTTCACACCTAGATCACAACTAGTACACACCAATTCACTACTTAATCACACCACTTCTTTCACACCTATCTTCTACACACCATTAATCTACACACCAATCTTCTACACACCAATACTTCTACACACCAATTCTTCTACACACCAATCTTCTTCCTAACTTATCTTTTTCTCAACTATTCTCTAACAAATATTCACAACTAATCACACTATGAAATAATAATCAATGATGATGCTCAAACAACTTAGATGTGGAGATCACAACTAGTTGTAATACTTCTTGTCTTGAGGGATAGAAGTATTCTTCTCTTGCACTTGAATGGATTATGTATGGATCACTTTGAAACAAAGATTTAAGAATGTATGATCAAAGGATTTATAGATTGGAAATGGAGATCTAGAACAGAAAGTTCTGGAGTGCAAAAGGTGGGGAAAAAATCCAGGTTTAAGGTGGTATTTATAGGCAAAAGTTTCTGACAGAGGAGCGTGGCCGGTCCCCTTAAATCATGGCCGGTCCCCTTAAATTTAAGGGGACCGCCCTTTATAATTAAGGGGGCCGCTCAGCTGAAACGGCCAGAAACTTTGTCTTTTAGTGGGGAAAGTTTATTTGGTGAAAAACTAACTGATTTTGGTTAAATATTTGAAATCATATATTTAGTATGATTAAAACATTTTTCCTTATTACCAAAAGTGTTTTTCAAAAATATATAATAAGATTATATAATTAAATAAACTTTGTATTAGTTAATTAAATACCCCTTTGATCATACATTGCACTAAACACTTTGTTTATTCATACCTTAAGTGATTTGGATGTAAAGAGAAATATTAATCACCAAATACTTGTTTATGTCATAAGTTTTAGTTCTTTGAGGTTATATTTTGTAATGATCAAAACATAGAGATATTGATAAAAACTTAATAATGTTTTTAGGCATTATTTATGTCAACAGAAGTTGTGAGATTGGTTCTAGCTACAATTAGAACTCAACATTTAGCTTAGTGTTGTAAATTAGTGTAAGCAAACGTTGTGTAAGGTTTCTCCGCCACAAGGGAGTTTGTTGACATAGTGAAGAAAACTCCTGAGTAAGAGACTCGGGGAGTGGAGTAGGGCGAAGATGAGCTTCTTAGCCAAACCACTATAAATCCTTGTGTTGTGGTTTGATCTTTCTAACTCTATCTTTTCATTACTTTCATATTTACATTATATTTGCTTAGTTAGTTAGATTAAATTGTTCATATAGTGTGTTAGGTCACCATTTTGTAAACACAAGCATAATAATGATAGAAATGAGATGAGAGAAGAGATTGGGTGATTATAAGATAAAGAGAAATATAAGTGCAATAGTTTCCTTAAGAAAACAAATAACCAACCAAGTTTACAAGTGGCCTAAGACTAGTATTTATAGGAAAGGAGCTAGGGCAACACTCCTACTCCTTCCCTTCACATAATTCGTATGGGCTTAAGGCCCATGGACTTCATTCTTAAGCCTAGTAAACTTAATACAAAATGTAAATGATAGTAAATAATAACTAAGCAACCTAGCATAATTACAAATGACCGAGACTTCATAAAATAGTAAAACTATGATCCCAACAATCTCCCCCTAAGGGTCGGTCATCATGGTTGCTTGACGTCTTCATCTTTGTCGTAGACTTGTGACATGTGAAACTCTAGACGTCTTCAAGAATGATATGAATGATAATGGATGTACTTTGCTCTTTGTCAGTGTACTTTGGTGATGATGTAGTGATTGTGTAATGAAGTAATCTGCCGTTCGTCATTCCTGCGTCTGTGGTGGTAGTCCGCCATTCCAACATGCTCATACATCTTTGAATTCTGACTTATACATGCACGTTGTCCCTTTCTTTCACTTAAAATCTTTAGTCTTTAAACTTTGTAGATTCTTCTTTATGGCGTAAAATCTTTCTTTGAACTTTGTGTTGCTTTGATCTTTGAGGGAGCTTTTGATGACTTCAAGATGCATGTATGAGCATGTGGAATCTGTCGCCATGGAGATGATGTAACCCTGCATGTAAACAGTTAGCAATAAAACATCCGGTACTTACAGATAAGGAATTAGAGCTCATCAACAGCATATTGTGAAGACTCCTTCTAATCCTTATACAGGCCGTTCCCATATCAGATACTCCCGAAGGTGCTTACGAGACCTACTAAGTAGCTCAATGACTGGGTGAGTCGCTGGGGATCACTCCACGACTGTAGACCATAATGGAACCACCGCAAACACTAAGCGTAACCTTTGTGGGGTTATCGAAGTGACCTGCTGTCAGGGCTGTTTGATGTTGACCCTGGCAGGATTTCCGTTCAATCATTGAGAAATACTTACGTAATCCTCTCATAAACGTTCTCGACAGATTGCTAAGATCTGCGAAGGACTCGATAATTTACAGCTGGTGTCCATTGAAGTAGAACACCAGTTGTAGAAGTACTAAGTGTTCCTAGGAGATCTTTGATGTATCTCAAGGCTCTAGACTCTATAAGTGCACACCTAGGTTTCTTATGCGGAGACTAGGGAGGGGTCTCCTTCTTCAATATCAACCGTCTCTAAGAGATAGGTCGATAGGTTACGTGGGTTCCCCGTGAGAATGAAACAAGTCCTTTTAAGAGAACTTGAGTGGTTAAGAAGGTTTAGTGCATTGCGTCACTGGGTCCATGACGACTTTGTCTTCAATACCTGTGTTGTCTTTTGCAACAACCAGTAGCATATTTATTGAACCCGGTGTCTGCCCTAAGGTTGAACATATGGAGGGCTATTTCTTTTCACCCTTTTCTTTACTTTTCTTTTTAATTCTTCAACTCCTTCTTTCCCTTTCATTCATTTCTCCTTTTATCGTATCATACCTAAGGACTTCTAATTCTAACTATTGGAGATGTCCTTGGGTAGATCCCTCCCGCTCTGGCGGATCATAGGACGGATATTCCTATCTTAATCACCTTATAACTCCGACAGTAGCCAAGAAACCTTTTGATTGAAAATCTCTCAAAGTGTTTATGTTAATCAAATATTTTGTTTAACACTTTGAGAGTTTTGTGTACACTTTTGAAGGGCTCCCCCTGCACATGTGCTCATAAGTATTTAATAAATTTGCACATGTGGGAGGAGCAAGCACTTTTGAATTGATCCACTTTTCGTGAACAAGACCGATTCGAGACACGCTTACATCACTAGTTAAACTAGCTTGAAGTTATTACCCGGCCTGATCAAGTTCACAGAAAGTTTCTCGAGACGGTACATTTCTACTAGGACATATCCTTTTCGAGACACGCTTATGTGGCTAGTTAAAGAGATACATTGTCAGCTTTTAGGTGACAACTAGCTCTAATAACTAACTTGATGTTATTACCCGTCGAGGATAAGTCCTTTCGATATTACTGACTTTTGTTGTCTCGTCAATTCCTGGGTTAATACTGAGTCTAGCTCGCACATGATACACCTTTTGAGCTTTTACTTCGTATATTTTAATCACTTTTACATTTTCTCCCCCTCAAAAATAGCATATAAAATGATGTTTTTGACAAACTTTTAGATTAAAATATGCCTTTTTAGTCTTACGGGGAGATTCACCAAGAACTTTTGATTTAGAGCAAAGTTTTTTTTGTTTTTGACAAGTGCTCCCCCTCAACAAGTGATTAGGTCTTATTGAGGTGAAATACTTGTCCTTTTGATTAGAATTATGAAAAATCATAAATGTTTGATTAATTCTACTCAAAAGTAAGAAGCCTTCGCTCCTTAAATTAGGATTGAGGCACTGAAGCGTACCTCAGGGTCCTTTCTTTACAAGTTCGGGTTGTTCACTGTAATGCGTGCACAAGCCATTGTGAAATTCAATCAAATGAAACATATGATATTAACAAGAATAACCAAGTGTACCAAGTTAATCTTCGTCAGGAAGTGGAGCATCAAAGTCAGTGAACTTGGGTTCTGGTCTTTCGAAGTTTCTGAAACGATGGTCTGGCACCGATATAGCTTTCCAGTCGTCTGATCTGTTCCCGTCGAAATAACCTTTCTTCAATCTTTAAGACAAAGTTACGAACTTGGCTTCTTATGCTGGATTTCCATCTAGGTTGTTCCCCCTTAGCTATCTTTCGGCGATCATCATTCAACCATTTGACAAGCCCATCACGAACAGATTTGAGTGTAACATCACAGAATTTGTGTACCTCATCGAACCTCATGAAACTTTGTAGCTTTTTGCTGTTGATGTAGGTGAAGCCAAAAGGTTCTTGGTTGAGAGTAAACTGTGGTGTTTGATAGATACCATCAAAGTAGAATTGTGGCTTTGTCAAATTGATCTTCTGTTGGTAACTTTCCACTCCAAGCTGAAGATCTTCCACTCTTTCTTGAACAATCAATCGTCGGATGTAAAGAAGTAGTGATGCCATGAAGTTGTACTGTACATCTCTATCGAATCCACGCATTCTGTTTTGAACCTTTTCGAGATACATGTCTTCGATGTCATTGAGATTAAGGTCGGGAAAGTCTGCTTCAGAGAACTTGTACTTCTTTTCATCTTGTCGTTTAACAACAATTTCACGCATGAATATGTAGTTAAACCGTTTCGACTGTTGAATCTCCAAGATAGCGATGATCTTAGATTTCTGCTTCACATTTTCCAATGATGTCTCTCCTAATCTGCTGGTATAACCGAGACGACGACGTTCTGGCCAGTGTTGAATTCCATGTAGAGCATCTCTGTCGTAGGCTACGATGGAGTTGCTGAAAATTCGAGTGGTTTCTTCAATGGCAGGAATTTTGTATCTTGCGGCAGGTACTGAGATTGTGAGTGAGGAAGCATATTTCTTCTTGGATGTCTCCTGAGTGAGCTGGATGTTACGAAGATCTTTGTTGAAGAAGAAGCTGTAAGGTATCTTAGGTTTGTCTGGAAATCCTTTCAAAGGTAATGGTTTGGTCCAGTCAGTGAAGTAAGGTTTTTCATGATTCTTGGAACTGAGATCGATATTCACTTCTGGATTTAGCCAGTCAAAGTCGACAGACATTGCACTAGCTATATTCTGCATATGATACTCGTATTCGACTTTGTTTCCAGATCTTTTCTTGAGGAATTCTTGTGCGTCCCTATTGATTCTTCTGAGCTCCGTCTTAGTGAGTTTGTTGATCTGAAGATCCTTCATAATGACTTGGGTAAACTGTAGAGTATTACCAGGAAGGGGTTCTTCTTCTTCGAGAGGAGGTTGAGCTTGAACCATTTCTGTCAGCCAATCATTCTGAGGAGTGTCATCATTGTCGAGCCATGAATGACGTCTTTTCTTCTTTGATTTCTTTGACTTAGATGTAGCATCTTTGTCTTTAGCCTTGGATGGTGACGATGGTCCAGCATGAGAATCAGGAATAGGTGGAGCACTGTAATCGGTGTCAGGTTGACCCTGGTAGTCATCTGTAGGTTCCATGAATGTTTCCTCTTCGTCAGTTTGACCTTGACCCGTAGCTGAGTTGTGTTGTTGATTTCCAGGAGTGGTGGAGTCCTTTTGTGGTTGTAGAGAGGATGAAGGACCTGTTCCAGACTTAGGTTTCTTGCCTTTAGAGTTTGGGTCAGGATCGTTATCTTTTCTTGTCCTTTTCCGGACTCCAGCTACTACTTTGCATGACTCTTTAGTAATGTAAGCTGCCATAGCCTCATAAAGTGCTTTTTCTTCAGCGGTCTGTGTGGTTTTGGAGGCAATGTTGTCGAAGAGTTTGGCAAGCATTTCATTGAAGGATAATTCAGGGACGGTAGTAGCAACAGAAGAAGCTTTAGCTGTGTGAAGCGTGAATGGTGTAGTTGACAGCATTTTTCTTGTGACACTTCTGATTCTGTGATCCAAGTTGTCATTGATTGGTTCAAGAAGTTTTCCTACTTCAGGAGTGATCATCTCAACAAGATTATCAGAGAGAAAATCATGTGTTGCCGTCCTGATAAATCCTGTGTAGTCAGAGTGCAAGAACTTATCGATCAGCTGTTTTGACTCCTGGAAGTCCTCAACTTGTCTGGTAAGACTTGTAACCATGTCGGTGAGTTTGTTGACTTGCTCCTGAAGATCAACTGGTGGTTTCGGTTCATTGATTGAATGTTGTTTTGATGCGGTTTCAGAAGGTGTGGGAGATGAATGCTCAGGTGATGATTCGGACGATGACTCGTTGTGAGAGTCTGAAGAAGAAGCAGGAGGAGTCGGATCCTTTGGTGGAGAGTCTTGAGGAGGTGGAGGTTGTGCTGAGGAAGTCTGCTGAGAAGATGACTTAAGAAATATGTTGGTGTCGAACGCGTTCTTCTCTTCGTTTTCCTTTCTACGACGTTCCTCTGCTTCCTCTGCTTCTCGTGCAAGAAACTCTGGAGTAATGAGGTATTCATGTTCCTGATCCGTAGCTATGTTCTCTTGTCCACCAACATTCTCCTCTATATTTGCAGTCTCTGACATATTGACATCTCCTGTTTTGTCTGTATCTTTAACGGTTTCATCAAGCTGTGGAGCTGATTCTAACGTAGTGGATACAACGGGAGGAACCATGCTGCTAGTAGCTCCTTCATGTTCTGACTGATCGATAGGTGGTGGTGTTGGAGGTTGAGACATAAGTCGGCTTTTGAGACTAGCTTTCCTTTGTTCTTTACGAAGTTGCTTTTCTTCAGCTCGTGTGTCGACAACAATACTTTTAAATTTGCGTTTATCGACCAATGGTTCAACGATTGGTTCGTCTTCATCATCATTAGGCTCATTAATAGTGACTCCTTTTCTTTTCCTTGTCTCTTCTTCATAAGTTTCAAGACTTTGTTGTATGGCAATCTCAGTTGCAGGGAATCTTTCTTCAGGTGCTCTTACCCTCAGTTCATAATCTGGTTCTTCTTCTTCTGATTCTGTGTCGAAGTGGGATTCGGTGTCAGAAGGTGGAGGTGTTGGTTCATCATGAAGAATGTATTCAGGAGTTACCTTCTTCTTTGGCTTGGTAGCAGGTTTGGGTTTGGATGTAGGTATAGGTTTGGTGGAAGTCTTTGGTTTAGTCTTGGGAGCAGCCTTAGACTTAGTCTGAAGTGAGCCAGTGGTGCTTGTAGTGCTCCCAGACTTCACACCACCTTTGCTTCGAGTCTGTATTGTTGTTTCTTCCTGTACCCCTTTGTAAGCATTATCATACAGCTTGTAGTTCAGACTTTTCTTGATTTTGTCATCAAGAAGGTATTCGGGAAGCCTCATTCCTTTGATCTTGGTTGAGGAAGTGGTCGTCTTGATGAATGAGGTGGTGAAGTCATCCTCGAAGAGGTGCTTCGGCTCATTAGGATCAGCCATCCTCTTGATGAATTCTGGAGAATCTTTGCAGAGATGTTCTATGAGAATCTTGGTGAATCTTGTGAATGGTATCATAGTCTTCACACGTTCGGTTTGAATGCTGTGAACGATATCATTCATGATAGGAACTGCAAAGTCAATAGGTGTCAGAGTCACCATTCCCCAGAACGTTTGCAAATGTTCGAGCCTAGGATGTTCATGAACACTTTTTCTTCCTGATATTGATCTTACAACCAACAGACAGAATGTTCTCCAAGGCTGAGGGATATTCTTGGCATTAAATCGGGAGAGCTTGACTAGCGGTACGTCATCATCAACCTCATATCCTAACTCAATGAAGAAGTCAAGAAGATCCAGTTCAGGTAGTATGGGAGCAAATTCGTTGTCAGTTTGAGGCAGGAGAAGGGCTGTACGAAGAACGTCATGATCTACAGTATAGTCTTGGCTATCCAATGTAACAGTGAAAGACTCATCATCCAAGTTAGCCTTAGCAGTAAGCCAGAACTGATGAAGGTAGAACAGAGGAACTGAAGTAGAACAGATGAGCAGATGTTTGCAAGGATGTGCAAGTAGAATATCTTTCACAATCATGCACGAGTTCTCTTTAATATTCAATTTGTCGAAATCAACTCGGGGATTGTTATTGCCAATCGTGACATCGTAGTTTTCGGGAGTGATGTCCTCCATGGTGAGTAGTGGAAGACTTTGTTCAGTGACGTTCTCATTGTGTTCAGCCATGTTAATCTGAAAAGCATCACCATAAACCAAACATCTAAATTCGTTACGTGTTAGCACAGTTTTGAGTTTGGTTATTGATATCTACTTAAGACAATTAAGCACGAATGTTTCATAATGTAACATGCATACATGAGAAATCATTGATCATTTAGAATCAAGAAATCAATTATACAACACAATGTCTTACATATAAGCACAACTGATATACACAATTCATAGTTACTTCACATTACACAACAACAATGAATCACAACAAAGTAACATATATACAAAATGACAAGGCCTAAGTGAGATTTCGAAAAATTGTAAAACATTTTATCGCAAATCTGTATTGACAAATAATTTCGATAAATGTTACTAAGAGTTTTATCGAGAAAAAATTATTTTATCGAGAAAAACCCTATAAGTAAGATTTATCGAGATCATTCCTTGTACAAAATTTTGCGAAAGTTTTCAGGTTTTCGAAAAAATCAATTCTCGATAAAAAAACTTTTCGCAAACATGGTGATTTCGAAATTTATTGTTCAAGTAGGAATTTCGAAAAAATAATAATTTCGAAAAAAATAATAATTTCGAAAAAATAATAATTTCGAAAAACTGATTTTGAACAAAAATTATCGAAATCATGAGTTTCTCGATAAGTTTTACATAGATTGCGAAAAAACTTGAGTTTCTCGAAAAAATTCTTATACAAGAATCATTTGAATTTGACGTCAAACGTACGTTTGTTTTGTGAAAATCTTATCCAATGTATCAGGCCTGTCACAAAGATTTGATAAACACCAATTAGATACAATCAATGTACACGTTTAACTAAGATCTCGATAATAACCAAGAAGATGTTCTCGATATTTATTCAATATTTGAGACTAATGAGCATGAATGGTTCTAGCATCTCACTAACATATGTAAGAGACATGGTATAGCAGCTTACAACACTTTTGGACTCAGTTAGATCGAATTAACCTATGATCGAGGCATACTAGCTTATCGAGAATCAAACATCAATGGTGTAGATCAACAACATTACTTCAAACATGCATACTTGAGACCTTAGAAACATATCCCACCAATAAAACAAAGCAAACAAACACAGAATCTAACAATCACAAATCGACCCAACATCTAGATTTCTAAATCGAAACAAACATGATGGAATGCATGAGAAAATGATGAGGATATGTTAGAAACATGCTTTGTAACAAAACCCTATCAAGAATCAAACACCTAAACATGTATATAGCATTTTTCGAAATCATAAACCCTAGTTCTCGAAATCAAAAAATCAGGAGATCGAGCCGTTGAATTATCAATTAAACAAGATCCTATGTGTGTAATACCCTAGTGATTACTTTGGAACTTACAAATTGATGATCACAACCGTGGGTGACTCGATTGAATTAGGGCCGTAGGTTTAGAAAAGGGTTTAAGAGGTTTTGAATTATGTGAGGTTTGTGAAATACGGTTTGTTTGTTTTGTTATTTTTGAAATTTAGAGTTTAGTCACTTTTGGTCCCTTAACTTTTAGATACACTTACTTGAGTCCTAAAGTTAAATGGCAAACATGTGTAACATCGAGATATACATCTGTTAACCTAACTTATGAAGACCTTACTACGGGATGAGACAAAGGGATGTATAAAGAACGTCCACACACTCCTAAATACCGTAAGATATGAAAAACATGCAAGTATACCATTTAAAATTGGTGAGAAATTTAAGCGTGACTCCCCCTCAACACGTGTAAAATAAAACAAAGTGTTGAAGTGAAGCGATATACTTGCATTTTTTTTTCTTTTTTTTTTTTTTTTTTTTTTAAGAAAAATATAAAATTTGAAAAAAAATCTTTTTGTGTTTTGATTGGTTTATAGTTAAGAAAAAGGATTATACAAAGATAGTTATGATGTTTGACGATCAGTTGTGTTTTAAAAACTTTTCAAGATCCTCTGGCATCAAACATCTCATACCAATTTGGTGAACTAGACTAGCAAACCTTGATGGTGCTAAAGATTTGGTAAGTAAGTCCGCCAATTGGTACTCAGTCCCAACAAAATAAAGTTCAACGGTACCCTTTTCCGCATGCTCTTTGATGAAGTGATATCGGAGATCGATGTGTTTGGATTTGCAATGATGTACTGTGTTGCAGGAGATAGCAATTGCACTCTTTGAATCACAGTAGATAGGAATCTTGTTGAATAGGTAGCCATAATCCTTAAGTTGTGATCTCATCCAGATGACTTGAGCACAACAAGCAGACATGGCTACGTATTTAGATTCTGTAGACGACAGTGATGTGCAGTCCTGCTTCTTTGATTGCCATGACACAAGTTTGTCTCCGAGAAATTGTAATCCACCAGATGTACTTTTGCGTGTGTCTAAACATCCTGCATGGTCAGCATCTGAAAAAGCAATTAGTTCAAAACCAGAATCCTTCGGATACCAGATTCCCAAGTTAATGGTTCCCTTTATGTATCGAAGGATTCTTTTGACCTCGCTGAGGTGTTTTTCAGTTGGTTTAGACTGATAACGAGAGCACATGTAGACAGCAAATACTATGTCAGGTCTACTAGCTGAGAGATACATGAGGGACCCAATCATACTTCGGTATTTGGTAGGGTCAACTGGAGTCCCATGTAAGTCAGCATCTAGTTTTGTGGTATAGCCCATTGGTGTATTGTAAGTATCATTGGTCATCATTCCATGTTTCTTTAAAATTTCAAGAGCATATTTGGACTGATTTATAAAAATTCCACGGGGTGATTGATGAACTTGTAGTCCTAGAAAGAACGAAAGTTCACCCATCATGGACATTTCAAAATTATCTTTCATTAATTTTGCAAAATCATTAGAGTAACTTCTTTTTGTTGAGGCAAATATGATGTCATCGACATATATTTGAACAACAAGTAAGTCCTCCCCGTAGGTTTTTGTAAATAGTGTTGGATCCACCGATCCTTTAGAAAATTTATTGGCCAGCAAGAAAGTGGACAGTTTGTCATACCACGCCCGTGGAGCTTGCTTAAGTCCGTAGAGTGCCTTTTTGAGTCGGTAAACGTGATTAGGACGCTCAGGATCAACGAAGCCTTCAGGTTGACTAACATAAACTTCTTCACGGAGTTCTCCATTAAGAAATGTTGTTTTCACATCCATTTGGTAAACAACCATGTTCCTGTGTGCAGCATAGGCTAAGAAGATCCGAACAGCTTCATGTCTAGCCACTGGAGCAAAGGATTCAGCAAAATCAAGTCCTTCTAGTTGAGAGTATCCTTTCGCTACCAGGCGTGATTTGTTACGTATGACAGTTCCTTCAGCATCAAGCTTATTCTTCCAAATCCATTTTAACCCGATGACAAAGACTCCGTCAGGTCTTTCAAATAATTCCCAGACTTCCAATCTTATGAATTGCTGAAATTCCTCTTGCATAGATTCAATCCAGTTGTCATAAGTCATTGCATCTTTAATGTTCTTAGGTTCTTCGTGACAAACTGTGAGTGCATAGATACAAGTTTCTCCATCCGTGTGAAGTCGTTGTCTTGTCATAACAGGTGCATCTGGATGGCCAATAATATGAACTAGTGGATGGTCTCGAGTCCATTTGTGTGTGGAAGGGTGTAGTTGATAGGTATCTCGCATGTTAGCAGGATCCAAATTGCGTGTTGACGACTCAGCTATATCAGGAACAATAGGAGCCGGTGCAAACGGATTAAAGAACGCATCAGGATCTTGCTCTGCTGGTTGGGGAACTGATTGTGGTGTTGGATCTTCAGCTGGATGGCGGGAATTAGAACCAGTTTGTTCTGCTGTAGATGGTGATACAATTGGAGGACCGTCTCTCTCAACACTTGTAGTAGTTTGTTGAGGTGAGTCTGGTACTGGAATGTTATCAGGTTGAGCAGCGGAATTAGGTGAGACCTCAGTAGGACGGTATACAATTGTGTCATCAAATAGTGGAGCAAACAAGGTTTCCAATTCTTTGCGGTTGAGTGGCAAAGGTTCAGCCGAAGATGCCGGAGAATTAAGACGGTTGAATTCGGGTCCTAAGCTGTGTTGCTCAGAAGCCATCTGTGTGAGTTCATCAAAATTAGCGTGAATGGTTTCTTGAATTTCTCTTGTACGACGATTCCATATCCGAAAACCTTTGGAATTTTCACAGTATCCAACGAACACTCCAATGTCAGCCTTTGCTTTAAGTTTACCTAAATCATCACGATCATTTTTCGGATAACAAAGTGCTCCAAATACATGAAAGTAATCGATGTTCGGTTTTCTTTTGTGAACAATTTGATATGGTGTTTTGCGATGGAGTTTTGTGATCATGCAACGGTTTTGAGTATAACATGCGGTGGAAACAGCTTCTGCCCACAAGTAATCTGGTAATTGAGCATTAATCAACATAGTTCTAGCAGCTTCCACTAACGTCCTGTTGCGTCTTTCAACAACTCCATTCTGTTCTGGGCTTCTAGGAATAGATGTTTGATGTTCAATTCCCACTTTCTCATAATAAGACCGAAGTGTCTGATTCTTAAATTCAGTTCCATTGTCAGTTCTGACTATTCGTACCGTGTTGCATAACTGAACTTGAATTTTAGTGAGAAAGGTGATGATCATTGAAGGAGCCTGATCTTTACTTCGTAAGAAATAAACCCAAGTCCATCTGGAGAAGTCATCTACAATTACTAGTATGTAGCGTTTACCGTTGATACTTTGAACACGCATCGGTCCACATAGATCCATATGAAGCAGTTGTAAAACATGATTCGTACTTTGTTCAGGTTTTGATGGAAAATAAGCACGAGTACTTTTTCCTTGTTCACAGGCTGGACATAAGTGATCTTTGGTAAAACGGAATCTTGGAAATCCATCAACAAGTTTATAACGAGCAAGGTCAGTCATGGTTTTGAAATTCAAGTGCGAAAGACGTTTGTGCCATAACCAAGATTTAGTCGATTCTGCTTTGGAGAGAAGACATATCGGAGATGTTGCAATCATATCTGACATTGATATAGTATAAAGGTTAGAGCCACGTGAGCCAGACATTAGATCGTTTCCTTGTAAGTCACGAACAAAGCAGGTTTTCTCACGAAATGCCACTTCTAGATCCCCATCACAGAATTGACCAACAGAGAAAAGGTTGTGTCCAAGGCCTTCCACATAGTAAACACGACTGATTTCAATCTTCCCGCTGATATAGTCACCATATCCCATGATTAGAGCGTAATGATCATTCCCGAATCTGACAGTACCAATAAACTTTGAGACAAAGTTTTGTAACAGTTTGAGATTGCCTGTCATATGTCAGGTGCATCCGCTGTCAACAATCCAGAGAACAATCTGTACCACCTGCATCACCAGAAGAAGACACGGATGGAACAGAAGTAAGGGTGGAACCCAAAGATAGTGCGGGTTCCTGTTGGTTAGAAACACATGTATTCAATAATTTAGGAATCCATTTAAAGTCTGATTTGTATTGTAACCAACGTTGCCAGTTCCAACTAGTTTTTGCTTTCTTAATGTTAAATGCACTAGTAGTTGGCTCATTCCTAGATTTGTTCTCGGCACCTATGGGGGTAACTTCTACTACATTAGAAACCGTAGTAGACGGCTTTCCTAAGTTAGACTTAGAGGCAAGAATGGGCCTAGAAGGAATGCGTGTCCTACGTTTCTTATGACGATTGAGAAGAGAATTAGCTAAACATTTTGTATGATCACCAGATGATACGCTTTTACGACAAAACACACAAGATGCATTAATATTCAAAACATTCAAAGGTTCATCATTCGTTACATTTAGATTTTGATTACAATTTGCCAGATTAGAATCTAAATCTGATGCAACATGAGTTTTATTCAAATTCCTAAGTTGGTCTTCTACTTCTTGAGCTTCTAGGTGTCCTCTCTTACGTTGCAAGATCCTATTCTTCTTTTTACTTTTTCGCTTGGGTCTGCTAATGCTAGAAGTGGAGACTAGTCTTGTAGAAGTGGAGTTATCAACATTAGTGTTTTGAACAACCTTTCCTTTATCAGTTTTGTCTACATGATACATTCTTGGTGCTATTACCGTGGTGTCAACAAACTTTCCTTTATGAATTAGCTTGATTTTCTCTTTCAAATCAATGATGATGTGATTTTTGTCCTGAATTTCAGACTCAAGTAAACCATTGCAATATTTGATGTCATCGCGGTTTTGTTGCCATTCGACGTTTTCAATTTTTAAATCCGAAATTTCTTTCTCGTATCGGAGACACAGACCTTTTAAAGACTCGTTGTTTTTGCAAATCTGACAAGAGTTTGAAACATTTTGACTTTGAAACTTCAATTCCCTTTCAAGACTTTTAGCTTGACACCATTCAAGCCTTTGATTGAGTTGACAAATTTCTTTTGAAAATTGTTTTGTCACATCATCATTTTTAATTCTCAACTTATCATTTTCCTGTTTAAGTGTCTCAATTTCCTCATTCAACAAGTTATTATCAACACAAAGATCATCCATAAGCATAGAAGTACCAGATTTATAGAGATCATTCATGATAACAGACAAAATATCAGCATTGAGAACTTGTTCCAAGAGTCGATCAGCATCATTTTTTAAAACTCTATTTCTTTGCTTTTGAACCAAAATGTCATTTTCAGTTGCATTGAAAACGTTTATCATATTTTTGACCTCCTTTTGAAGCTCCTAATCCCAACGTGTAGCACATAGATGGAGGTGTTGAACAATTGGCTTCATTTGTTTTTGAAAAATATCTCTCTTTTCTCGCTCGTAAGCGGATTGAAAAGTTTCAATTTTTATTTCAGAATTACGTTCAATTGTTTCCTCCAAAATTTCGATGTCTTCCATAAAGGTTTTGAAATAATTTAAGACACGACAAGTTTTCGGTAAAGGTGTAAGTTCACCGGATGATGGTAAAGGACCATTTATTTGTGCTACAGTTTGGACAGGGGCCGCATTATGAGATGAAACATATGACTCTTCGATAAACCATGATTTCTCAGGTAAGTCCTTTTGAGTAACAAAAGATTTAGAAAGAGGTGGAGCTTTTGAGTAGTCATATGGTGTCCAATATTGAACATAACTCATTTTTTATCGACTCTCGTCTTCAAGTTCTTCTTCTTCCTCAGTATCAAAAACAACAGCACGCACAATTGTATTATCAAACATATGATCAATACTGTAAATCTTGGGATTTTCTTTAAATGTTGTGTGAAGAAACATTGATTTGAAATCGCAAAGTGCAAATCCTTTATCGGGTCTCGGTTTTAAAGCAAATTTCTGAATTGTTGTGACAGAGTTCCTGTGTTTGTAAACAATGTGACGAAATTCTTTGAGTTGTTTTTCAAGATCAACAATATCACCAAGTAAGTCATCTATATACTTCCTTTTTCTTATTTTATGTTCACAAAACTCCTTTTTGCAATTTGACAATTCAGTTTCTGTTTTAGAGAGAACTGTTTGAAGACGTTCAGCTTTCATTTTCAATTCACACT
Source organism: Artemisia argyi (assembly GCA_030686995.1). Classification (NCBI taxonomy): domain Eukaryota; kingdom Viridiplantae; phylum Streptophyta; class Magnoliopsida; order Asterales; family Asteraceae; genus Artemisia; species Artemisia argyi. Next base: position 59,175,638 of record CM060677.1, on the reverse strand, counting down.
TTTCACTTTCGAGTTTTGAAATCAACTTTCCGTTTGACTCAATTAAATCTTGCATTTTACGTTGAAGATCTTGTTCTTTGTTATAAGAATCTTGAAAAGCTTTTTCAAAACTTTTTGCATTTTTAATCTTGTCTTTCTGATTTGAAAGCTGAATTTTATAACACTCAATATCTCTTGCAAGTGACGCATTTTGTTCTTTCAAAACTTTATTTGTCTCGTTGCATTTAATGATTTGCAATTGTTGAGCATCCAGTTGTTTAGATAACAATATTAGGTCAGGGTCTGGATCAAATGATGGTTCATGTTGTTCTAAATGATCATGTTTATCATTCTCAATAGGATCATCAAATGAAACAACTGTGTCATCATCAAATATGACAACTGTGCTTATTTGTTCATCTGTTTGAGACGATGAAGATGATTTACATGGAACAACTTGCGCCATATCTGATTCATAAGCAGAAGGTGAGACTATTTTATTAATAAAGCATGCATTGAGGTCATGTACCTGAGACAAGCCGTCAGTGTCATACACTGGACCTGAATCATTGAGCTTAAGTTCCTGCATGTTGGCCATAAGCATCACAGCAGCATTGGCTTCCAGATCTTCCATGTCATCATCGTTGTTCACATTTGCCATGAAGTTGTTATCCTGTTCAGGGAAATGTCCATCTTTTTCATCTTGAAGAGCCATGAGTAATGCCTGCTTGTGAAACTTACTACCCCGAGTTCTCGGTTTGGGACATGCTGTAGCTATATGACCTTGTTCATTGCAATTGTAGCACCAAACTGCATTCCCTGAGTTGGAGTTCCTTGTTGCAACTGAGTCATACCTTTGTTGAGAAGATCCTGAGTTATTCCTGAACCCCGTATTGTTACTAAACCTCTGATCATTCCCATAATTCCCTGAAGAGCTTCCTGAACCAGATCGACCATAGTTACGATTCTGAATTTCCACTCTTCCATCATTGACAACAGCTTGATTCCTTGTGTTAGAAGATGAACGTTGACGGTTGTTTGTTTTGTTGGAGAATTTGCTGAAAGCACGAGCAATAAGAGCAAGTCCCTGATTCAACGTGTTAAAGTCATCATCGTCATCGTCATTGGAATTTGAGTAATACACAACATCATTGTTGTTTAATGGAACCAGTTGAGTAGAGGCATTCTGTGGAGATGAATCATAAGGGACCATTTGGTTCGAGGTAGAAGATTGTGGATAACTGAAGTAGTTCTGCTCTTGAACATATGCATGATTTGACATTGGTGGTGGAGCGTAGGGAGACTGAGCTACGAGAGCCAAAGAATTTGGTGTAGAAGTTGGTGTGTATCCTCTTCGTAGAGCTCGATCTTTTTCCACTTCAGGTTCATGGTGTTTCAGAAAGTCATACAACAAACCATATGGAGCATCATGAAGATTCTTAGTTTGACGGACAAATGTCACATATTTATGCCAATCAGGGCCAAGACTACCAACAAATTTGGAGTTCACCGCGATCCTTGGTACTATGATTTTGTGACGTTCCAGATCATTCACCACATTTGTGAAACGATGATAGTAGGATTCAAGGGACTCTCCTGGTTCAATTGTGATGTCAGTGTATTCCATGTAGAGTTTGGATTCCATGTCATCTTTGTTCAATTGAGTGCCTTCCATAAGGAGATGAACATGTTCCCACATAGCTTTGGCTGTTTTCTGAGCATCGACACTTCGATAAATTGGATTTGGTATTCCTTGAAGTATATAAGCCATTGCATACTCATCAGCTTCACGATGTAATTTCTGTTCTTCTGTGAGTTGAGATTCTGGAAGAGGTCGATCACCAGGAGGACGTGGAGGATCAGCAGTTGGATCACCAGCTTCAAATCTTGTTGGCCACTCAAATGGTCCTTCAAGTATCACTTGCTTCAAGAATTTCCCATGAGGTTTCTTTAATTCAAGGAATCGTAAGAATCGACTTGACCATTGAACATAGTTCCCAGGTGTTAGCATTGGAGGTGTTTCAAGTGATCCTGCCTCATGTCGGGATTGTTGAGTTGTAATAACTTCACACATTCTGTCAAACCAGTGAGGTTGTTTGGAGGAAAACTGAGTGTTTTGTTGTGGCACTTGATATGGTTGTTGTTGAGGAATGATCTGATGTTGTTGCATCATTAGGTAATGATGTAGTGGATTGTATGTTTGTTTTTGAGGAGGTTGTTGATACAGTTGGTGCGGAAGGTATTGTTGTTGCTGATACTACTGATGTTGATGTTGCTGAGTATGAGGGAAGTAGTGATTTGGTGGTTGAGACATCTTAGAACACTTGTGTAGAAATGGATCTTGTAGAAAGTGTACAATTAACCAAGTATCGAAAAAATTTGCACAACTTCGGATTGCGAAACCTTGATCAACAGGGATTGCGAAACTATGTTGAAATAAGGATTGCGAAACTTTTGAATTCCAATGATTTCGAAAAATTTCTCAACTGTGATTTCGAAATTGGGATTGCGAAACTTGTAGATTTTGAAAAAAAATTAAGGTTTGCGAAACTTTTAGGTTTTGCGAAATAAGAAGATTTCGAAACTTTTAAGTTATCGCGAAACTGAGTGAGGTAGTGTAACTTTTCGAAACTTATACAAGTTTGCGATAAATGTGTGATTTCGAAAAACAATGGATGTTTTCGAAAAAACACAAAGTTACGAGCACAGTTTTCGAAATTGTACAATTTTGAAAACTTTCCCAAAAGTCGAAGTACTTAACTTTCTTATACAAGAAAGAAAGTAGAAAACTTTAAGAACTTTTTCAAAATTTTTATAACTTTAAGAACTTTAAGAAAAACAAGTGTTGAATTTCACATAAATAAGGAAGTTTTTGAAAACAAAGTTTTTATAATCTAAATCAACGTAAAACTATTCAAACCCCCCTTCTAGTTTTTCACAATTGGCATCAGAGCTACGTTAAACAAGATTTTTTTTAAATAAAGTGTGTTTTAAAACTTGAAACGATCTATGGAATCTGAAAAATATTTAGAAGGGCAATCTATGCAAAGACCACCACTATTTGAAAGTGATGGTTTTCTTTATTGGAAAAATCGATTCGAAACTTATGTGAAATCAAATGATCTAGATCTTTGGCATGTTATTACTAATGGTGATTTTCTCCCTATACAAAATAATCCCGAACCTTAAAGGGATGAAATTGTACCTTTTGAAAAACAAAACGATGATTTGAAAAAAAAAATGAGGCAAAAATGGTGATTTACAATGCGTTACCACATAAAGAATATAAAAGAATTTTTATGTGTAAAACGGCAAAAGAAATTTGGAATTCTTTACTAATCACTCACCAATGTAATAGTCAAGTCAAAGATAATAAAATAGATCTTCTTGTACAACAATATGAACAATTTACGATTTCGGAAGAGGAATCAATAGATAATGCTTTTGCTAGATTTAGCATAATCATCACAAGTTTAAAAGCACTTGATGAGAATTTTTCTAGCAAGAATTTTGTAAGGAAATTTCTTAGGGCTCTCCATCCGAAGTGGCGTGCTAAAGTGACGGCTATTGAGGAGTCAAAGAATCTATCAACTCTACAACTTAACGAGTTAATTGGAAACTTGAAAGTGTATGAAGTGATAATAAAGAAAGACTTCGAAATGGTCAAAGGAAAAAGGGAGCAAACCAAATCAATTGCGTTGAAAGCTAAAAGGGACTCTAGTGACAAAGAATGCTCAACCTCCGAAAGTGACGATGAAGAGTATGCCATGGCCGCAAAAGACTTCAAGAAATTCTTCAAAAGACGAGGAAGATATGTTAGACAACCATGTGATGAAAGAAAAACATCCGAAAGAAACAAAGACGACAAAAATAGCATGAATGAAAGAATGTGCTTCAAGTGCGGAGATCCAAACCATTTTATTGGAGAATGTCCGAAATTGTCAAGATGTCAAAACCACAAGGCCTTTGTAGGAGGAGCATGGAGTGATAGTGACAATGATGAAAAAGATACAACAAAAGAAGAAAGGTATCTCATGGCAAGGGCATCCGATGAGGTACTGATACGTGGGAATCGCACCAGGCTTTACCTCTCGAGGGATCTCGAGAAGCTTAAAACCCCCACCAGGCAATGTACCTGATCGTTATAGTATAGTATAGTGACAAGTACCGGGGGATTGATCGTTCAACTCAGGAATAGTGTCGCTAGGATTAGAAAGCCTCAAAACTGGTGAGGGATGATTCTTTTTGTATTTTTATATTTTTATAAAAGCAATTAAAATCTCGAGTTTTGGAAGAGTGGGCGGAATTAGTTTCTAGTCAACTAACCCAATAACTAAGATGCAATCAAAATAAAATAACAAAAATGTAAATAAAACTAATTAAACTAGTGGTGTGAACAATAAATGGGAAAATTGTGTTTACTTAGATTTCATTACTCCCTAGATATCTTTTACAGGTTGATAGTTTGTTACAATTGCGTGGATGACGGGTTATATTCCTTAATACCATTTGTGGGGTGGCGTACGTACTTCCCCAACTCTATAAGCTCCTACTTCACTCCTATGTCGAGCCTGCAAGAAGCTCCTAACATGGGATCATTAGAATTCGCTCATGCATTAAATACAACCATAAAAACCTAGTACGCATTGGTTCATGTTTCTTAAGACGTTAAAGCATGTTACCTTATGGAAGTCTGCCAGTTTTCTTAAGCCTAACATCGAAATCATTCATCCGTAACAATTATAAACAAGCAATCAACCCATAATCAACATCTAGGTTTCACTACATCTAAGCAAACACACAAGAGATCTAGCCTAGCATGTTAAAATCAAGACAAGCATAAGATATATTCAAAAAACACATAGATATATTGAATGAATTGAAAGGATACTTATCTTAATTGAACATGAAAGGTTTCAAAGGGTAAAAACCCTTGAAAGAACTGTAAAAATCGTGCTAGGGTTTCTCCAAGTTATCCCTCTAATTGTCCTCTCTTATGAATGAAAATTACAAAACTATATATAGATTTTCCATCGTGACGGCGTCAAGAAGAAATGTCTGACGCCATCAAATCGCCGCCCATAGTAATATCGGATTGCCTAGATCCAGATCTGACGCCGTCAAGTGCAAGATTTCTCTGGGCCGTCACATGTAATGGGACCATGACGGCCTATGGTGACGTCGTCATGCCCCTAGTGTAAAAACTCTCTGGATCGTCACGGACTCTATCCACTTCACCTCTTTTTTTACTCTTGACGCCGTCATGTAGAACCTTGTGACGCCGTCAGGTACTGTTCCCAGCAAGGAAAATTAAGACTTTGCCGTTTTCTTCACTTTTATGCTCCAAAAACGTCCAAAATGCTTCCTTTTCTAGAATTCACTCCAAAAGTACCTAAAATCACAAAAGGAACGATTTAGGGCAATATTTGATCAAATAAATTCAATCCCGAGCTTAAATGACCCCCTAAAAACGGATCATTTTTCGCCTCATCATATACCCTTACACTTGAGATTTGCTTGTCCTCAAGAAAATACGCTTTTATTCTAATCAAAATACAAGTTAGGGGTCATTTAACACTAATATAAAAGTAATTACAACAAATAATCGTTCCACTAAAGACCAAAGATAAGCACAGAGGTCATACACTAGCACCTCACAAATAGTGTTTAGATACTCACATCTCTCGGGTGTAATAAAGTATATATCACAATATGGAAATGGAAAACATCTCTCACTACCTGTCATAACAAAATAGATTACCATAGGCTTGGGAAAGGATCAAACCTCCACCACATGGCGTAAGCACCAAGGATAAATTATCAAAGAGGTCTTTTAAGGGTTATAACGTTAGGTGTAGGGATATGGAATACACGGTTTTGTTGGATAAAGGCAATCTTTACTGTTGGCGAGTTAATAATCTTGGTTAATTACATGTACAATATGGCGTTGCTAAGCCAAGACTAGACTCGAATTAAGCTAATAAATGAAAAATAACAAAAATATAAAATAAACATAGAATGAAACGGGATGGTAGTCCGTATGTTTTTTTTTCTCTTTTCTCTTTTTCTATTTTTTTTTTTCTTATTCTTTTTTTTTCTTCGATTTTTTTTTTCATACACTCTTACCCTACCATCCAAAATAATACATCATAGGGAATGAACATTCCCCTTACACTTGAATTTTTACATACTTTACAATAAACTAATCTAATGACTCGAATTAAGATAATCAAAACACTTGGAGTACTTTTTAAGATTAACGCACATATGGGGGTAACAATATGATGTTCTTCCCCATTACTCCGTAACACAAGTACTTTACCCATGAGTCCCAATCGTCCGAAAACAATATGTACAAGGATATGACTCGACTTAGCAACCATGTAATCAATTAGATAATTAACTAAGGGTTTAAACATGTAACAATAATGCACTAAAGATGTGTGCATACACGGAAGGCTAAGGCGATTTGGGTGTACATTTAAGTGGGTTGTAACAAATTCTTCCTTTAAGTAAGATGCTTAAAGTTAGAAATGAAAAGATAGACTCGGAGGGGTGTACTAGGGGTTTCGTGTACTAAAAATGAGTACAACGCTAAGGTGTGGGAAAAAATTAATTGACTTTACTAGTCAAGTAATATGACTTAAATGGTCAAGTAATTATGATACGGGTTTAACACAAGGGTGATTCCTAATGCCTCTTATCATGTATTAAATCCTACTACACGAATGTAGTCTCACTAGCGGTCTCGGGATGCATCACTAACGCAAGTTCTAGAATCTAAATGCTACCGGTACACTCATAAGCACTAATAGTAAATGCTTTTCCTATCAAATCTAAAGGCGAACCTCACATATTTGGGTGGAAAATTTTTTTGAATGGTACGGTTTTGTGCTAGTCATACGACTCCTATCCATGAGACGCTTGCTAAGGCTAAAGTTTCACTCTTAAATATTGTAAAAAAATTTAAATTTGGCGCTAAAATTACACTAACAAGTATTTGTCATAGTTTTATTACACACCTACCATCAAACAAACAAACTCAAGTGCAAGTGTATCCTATAAGGTATCATCATTTACCCTCCCCTTACACTTAGGATGAACATTGTCCCCAATGTTCAATTAAAGAATGTAAAAGTGAAACAGGTATAAGAATGAAATCAAATACTCCCCTGATTCGTTCGGTGTGGAGAGTGTGGTAACAAGGTTAGATCTTCCTCCAAGAAAATGAACAATCAAAGCTTCCCTTCTAGAAAAATAAATCATCTTCTTGTCATACATAACCTGTTAAACCTGAGAAAACAAACAAGGCAACCTCGCGTAAAATCGGCGGCAATCTATATATACTAACAAATCCTAGAAAACAATGTAAGATATAATGCTTGTGGAATGAATGTTTGCAGATTTCCTGGAGTTTATAAAACTAAAGAATTAACAAAAACTTTAAGACTCCGTTAGAAAAAACAAAACTAGAAAAATTTCCAGAATTTTACACATGACGCCGTCAGGAATTAATTTCTGACGCCGTCAGAAGTGACCTGCAGAAATCTTTACGTTAAGTTTCCGGAAAATTTCTGGAAAAACTTATGTCCTACTTCCTGGAAAATCCTGCAAAACATCATTATGACTCGATACAAGCATTTGACTCTAACAAATACTAATACACACGTCCATTTAATATTGTGGAGAAATCATGATTGATTTTGTTTCTTAAACACATATTTGGGGTTTCCCCTTACATTTATCTTTTGCGAAATACCTTTGTATGAAGTTAAGACGAAGTCAAACGACAAAATAAAGTATTTTCACCATTTTATTTTGAAACATGATCTACCAACAATAAAAATAAAGCATGCATACGGAAACAAATAACAATTAAACAAATAAAAATCACACAAAGCATGGGTTGCCTCCCAAGAAGCGCTTTTCTTTATTTACGAGTCTTGTAGCTAGACTCAAGGTCATGGGCTATTACGTGACCTCATCTCTTGAGATGATGTACCCCATATAATTACGATCCTTACTATCGTGGTGGTGGTGTTTCAATCGATTGATACTTGCAGTCACCTCCCCTCCTCCTTTACTGCTCAAGTTAGCTATCCCATCTTGGCTTATGCCTTCAATTGTGAAGGGCCCATACCACTAGGGACTTGGTTTATCGGGAGGTACTTTTATCTCCCAGTGTCTTAAGAGTAATAGGTCCCCTTTCGCGAATGGTACATGATTCCCTGTTGGTTGACTATATTCAAAATTGACATGAACTTTGTTGCAGCCTTTGCTTCCTTCATGTTTAGTTTCTTTGTAACTTTTGATTCTCGCTTCCCATGCAAGAATCTTTTCCTGAACACGAATAGGCGATGTGTCAATGTTGTTTTTGAGCTTTCTCTTCATCTAGCTTTCTTGCGTACATCGCGGGGTCATGGGAAAGCTAATCTTTCTTTTTCCTGACTTAAGCTCAATTTTCCTATTTTCATACCTAATAACAGCTCTTGCGGTGGTAAGGAATGGTGCTCCAAGGATTATTGGCATGCATCCACCCCCTTTATCATCGATGATCATGAAATCAATGGGATACATGAATCCTGCGACATTGACCAGCACATCTTCTGCGATTCCCAGGGGGTACACATAAGATTGTCCAGCGAAGGACAGCCTAACATGGGTGGTGGCTGGCATTTTTGATGTTGGGTGTAGATGGTTAGGGGCATATGATTTACTTCTGATCCTTGGTCAGCGAAAGTGTTCAGACACTGCAAATTCCCAATGCTGGCTGGTATCTCAAAGTTCCCACACGCCATCTGCTTAGTAGCTACTTTTTGTACACGTAGTTTCTCAAATACCGGTCCCCCAGGTAATGTATCATACTCATCTTTCCCCTCTTTCTCCTTCTCCGAACCCTGTTTGGAGGATTGGTTATGCCCATCACCCTTTATCCAATTTGTTATAGTGTTTTCGTTTATATTATGTTTTAGGTAGTAACTTAAGGATTGGGATTTTGGCGGTTCTTCTATGGTTTGTTCACTAGGGGTCTCTACTTCCTCATTATCCGTGTGGACAATTGTGATGGAATTAACAAACCGGGTAGTGGGGGTGGCACTTTCTTTCCTCAGTAACATCATTTCAGGGGTTTTCTGGTTTGCATACTCCTCCACTAGGTTTATCATCTCCTTCATTTTCTCTTGCATCTCCTCCTTTTGTTTATAAACTGCTTCCTCAAATCTAGCAAGCTGCTCAGAATGGGTTGCCATATATTCTCTCATTTGAGCTTCAAATTCCGGGCTAAGTTTTTCAGGAGGAGAATAAGGTGGGGCATAATTTTGAAAGGTCTCAACATTTTCTCTAGAAGGTGACTCTGATAATGGTGTTGAAGTCATTTTCGAGACAGAATTGACAGCAGCCCGTCTAGGACTTAAAGATCTCTTTTGCCTTTCCTCGAAATAGTCAACTCTTGCCTCAAGTTTGCAAAGGAGTTCATCGGAGATTTGATTAGTCTCTCCAGGTGTCGAGATTGCGTTGATGGCCGCTTCTATAGTGTGATTAAACTCCCATAATTCTTGATTATCGGCGGCAAGTTCGTCAATAATTTCCCAAGATTCCTCGGCGTTCCTATCACGCAATCTACCTCCAGCTACTCGATCGATGGTACGTTTGGTGTGATAGTCGACATGGTCATAGAAGATTTGAACTAATAACCAAAGATTTATACCATGATGAGGGACTTTTTGGAGTAGATCCTTGAAACGAGCCCATGTTTCGTAGAAAGTTTCACCTTGATGTTGTTGGAACATCAAGATATCATTTCTAAGCATTGCAGTTTTCCCCGGTGGGAAAAATTGAGCAAGGAAACGAGTGGTGAAATCATCCCATGAGGTGATTGATCCCGCAGGTAAACATTCAAGCCATTGACAAGCTTGATCACGTAGAGAGAATTGGAATAGGCGTAATCGGGTCGACTCTCTAGTTGTAACATCAAGGTCTATGGAATCTACGATTTTAAGGAAGTCCTTGAGATGTTGGTTAGGATCTTCGGAACGAAGTCCATGGAATGCACATCCGCTTTGCATCAACCGGATGGTGTCGGATCGCAAGGGGGACACATTGGCTCCTTGGGTGAGCTCAATGGTGTTTCGATAGCCTTGGTGGCTAGGAAGGGAATACTCTCCTAGGGTTCGGGGCCTAAGAGGTTGGTTTGCTAGTGGTGGGTTTTGTTGTGGTGGGTTGATGGGTTCAAAGATGTTACCACCTTCCATGATGTCGGATGGTAAAGGTTACGAACAAAGACACGAAGAAATAGATAGACTAAAGAAAACCTAAAAATAAAATAAAATCTTACTAGAAAGGAATCTAGCAAGTAGACCTAATAAAAAGAAATTCTAACCTAGACAATAACTATTCCCCGGGCTGCGGCGCCAAAAACTTGATACGTGGAAATCGCACTAGGCTTTACCTCTCGAGGGATCTTGAGAAGCTTACAACCCCCACCAGGAAGTGTACCTGATCGTTGTAGTATAGTATAGTGACAAGTACCGGGGGATTGATCGTTCAACTCAGGAATAGTGTCGCTAGGATTAGAAAGCCTCAAAACTAGGTCTAGTGGTGAGGGATGATTCTTTTTGTATTTTTATATTTTTATAAAAGCAATTAAAATCTCGGGTTTTGGAAAAGTGGGCGGAATTAGTTGCTAGTCAACTAACCCAATAACTAAGATGCAATCAAAATAAAATAACAAAAATGTAAATAAAACTAATTAAACTAGTGGTGTGAACAATAAATGGGAAAATTGTGTTTACTTAGATTTCATTACTCCCTAGATATCTTTTACAGGTTGATAGTTTGTTACAATTGCGTGGATGACAGGTTATATTCCTTAATACCATTTGTGGGGTGGCGTACGTACTTCCCCAACTCTATAAGCTCCTACTTCACTCCTATGTCGAGCCTGCAAGAAGCTCCTAACATGGGAACATTAGAATTCGCTCATGCATTAAATACAACCATATAAACCTAGTACGCATTGGTTCATGTTTCTTAAGACGTTCAAGCATGTTACCCTATGGAAGTCTGACAGTTTTCTTAAGCCTAACATCGAAATCATTCATCCATAACAATTATAAACAAGCAATCAACCTATAATCAACATCTAGGTTTTACTACATCTAAGCAAACACACAAGAGATCTAGCCTAGCATGTTAAAATCAAGACAAGCGTAAGATATATTCAAACAACACATAGATATATTGAATGAATTGAAATGATACTTATCTTAATTGAACATGAAACGTTTCAAAGGGTAAAAACCCTTGAAAGAATTGTAAAAATCGTGCTAGGGTTTCTCCAAGTTATCCCTCTAATTTTCCTCTCTTATGAATGAAAATTACAAAACTATATATAGATTTTCCATCGTTACGGCGTCAAGAAGAAATGTCTGACGCCGTCAACTCGCCGCCTATAGTAATATCGGATTGCCTAGATCCAGATTTGACGCCGTCAAGTACAAGATTTCTCTGGGCCGTCACATGTAATGGGACCATGACGGCCTATGGTGACGCCGTCATGCCCCTAGTGTAAAAACTCTCTGGATCGTCACGGACTCTATCCATTTCACCTCTTGTTTTATTCTTGACGCCGTCATATAGAACCTTGTGACGCCATCAGGTACTGTTCCCAGCAAGGAAAATTAAGACTTTGCCGTTTTCTTCACTTTTATGCTCCAAAAACGTCCAAAATGCTACATTTTCCAGAATTCACTCCAAAAGTACCTAAAATCACAAAAGGAACGATTTAGGGCAATATTTGATCAAATAAATTCAATTCCGGGCTTAAATGACCCCCTAAAAACAGATCATTTTTTGCCTCATTAGGTACGTTCCAAAACCGAATACTATAGTGATGATAATTTATCGTTAGATGAAAAAGATTTAGATAGCGAATATAGTAGATTATGTAAACTAGGACAAAAAGTCATGGCTAAAAATAAACTACTAAAACACACTAACAATCAATTAAAAGATGAAATACTTGAATTAAAAATTAAACTACACAACCTAGAAAAAGGTAAAGAAAGTCTTATAGAATGCAAAGGATGTCTAGTGGTTAAAAATGAGAATGAACAACTTAAGGAAGAGCTTACTAGACTTGAGAAATTCAAAAATAGTAGTCAATCACATAGGAAATTAATTAGTACTCAAAGAACATCCGGAGATAAAACCGGCTTAGGATATAACTCAACCGAAGTGTCAACTAGTGAAATAAAAAATGTCAAGTTCGAAGGTGAAACTAGTGAATTAAAATCTTTAGAGACTAAACCAAAATACATAGTATTGAAAGATAGATTAGTATCTATAGCTGGTGATGAAGAAATTAAAAGTTTTCGCAAATCATAATTAAAGTCTGAGGCCAAGCCCTTTAAACCAAAATTAGGGTCTAAAACTCCACCACCTAGAAAACCATGTAGTCCTCATCCTAGGTCTAAAACTCCTTAACCTAGTGTAAACCAAAATAGACGAAACCTTCACAATAATTATCAAATGTGGAACTTCAATCCTTGGGGAATGATTCCACCATATATACACCCCAGTCAAATGCACAACATGTTTGGACCAACCAATTTTGGTCAAATGAGGCAATGGGGACCAACGAGATGATTTCGTCGTACTTCTGAAAACTTGGTGATTTATCCGCTTCCACAAGATTGTGCAATCGTTTTAAAGGCTTAATAGAAAAGACTATTGAAGATAAAAAGGTACACATCTCTTTTAAATTTTGTTGTCAAAGATTGCATGCCTAGTTTAGTATCTAGGTTACATATATGGTATGTTTAGCACAGATTTTATACATATATATATTTACTTATCTATATACATAATATATATATATATATATATATATATATATATATATATATATATATATATATATATATATATATATATATATATATATATATATATATATGTATGTATGTATGTATGTATGTGTTAATATTTAATATACTATATGTATTTATAACCTAGAAAACTCATTAGTTGATTTTCTGGAACTAGAAATTGTTCGTTTACAAACCTTTTCTTTCCCCTCTTTTGGCCCCTTTGAACTTTAACGTTCAACATGAAAATCTTCAATGATCACTAAACTCATGTTGATATAGAGAAATGAGTTGATAAATCTATGGATGAAACAAACTCCCGTCGTCATTTGCACTCGTCTCCTCTCATATTCTCGTCTTATAAACCCATATATATATATATATATATATATATATATATATATATATATATATATATATATATATATATATATATATATATATATAGGGTAGGGTTATAATAAAAAGTCTCTTAAAATAAAAAGTCTAGGAAGGCGAATTTAGGTGCATCACAGTTATAAAGTTACTGCATTACATTTTTAAGTCACTGCATCACAGTTATAAATTTTAGTGCATCACAGTTACTGATCACAGCTATAAAAAGTTACGACATCACAGTTAGTGCATTGCAGTTATTAAGTTACTGCATCACGTTTAAATTCACTACATCATAGTTATAAATTTAGTGCATCAGAGACTTTTTATTCTTTTTATTTTAAGACTCTTTATATATATATATATATATATATATATATATATATATATATATATATATATATATATATATATATATATATATATACCTTCCACAATTCCCTCGTCGACTTGACAGCTTGATTAATTTTTTATCCAAAATTGTCAAGAAAATTTTAGTTGACGAAATGTCAAATAAAAGTGTCAAGTAATTCCTTTCGTGTGAATACTCTCCAACTTATTTTTGATTAAATATATATATATATATATATATATATATATATATATATATATATATATATATATATATATATATATATATATATATATATATATATATTGTTCTTTCCAGAAACAACGCCGCGAAAAATCCAAGTTCTGGGCGGGCGGCCCCCTTAAAATTAAGGGGATCGGCAGCAAAATAAGGGGCGGCCCCCTTAATATTTAAGGGGGCCGGCCAAACAAATCTCTCTCCCCGTTTTTTCTTTTGTTCTCCTATACCAAACACCCCATTTTTTCTCTCTTCCTCCTACTGCTGCTACTGTGAACGAAAACCAAACCTAAAAACATCAAAAATCCACTTCCGAATCACCTAATTAAGCTTGATTCGCAAAGGACAAATACCTATAACCCGATTAGCAACAAGTATTGTAAGTTTTTCATAACACATTTCATCTAATTTATTTCAATTTTGGTCATAATCATAATTGGGCATTTCATTTCAATTTCTTTAATTTCATTTTTTTCTTTCAATTGATTCTAGGATTTCCATAACTAAATGCTCCCCATAGGATTAGTATGCGTAATTAACACTAAAACTCAATAATCACAAACCCTCTTATTGAAATTTTTTGTAAAAGTTCATACACTCTTTTTCGAAATTTTTTCTTAAATACATTGTTGAATAATGCCATAAAAACTTGTTAAAACTAATCACATTATGTTTTTACAACTTATTAATCATATAAACATACTTTTCGATGGATTGAAAATAATTCTATATACAATAAGAGGACGTTTGGATTATGTCCAAAAGTTACCAAAATTAAGTCGATATAATTTTTACAGCACAATGTCAAGATTATAAACATAAAACTAGTAATTTAGAGTTGTCAAGATATATAATTCATATATATATATTGACATTTTAGTAGTAAATTTTCTAAATAAGGGAGCGTTTGGTTTAACTTAGAAAACTACATTTTTGAGTCAAAATCTAAATTATCTTTTTCAAAACAAATCACTTGCATAAGAAACTCGTAAGAAATAGCCAGTTATACAATGTAAGGTATATTTAGCAAAGTTTCAAGATATATTAAGATGTTTAAAGGGGCGTTTGGATTACCCCATAACTACGTTCTAAACTTCGTAAAATATATCTAAAATGAGTTAAAAATAAAAATAACATAGTAAACTACTTCTTAGGTTTAAGGTCTTAGAGTCGAAGTATGTCTACGTTCCACATATGTCATAACAACATATGCATTACATTTTATCGTTAACTTTATTTTATTTTTATCTTATTGTTATCGTGTTTAGCTGAAAATGCCCAAAAGTCATTACCGAAAATATTTCACAAACCAAAAACTATATTCCCAAAGTTTCTCAACTTCCCACCACCTCTCCTTCCATTGCTCGTATTTATTGTCAAATTGAGGATAGAAACATTCATGAAGGTCGTGTCGTAGATCAAGCTTACTATCAATCCGATTTCATTAAACGTTCATTTACAAATGTCCGCTTCGAATGTCTTTACCAAATCAATGAACCCATCATTCCCCGTTTCATTCTCGACTTCTATAACCAAGTCACGGTCCAAAACGATGAATTTGGTTCCATTCTCATCTCATTCATGATCCAACATGAATTCATTACTCTCACTCTTGCACAATTTGGTCAAATCCTCTAAATTCCTTTTTCCGGTCAATCCGTATTCACCAATGAATGGGATCTTAGTTCTCTTCAACGTTCTCGACCAACTTATGGTCCTTATTTCTCTGAAATTCCTTCTCCCTGAGAAATTCGTCAAATGCTCGGGTTGGGTCGTGAAATCACTACCCGAAAAATCAAGTCCAAAGATGTCCAAATTTTTGAAAATCAAATCCTCCTCAAAGAACTACACCCCGACATGAAGCGCTGAGAAGAACTCATTCGAGAGAATGCGTTTGGTACCGGAGGCAACCGTGACCATCTCCCGGCTAGCCTCGCTCACATGTTGTATTGTATTGTTGCCGAACAACATTACAATTTGGCTTATTTCTTTATCAAGCGTATCAAATGTGCAAAAGCTACTCCTAAAGCTAATATTCCGTATGGTATGTTCCTCACTCGTCTCTATCATCATGTCATCGAAAACTATCCCAATCTTGATGGTAGTATCTATCAACCTGTAACAACCGTGGTTTTGGCAGGTCAGTTTGACTGATAGTCTTGACTCGGTTGATGTTTGTTTGGTGTGTCTTAGGTGATTGAAGTGATATAAGTGTGATATAGGTGAGTTTTAGCACTAAATCCCTTTGCGTGGTGTTGTTTTGTGAGTGAGTAATGTTGATTATTTGGGAAAGTTCATTTTGATCGCTCTTGTGGTGTAGAAATGACTTGTGAAGTTTGGGTGTTTTTATGTTTTTGCGTAACGAGTCTTCGTTCATGTATTTGAGAGTTAGCAGGTTACGAGGAGTTTGTTTTTATGAGTTATGTTTCAAAAGAGTGTGGAATTCTATTTTTGGAAACTTTGTTTTGAAAATGATAATTTTTCCGGTTGTCGTAAAAGTTAAGGTTTATCACGTAAGACGCTAGGATTTAGATACGGGTGTTTATAAAATATGAAAAGTATGAGGTTTTGAGTGTAATAAATTAATTTAATAAAAAAAATAAAAAATATATATTTTTTATATATGTAAAAATTGGTTGGAAGAGGATAAGGGGAAAAAGAAACCCAATTTGAGTCCAAATATGACTCTTAGGCCCAGGGATTATCCAAAATTAATATATATACGAACCCAAACAACCCTTGAACGTTTTTTTTAGTATTATGGTTGTTCAAGGGAGGCAAAGGAAGAAGAAAAAAGTTAGGGTTTATAATTGTGAAGCAATAATCAAGAATCAAGGTAAAATCTTTAAACCATATGTTCAATTAATTGATTAATTAATCTAATTCATGTAATATTAAGTATGATGGATCTAGGGTTTGTAAGTTTCTATAAATTAACTAATTAAAACATTTTGGGATCAATTAATGTTTATATCATGATAATTGGTTAAGGGAATTGAGTGTAAAACACGTTAGATTATGTGTTAGAGTTTGGACAGAAAACTATGGCTGTAAAGATGTAAGTGTAAATAATAGATGGTGAAGAGTTAAGTCACGAATTTTAGGTCTAAATTGAAGTTTAATGAAAGAGCTTTCCAAAAAGTCCAGCCACGATTGATTTCAAGGTCGGGAAGTTGGTCTTTTGATTTTTCTTTGCTAAGGTGTCAAAGCTGTCAAACTGGGACAGATTTTGGGTAAAAGTTTGAGGGTGTTTTGTGGTTGTAAAAGTGGTATTTTGACTAGCCCTTCTGGAATAGTTAAGTATTAGGTTATAATAGACTACCACTAAAAGGATTCGCGATAAAAACTTGTGGAAGTATTTTATGTTAATCAAAACTTTTTGGTGTGCGTTGTTGACAAGTTTGATTTTCTTTTGGGTGCTTGTGTGTGTTATTGGTCCATGGCCTTCTGGGATTAGCTTCTATGCTTATGAGAGACCATGGTAAATTTTTGGTGTGAGTTTTTGAGCTTTATTTGTCATGATTTTATGTGGGCGAATGTACCCAAAAAAATCTGCGTTTTCTGATTTTAAGAGTGCAAGGGATTTAGTGAGTGTTAGGTTATGGTGGTGGTTAGTATGGTGTCTAGGAGATCCATGGTGGGTCATATGAGTCTTAGACATCCATCATATGTGTATTACATGGGTTGTAGCTTTTAGCTTGACCTTGTGTAGTGTGGATTTATTTTTTTGTGTGTTATAGATTGTGATTTGTTTTGTGGAAGCTGCAAGGTTTAAGGTGAGTTCATAGTCCTATATTTTACTTTGTTTTAAAATTGGGATGGGAATGATGCTTGTCTTAAATTGTTTGAGTTACTATCATTATGTGTGTGTCAAAAGAGCTTGGACTTATAAGGTTATCGTACGCATGCTATGTGTGATTATTTGCTTGTGTGGTCCAATTGGGGGGGAGTATCCAATTGGAGAGTAATACTCCTACTCGTACCAGATTATGTGGATTGGATAATGTGATGATGATGCTGTGTGGTCCAATTGTGGGGGAGTATCCAATTGGAGAGTAATACTCCTACTCGTTACTAGTTAATGTGTTCCAATTAGGAGGATGCTTATCCTGTTGCTCGCGCATGCGACCTAATTGTGGTTTATTGGGGTCGGAGGACACGAGCCGTCCTGTTGTAATCAATGTGGGGTCGGAGGACACGAGCCATCCTGTTGTAATCATTGTGGGATCGGAGGACACGAGCCGTCCTGTTGTTGCCTTTGTGTGTGATTATTGACTTGCAAATACATGTAGCTATATGATAACTGTAATTTATTTGTCCAGCTATGTTTTTATGATCACAGTGAACTGGTTGCCTTGAGAGTGTATGTGTGTCTTAAACCTATGAATCTCACCAACATTATGTTGACATTTTAAGCATCATTTTCAGGTGAGCTTTCTAAGGATAAGATAGAAGGATGTGATTAGACGAGACCTTAGTTGCATTGGAAGTGGTTTATCTGTACGTTTGGAGTTTATCATGTTGTTATCTTTTGGGTATTGTTATGACACTTTGTGTCTATACTTTGCCATTTTTATTGCATGTAGTTATTCTCTATATAGACACCATGTGTTGTGATGATATCCATGAAGTTACACCCGCGCGTTTCCACCATGGCAGGGTGTGACACAACCTATCTATCCGACTTTGCATCCTCTCGTTCTTAAACAAACCCGTAAACCTCGTAGTGATAAGGGTAAATCTCGTCGTCATAGCTTCCATGGATCATCATCTCGTCAAGAGGATGACGAGGAGGATGAATACATTCATTGTCCCTCTCCTCCCACTACATTTGTTGATGATTTAGAGGACTTAGACTATTCTGAATACCAAGTGCCATCTCCTTCCTCTCAAACCAACCAAGTACTATTTGAGCGACAAACCAAGTTGCTCAACCAAACGCAAATGATGCATGAGGAGATGCGAGGAGGCTTCAAGTCTATTGCCAAGACGATTGGAGGATTGTTCCGAAAGAAAAAGAAGTGATGAGGAGCGTGATATTAGCTTTGGATGCTTATGTGTTTTGAACAATTAGTATTATGTGTTATTTGAATAATTGTTGCTTATGTGCTATATTTTCGATGTGTATTCAGAAATGTTTATGTCTTGCTATGGATTATGGTACTTTAGAACTATAACTTTGGTGACTTATTATTATTACTTGTTCTACTAATATGCATGTATTTCTTCTTTGAATTTAATACATGTTTGCATGATTAGTATATATATATATATATATATATATATATATATATATATATATATATATATATATATATATATATATATATATATATATATATATATATATATATATATATGAATTACTTGTTTTTCTAATAGACCAAAACTAATATGAAAAGGTCTAATAGAGCTTGCTGCAAACACAAAACAAAGATAAACCATTTCCAGAAATTTTTTGAAATTTGGTCGCCTGGAAATTTTTTTTATTTATGTATTTGTGTATTTTTGGTATAAAATATGGTATATGCATGGTAGTTTATGAAGTGGATCAGAAAAGGACACATTTTTACCAATAGGTATTCCAACACATTAAATGCGGGTAGCCCAAATGCATTGGTCTACCAGTGATACTGTAGCAATATTTTATTATTATATGAGGTTTGACTATTTTCCATAAAACGATAAAAAGATGGTAGCCCATGGTCTTGGTCGCCCTGACAGAACAGTAGTGGCCCAAAGTACACGTAGGGGACAAGTCTTACACATAGCTTACACACATGTACTTCATGTGCTTTTGTAAGTGGAAACTTGTCAAGCTTTTAACTATGGTAGCCCATGCCCAAAGTAGCACATGTCTAGAATGAGAAATTTGAGTTTGCATGTCCAAAAAAGCTCAACTCTTTAGACTACTTGTCCATTTGGAGAATTGGCACTTTTATTTTTTAAAAACCAAAAACAGTGCGTGACATGATGTTGACTTCTCCATAAATGTTGTTTACAAATTCCACTACTTAATCAAAGTTCGAATATAGAAAACTCGTGGATTAAGTACAACCTCCACGACATTCTACTTAAGCGAGAAATGTTGTTAAACCTGAATAACTTCTTTAAAGCTTGACTAATTTGCAACATTAGTGCATTACCCTGGAGCCTAAGGCAAGAGTAGTGGATTGAGAGATACACGAAGTAACCACGTTCCTAATAGGGTTAGTTATGACTTCTTTTTAATATGGATGTGTTTGTTTTAAATAAAAAAATAATAATAAAATAAAATCACTAGCCCTCTTACTCTTACAAGTAAGAGATGGGCAGACATTTTGCTTGTTTATTTTTTTCTTTTGAGTCAAACCTAGTTAAACATATAATCCCTCCGTCTCATAATAATAGTCCATATTTCCTTTTATTGATGTCTCAAAAAGATTGTCCACTTTCCACTATAAGTAAAAAAAATAGAATTTAGTGGATGTTGGGAATTATATTAACAGTTACCACGGCTAGTATGAAGATTACAACTGCTAAAAGATGCACTGGCAGTGGAAACTCATTACCACTGCTAGTACATATTATTACCACTGCTGTTAGGATAATTGTTAGGAAACTTGTATAGATAAATATAGAATAGATTTTGTGTATATCGTATTCTATTATCATTATACGTATCTTGTAGAAGAGGACTCCTTGTGCTATAAAAGGAGGTCCTAGGTTAAGGTTAGATATACGTTTTTCTTAGAGCTTCAAGGTTGTAACCCTAGTGATACAAAGATCACTTGTATTATTATAAATAATATTTGAGCTAACCGTTTGATTCATACATTCATTCATATACAACTGTTTCATTCACATACAAACTTCTAAGTATTACTGAGTAGATTCCGCATAGTTAGTGATACAACTCAAAGTATCATTCTAACACAGATCAAGGTGTATAGATCCATCAAGTGGTATCAGAGCCAGGCTTTGATACTTTGATTTAGAAGACCCCAAGTACACTCAGAAGATTCAATGGAGACAGAAACAAGCCAATCCAACATTGCTGCTAAGCTTCCTAAGCTTAAGTTGAATGACTATGAGATGTGGAGGCTGATGATTGAACAATTCTTTATGGTGCAAGACTATGCACTTTGGGAGATCATTATGTTTGGCAATTCCTTTAAACCTAGTACTACCTCAGAGACAATTGATGGCAAGGTAGTATAAAAGATTAACACTGGACCAGTCACAAATGATGAAAGACTTCAGATGAAGAATGATCTGAAGGCCAGAGGCTTGCTGTTGATGATACTTCCCAGAGATCAAATTCTAGCTTTCAGCAAGTACAAGACTGCACAAACTTTGTTTGAGGAGATCTGCAATGTTTTTGGTGGTAATGATTCCACCAAGAAGATACAGAAGACCTTGTTGAAACAGACTTATGAAAACTTTGGTTCAACAAGTAATGAATCTATTGACAGCATCTTCACAAGGCTTCAAAAGATTGTTACTCAACTCACAGTGTTTGGAATTGAGATAGAAAGAGAAGACCTCAATCTAAAGTTCTTAAGAAGTTTACCCTCTGAGTTTGGTACAAATGTTGTTGTGTGGGAAGACAAGCCAGAATTGGAGAATATAAAGCTTAATGACTTGTAATATAACTTTAAAGTTATTGAACAGAGGTTGAAGAAGGCTGGAAAACTAAGTTCAGGATCAGGGAACTTAGCACTTATATCATCATCTGTTGATGATAGTTCAGATGAAGAGAGTGATAGTGATGATGATGATGCTAACATTGTTGTTTCCACTGGCAGTGGATGTGTTTCCACTGCTAGTTCAAAAAGGCAGGTTGCAGGTCTTAGTGATTCTACTTTTTATGCCTTTCTTTCAAGTCAAATGAATGGTTCAATTCTGACACATGAAGACTTAGATCAAATTGATGAGGATGACATGGAAGAGATGGACATTAAATGGCAAGTTGCATTGCTAAGTTTAAAGTCAAAGAAGTTCTGGAGGAAGACTGGTAGGAAGATCACTATTAATGGCAATGAAACTGTAGGTTTTGATAAGAAGAAGGTGGAGTGCTACAATTGTCATAAGAAAACCAAAGAAGCCTGATAACAGGTCAACTTGGTATAAGCAGGACAAGAAGTAAGAGCCTACAACTGAAGAACCAAAGGTGCTCTTGGCCATTGATGGAGTGAGCTATGATTGGAGCTATATGGCTGAGGATGAAGAAGATGGTTCAGAGTCTGCAATGATTGCTACTGAACTTGCACTTATGGCTTTTTCTGACTCTGAGGTACAAATTAATAATGCTTGTTCTAAAACTTGTAAGGCTTTAAAAGATTATGAGAAACTTAAAGAACAATATGATGAACAATTGCTAGAGTTAAATCAAACTAATTCTAACCTAGCAAATCATAAAATAGGTCTTGCTATTTTAGAAACACAGTTAGAGCATTATAGAGCTAATGAATCTAAGTTCGATGATGATATTGCTGTTTTAAAAAGAGACTTGGATTATAAGATAGCTGTGAATGAGGCTCTTAGGGAAGAGTTAGAGAAGGTTAAAAAGGCCAATGAAAATATACAGATAACTTGTAATACACTAGATCATCAATCCAAGTGTATTGACAAAATTTGGGAGGCCCAAGTTGTAAGTAAAGCCAAATCAGGAGTAGGATATAAACAGTTCCACCACCCCTAAGAGGTGTTCCATCACCTCCTGGTATTGACTTAGCACACACAGGGTTAGAAGAGTTCCAAGAACCAACCATGACCTATGGCCCAAAATTTGTTAAAGAAACTGCTATTGAGAAGGTTCAAGTTGAAGTTGATACATTTGATAGTGCTAGTGACTCATCTCTTAAAGATGAAAGTATGAATGTTGAGTCAAAATCTAGTGTTCCTGAGTGTGTTCAAGTGGAAGTTAAAAAGAGTATTCCTGATGTTGTCAAAGAGAAGCCTATAATACAAGCAAATAATACTAGGCCCACTACTAGATATGCAGAGATGTACAGAAGTAGGTCAACAACTCCTAGGGGGAATAAGAGGAGTTGGAATCATGTTAAATCTAGACAATTTGGTAGTGACTTTGTGTTCAACAACAAACCTTGTTACATATGTGGTAGTTTTGAACATCTTCATTATAATTGTAACTATCATATGGGTAGAAGGGAAGTGTTTGGGAATACCAGGGTGAATGGAAACAATGCTAATAATCATACTCACCCAGATCCACTAAGCAAGATGATTCCCAGGTCTGTTTTGTTAAATTTTGGCATCAAAACTCTTTCCACTGCAAAACCAGCAGTTGCCACTTCCAGAAATATAAACAGAGTTTACCCTAAGTCCCCTATTAAGAGTGCAAAACCCATTACAACTTTTGTTAAATCTGCACAAACAGGGAACAAGACCTATTTTGAAAAGAAAGTTTGCTATAACCACAAATGGATACCTAAAATTTCAAAACCAGCAGTTGCCACTGCTAAACCAGCAGTTACCACTGCAAGGCCAAAAGTTTCCACTGGTGGTTCTGTGAACAACAAAAGGGTAAATGTGGGAAATGTTGTTAAGGCCTCAGCACGTTGGGAATGGAAACCAAAAGGAACTATCACCTCAAACAATCCCAATGGTGTATCAATGACCTTTGACAGATGTAATTATATTGATACACGAGGCAGATCCAAGTCATTTGTGGCTTGGGTCCCCAAAAGGAACTAATTCCTTTATTTTATGTGCAGGGACATTCAAAGCCTAAAGAATATCAAGGTTATTCAGATAGTGGATGTTCCAGGCACATGACTGGCAATAAGTCCTATCTTTCAGATTTAAAACCTTATGATGGACAATTTGTCAGCTTTGGAGGTGGTATTGGTGGAAAGGTTTCTGGCAAAGGAACTATCAAGGCTAGAAACTTGGACTTTGAGAATGTGTATTATGTGAAAGAACTCAAGTACAATCTCTTCAGTCTGTCACAGATGTGTGACAAGAAACATAGAGTTCTATTCAAAGAAGATGAATGCTATATCTTATCTAAGGTTATAAGCTACCTGATGAAAGTGATATTTTGCTTAAATTCCATAGAAAAGGCAATCTATATAGCATAGACATGAAGAACATAGTGGCTAAAGATGATGTTACTTGTTTGCTTGCAAAAGCCACTTTGGATGAATCCATGCTTTGGCATAGAAGACTTGGTCATGTTAACTTCAAGACCATTAACAAGATTGTGAAAGATGGTCTAGTCAGAGGTTTACCAGAGAAAAGATTTGAAAATGACCAAACATGTGTTGCCTGTCTTAAAGGCAAGCAACACAGAGCTTCATGCAAGACCAAGGCATATAATTCTATTGATCATCCACTTTACATGCTGCATATGGACTTGTTTGGTCCTACATCTGTGAGCAGCATAAATCTGAAGAAGTATTGTCTTGTTGTGACTGATGATTTTAGTAGATTTACATGGGTTTTCTTTTTAAGAACTAAGGATGAAACCACAGGCATCCTTAAGACTTTCATTACTGAAGTAGAAAACCAAGTTGATAAGAAGATCAAGATCATCAGATGTGAAAATGGGACAGAGTTCAAGAACAAAGTTATGGATGATTTCTGTAGAGATAAAGGTATTAAGAGAGAATTTAGTGTTGCAAGAACTCCTCAACAAAATAGAGTTGCTAAAAGAAGAAACATAATACTAATTGAGGCTGCTAGAACCATGTTAGCTGATTCCAAGCTACCAGTGACTTTTTGGGCTGAAGCAGTTAACACTGCTTGTTATATACAGAACAGGGTTTTAGTGGTGAAAACAAAGAACAAGACACCTTATGAGCTATTCAGAGGAAGACACCCAACTTTGGATTTTATGAGGCCATTTGGATGTCATGTCACAATTCTCAATACCATTGATCATCTGGGAAAGTTTGAAGAAAAGTCAGATGAAGGCTTCTTTGTTGGATATTCTATGGTTAGCAAGGCTTTCAGAGTCTATAACTTAAGAACAAAGAAGATTGAAGAGAATTTGCATGTTGAGTTTATTGAAAATAGAACTAACATAGCAGGTTCATGACCAGAATGGTTATTTGATCTTGAAACTTTATCAAATACAATGAATTATGTACCTCTTACCTCAGGTACTGGAGACAATAATCTTGAAGAGTCAGAGGAATTCATTGATGAAGATGAATCTTGCAAAGCTGATGAAGATGATAAAGATCAAATTGTTATGTCACTTTGGGACTTTGTTGACAATAATGAAGACTCACAACCTTCTAAGAATTCTGAAAAGGAAAGTGATGTAAATGTTGTGAATTTTGATGTTTTGAATAAAGAAATTCCTGCTAGCAGTGGTAATTCAATTCCCACTACTACAACAGAAGTTTCCACTGATGGTCCAAATGTGGAAAATTCATCTCAGGAATCACCCAGTGGTGATGTAGAGATCTCTAACATGCCTACAACATATGATATTCCTAGCACATCACAGACTTCAATTCACAAAGTGCATCCACTTGAAAATGTAATTGGTGAGCTACAATCAGGTGTGAAGGCAAGAAGGCAGACAAAGAAGACTGATGTTCATGGGTTCATTAGTGAAGTTTATGAGTCCAAGAAGCACACAAACAAAAATGAATGTTTGTTTTCTGTTTTCTATCACAAGTGGAGCCTAAAAATGTTTATAAGGCTTTAGAAGAATCTAGCTGGGTTGAAGCAATGCAAGACAAGTTGTTACAGTTCAAACTTCAAAAGGTTTGGGTTCTCTGTGATTTGCCTGATGGTATGAAGGTGATTGGTACTAAGTGGGTTTTCAGAAACAAGAAAGATGAAAGAGGTATTGTTATCAGGAACAAAGCTATATTAGTTGCTCAAGGATACACTCAAGAGGAGGGTATTGACTATGAAGAAGTTTTTGCTCCTGTTGCAAGGATTGAGGCTATTAGACTGTTTTTAGCCTATGCATCCTTTATGGGCTTTACTGTCTATCAAATGGATGTTAAGAGTGCCTTCCTGTATGGAAAGATTGATAAGGAGGTCTATGTCTCTCAACCTCCAGGCTTTGAAGATCCTCAACACCCTAACAAAGTGTATAAATTGGTTAAGGCTCTTTATGGCTTACATCAAGCTCCAAGGAAGTGGTATGAAACCTTAGCTACTTATTTGTTGAATAATGGGTTTCATAGAGGAAAGATTGATCAAACTTTGTTCATCAAGAAAGACAAGGGTGATATTCTACTTGTTCAAGTATATGTTGATGATATTATCTTTGGATCTACTAGACAAGAGATGTGCAAAGAATTTGAAAAGTTGATGAAAGATGAATTCCAAATGAGTTCTATAGGAGAACTTACTTTCTTTTTGGGGCTGCAAGTTCAACAAAGAAAAGATATCATCTTTATCAGTCAAGACAAATATCTGACTGAGATTATAAGAAAGTTTCACTTTACTGATGCTAAACCTTCAAATACCCCTGTTGATAAGACTACTCATCTATTGTTGAAGAATGCTAGTGGAGCAGATGTTGATGTGCACACTTACAGATCTATGATTGGTTCCTTGATGTATCTTACTTCATCAAGACCAGACATTATGTTTGCTGTATGTGCTTGTGCAAGATTTCAAGTTACTCCAAAGACATCTCATATGACAGCTGTAGAGAAGATTTTTAGGTATTTGAAGACATATCCTAATCTAGGATTGTGGTATCCAAGAGAATCTCCTATGGAGTTGATCACATACTCAGATAGTGATTATGCTGGTGCAAGTTTGGATAGAAGGTCAACTACAGGTGGATGTCAATTTCTTTGATGTAGATTGGTGTCATGGCAGTGCAAGAAACAAACAATGGTGGCTACTTCAACCACTGAAGCAGAATATGTAGCTGCTGCTAGCTGTTGTGCTCAGATCTTATGGCTTCAGAATCAATTGTTGGATTATGGGTACAATTTCATGAACACCATTATCTATATAGACAATAGTAGTACCATATGCATTATTAAAAATCCTGTGCAACATACTAAAACTAAACATATTGAAATTAGACATCATTTTATTAGAGATTGTTATGAGAAAAAGCTTATTCAAGTTGTCAAAATTCATACTGATGACAACTATGCTGATTTGTTAACAAAAGGACTTAATGTGGGTAGGTTTCAGTACTTGGTAACAGGTATTGGAATGTTAAACCCATAAATCTTTGATGTCTAATAATTTTCAGTGTTGCAGTTTTTAGGTACTAATATTGTCTGTATATGTTTGTATGGTTTTCTACTAACTTGTATGCAGAGGAATGTAAGCACAGTGGAAACCATGGTACAAACAGTGGAAAGATTTGATCTCTCATAAATAAAAGAAAAAGATCAAATTACTTTCCTTCATTAATCAAAAGGAGACAGAGTACAACCATTCAGAGAGACAACCACAAAACAAAACACAAAGCTTAAACAACATAACATCTAAATCTTCAGACAGGCTACTCCATGGGCTTCTTTCCTTTACCCTCATAGTCATGCTTGCCCTTAGAAGCTTTCTTTCTCTTGTCATCAAAAGAAATTTGCTTTCTTGGACAAGCAAGACCCAATACTTGCTTGGGTGGCTTTGGAAGTCTTGAAGGCTTTTCTATTGCAGGCCACTTTATGTTGACTATAGCTGACTCCAGAGCTGTGGTGAGGGCTTTTGGAAGCTCCTTGGACAGGGTGTAGGTTGGATCATCATCATCAGAAGAAGAGCTTGAATAAAATTCCAGAGATGGAGCAGGAACAGCTGAGACCTTCTTGTTAGGTTTCATGTTGGAAGATGTAGCTGTTGCAGCACTTGGAGGAAAATATCCACTCTGTGGAAAACTAGAAGGGGGGGTTGAATAGTTTTACGTCCTTTTAAATTTATAAACACAAGTTTGTTTTAAAAACTTCGATTCTAGTTTATGTGAATTCAATACTTGCACTATATGAACAATTGTATGGTAACTAACTAACAAAACTAATATAGTAAAGGTAAATAAATAAGTAATGAGAAGAGTTAGAAAGATCAAACCACAACACAAGGATTTATAGTGGTTCGGCTACAAGGACACCTTCCTTGTTCCTACTCCACTCCCCGAGTCACCTACTCGAGAGTTTTCTTCACTATGTCAACAAACTCCCTTTTGGCGGAGAAAACCTTACACACCAATTTACACACCACACAACTTCACAACTTGATCACGCCTTCTACACAACTTCTTCACACCAATATACTACACACCAATCTTCTACACAACTATTTTCTACACACCAATCTTCTACTTCACACCTATCTTCACAACTATCCTACTTCACTACTTATCAACTTCTATTATCTACACAACTAATCACAAGCACAACACAATATTCACAAATGAATATATAAATACACTATGCACAACTATTCTTCAACACTTCTTGAGCTTGGTTGTAGAGAGAGTGTTCTTCTTTTGCACTTTGAATGAGAATGGATGATTAGGGATTGAATCACTTGAAACAAGGATTAATATACTAATGATCAAAGGGTTTTAGAGAATGTTTAGAGAGTTATAGATCTGAAAATTTCGTGCAAAAGGTGGGGAAAAATTCCAGAATTAAGGTGGTATTTATAGGAGAAGAATTCTGACAGTTTCTGACAGGGGAGCCTGGCCGGTCCCCTTAAATCATGGCCGGCCCCCTTAAAATTAAGGGGACCGCCCCTTATAATTAAGGGGGCTGCCCAACTGTAACGGCCAGAAAACTTGTCTTTTAGTGGGGAAAGTTTATTTGGTGAAAAACTAACTGATTTTGGTTAAATATTTAAAATCATATATTTAGTATGATTAAAACATTTTTCTTTATTACCAAAAGTGTTTTTCAAAAATATATAATATGTTTATATGATTAAATGAACTTTGTGTTAATTAATTAAATACCCCTTTGATCATGAGATGTATTAAGCACTTGTTTATCCATACCTTAAGTGATTAAGTTGGATATAGTGATATAAACTAGCTTAATACTTGTTTACGTAGTAGTTATACGATTGACGATTTTACATTTTGTGATCGTCAAAATATAGAGATATCGAAAGATATGAATAACGTTTTCACACATTATTTATGTCAACACACTCCATCTAGCTGAGAGTTCTTCTGAATCAGAACAATAGCTGATTTCATCATCAGATGTGTCATCGGATGAGATGTAGATTAATGGAAACCAACTCATGATGATGTTTAGGGTTTGTGATATTGGAGATAAGTTTTGATAAAGCCTTATGTGTTTTGAGCCCCCTTTTATAAGCAAAGTCAAGGCCCAGGGTTAATTAATGAGATTTATTTACTCTTATCTGTTTTGGTAGGTTGGAGGAGTAAATTTGGATATTATCGGGTTGACTTTGGAGAGATATTTTGTGAATAGTAACTTGGTCAATAAGTTACTTTGGGTTAAATTTTATTGGTTAAGTTTGGTGTTTCCTACTTATGCAGAATATAAACCACTATTGATTAAATGATTGGAGTTATAAGGTGTGTATCTCAGACACACAACAAATGGTTATTGATTCACCATGTCTAATCAACATAAGAACCAACTAGTCTAGAGCAAACGGCTACTGGTAAAGACTTATCAAATCCGTTTATGGTTGATAGTTTACCAAAAACTATATGGTCATCAACTCACCATATTCCAAGTGATGAAGAGTTGGCTAGTCCATAGCAAATGGCTCATGGTAAAGACATATCAAATCCGTTGATAGCTGATAGTTTGCTAAAAGCTATGTTTAGAGCAGTTGATTTTACTTGTTTTTACTTACCACTGCTCTTTGCTATTTTGTGAAAAATTTCCACTGCTAGTTCATAGTTACCACTGCAAGTGTAATTTTTACCACTGGTGAACTAGCCGTTACAACTGATGTGTCAGTAATCTTATTTTTAACTAGCCGTTGTAAATAATCGTGTTTCCTTATTAATAGGGTAACTTTTTGTGAATTATCCACTTACCAATTTTAATTTGTTCTTTTTCTAAAGATAAATTCCTTCCAAAGATAATTCACATTACGCATTATTCTCAAAACCCTATTAGTATATATTCCTCCTCATACGGCTTGATTGTTATTCTTGATTACTAACACTTTTATTTTTCTCTCACAAAATTATGGCGATTCTAAACTTTGCTGAGGAGCACAACCAAGTGGCATATTTACAAAAGTAAAACAAAAAGAGTGGCTCTGTTTTCCATCAGATTGTGGATTTTCTCAATACAACCTATATAAGGTATGCTTTAACTGTCAATCCCACAATCTATGTTTCTCATATCAAACAGTTCTGGAACACTGTGGAGTCCATAACTATTGAATAGGGAGACACACAAGAATCTGTGGAAGCTCTTAGAGCCACAGTGGATGGGGTAACTATTGATGTTACTGAGTCATCCTTGAGGAGAGTTCTCCAATTGGATGATCTCAATGGTATCATCACATTACCCAATTCTGATATTTTCAAACATATTGCTTCCATGGGGTATGATACATCTGATCAAAAAGTTACTTTCAGAAAAGGATGTTTTTGTCCCCATTGGAGATTTTTAATACATACTCTTTTACATTGTCTAAGTCCTAAGAAAACTTCTTATGAGCAATTTGCATCAACCATAGCTTACCCTTTGGTTTGCTTGGCAACTGATAGGACTTTCAATTTTTCAAAGTTTATTTTCAATAATATGAAGGGCAATGTAAAGAGTTCATATAAATTTTTGATGTATCCACGGTTTGTGCAAGCAGTGCTAAATGAATTTCAACTGCAAACACACAAAAGAGTTTATCAAACCCCCTGTCTTAAGCCAAAAGTTTTTCAAAATATGTGTAAGGCTTCAGAACTTTGGAATGGGGAGGTTAAACCACTTTTTCCTGAAATGCTTTCAAAGATTTCACAGGTACAGGGTGAAGATGCAACAATCCCAGTTGTATCCCATCACACACCCTCTATTGTTATTCCACCTATTCAACACACCCCTGTTGTTACTCACACATATGAGAGGAGGCACAAACAGCCACCTCCTCCCATCTCAACATTGCATGTTGCTGAGCCTTTTGGTTTAGGAACAAGCAGTGGTGGTTCAAGGCTTCATTCTAGTCCAACTAGAGAAGAACCTGAATCAATGCCCTATGATTCACCTCTCCCAACAGGTAACACAGTTGGAAGTGTTTAGGGCAGTGTGCAACCAAATGAATTGATGGAATTATGTACCAAATTAGTCAAGCAGGTTACAGCTCTGGAGAAAGAACTGGCAAAGACTAAGCAACAATATGCCACAGAGCTTAATCAGATGAAAGCAGAGATCAAGAGCTTACAGGAAGAAGTTGAGAGTCTAAAGAAGCACAGATCTTCCACTCCACCTCATGATGATGACTCAGCCTACTTTAGTGAAGAATTGGGGAATTCTCCCAAACAGGAGAGGATTAGAACTGATGCAGAGTTTAAGGGGAGGAGACTAAATTTTGAACAAGATTTTGCTGAGTTTGATGATTTTGATAATGTTCAAGAGAAGGAAGATGAAGCAGTAGTATCTAAGGAAGTTTTTGCTGAAGCAGTTGAAACTCATAAAGACACAGTGGAAACAGATAAAGATGTAGTGGATGTTGCTGATGCAGAATTTCAAAGAAAAAGGTTGGAAAAAGGAAAAGTTCATATTGTTGATGAATCATCTGAGCATCAATCTAAGAAGATTTCAAAGAAAGAACAAGCTCAGATAGATTATGATGTAGAATTGGCAAAGAAATTAGAAGCAGTTGAAATTGCAAAGAAGAAAAAGCAAGAGGAGGAAGAGATTGCAAGTTCCATGGAGGCTAAGAGGTTGGATAAATTGGAAACAGTGCATGAAGAACCAATTTCAATTGTTCCACCAACTGTGCTAAAGGAGAAACCTCCAATGTTTACTTATGTGCCTACTGAAGAAGAGATTGAGTTCATGATTGCAAATGATCCAGTGATTAGGAAGAAGGCAGTTGAACTCATTGCTAATACAACTTTAAATGAAGATCAAAGGTCTGCTCAATTAAAGGATTTCATTCAGATGAAGAATTAACAGGCTCTTGATGATATTATTGGCACAGTAAGAAAGGGTCAAAAGAAGCCAAGACAACTCATAAAGGCACATATTATTGCTGAGATGAAGACCGATTGCTGTCATGTTGGCAATTGGAAGATGGCACATTTTAAAGGGATTTCACATGAACAGGTTGAAGGAATTTATTACAGGGTTAAAAGACAGGATAGTCATTTCATCCCTATGGATAAAGAACCTAAATTTATGAAGTCAAAAAGGTCAGGAATGAGTCTTGAATCCAAAGATGCTAAGAAATTAAAGACTCGGGAGTTATCTCAAGCAAAAGAAGATGTCAGCAAGTTAAATGAAGAACAAGTTACAAATATGGTATATATTGAAACTGATGTGCTGAATGTAGAACCTTTACATGCAAGATATCCAGTAGTTGGTTGGGAAATCTATTCTGATGATTTTGGTGTAGCATGTAAGATTATCAGAACTGGTAATGTCACAAGTATTTGTAGAGATTTTGAAGATATTGTTAGATCTTGTGATAGAGAAGATTTGGATACTTTGTGGAGGATTATTCAAGATCAGTTGAAGAAAGATGAACTTGTTGATGCCAAAGCTCAAGAGTTGTGGGTTCACTTTAGAAGATTATATGAACCTGATCCTAGTGACAGGTATTGGAGATTTGAAGCTCATAATATGAATACTCTGTGGAAATTCTATGATTCAAGTGTTGTACATCATGTTTCTACTCAAGATGGAGTTGATATGTTTATGTTAGCTGAGAAGGAATATCCATTGAGAGCAGGTGTTCTCACTGTTATGATGTCAGTTAAGCTTAGATGTTGGGAAAAAAGTGAAATCATAGAAGATTTATTACAGAGGATTTATGATCAAAGTGTGAAGGCTGACAAGGAATTGAGAAGAAGAAGATAAGTGTTTGGAAGAATTCCCATATCCTCACATATGTTGACTACTTGAAGAAACTTATTGATTTACATGGTAATCATAAGTTTAGGGGAGGATTGTTGGGAATTATATTAACAGTTACCACGGCTAGTATGAAGATTACAACTGCTGAAGAATGCACTAGCAGTGGAAACTCATTACCACTGCTAGTACATATTATTACCACTGCTATTAGGATAACTGTTAGGAAACTTGTATAGATAAATATAGAATAGATCTTGTGTATATCTTATTCTATTATCATTATACGTATCTTGTAGAAGAGGACTCCTTGTGCTATAAAAGGATGTCCTAGGTTAAGGTTAGATATACGTTTTTCTTAGAGCTTCAAGGTTGTAACCCTAGTGATACAAAGATCACTCGTATTATTATTAATAATAATATTGGAGCTAACCGTTTGATTCATACATTCTTCTCATTCATATACAACTGTTTCATTCATATACAACTGTTTCATTCACATACAAACTTCTAAGTATTACTGAGTAGATTCCGCATACTTAGTGATACAACTCAAAATATTATTCTAACACAGATCAAGGTATATAGATCCATCAGTGGAGGAATATTCTTTTTGAGTGGTTGGAAATTATAACCGTCTCACTTTTATTAGACTTTGCGATTTTTATCTCCTGACAATAATTTTGAGACGGATGGAGTAACATCTTACTCGAGGTGGGAGACTTGTCTTACTGCCTCTTACTCGATAAGAGATTGAAGACTCGTGTTAATATAATATATTTGATGGTTTATTAACTATGTTATATTTATGATAAAAAGTCTTGTTTCATATTTACATAAGTTACTTAAATAAATTGCAAAAACGAGTACTTAAAATCATTCGGACAATTATACAAAAACAAACAACATTATTCCGTTCAGATTTAGACTTTCTAGCCACCTCTTACTTGTAATATGTGGTAGTTAGATTCAGACCTAAAACATCTTAATGAAACAAACACACCATAAATATCAGGCTATTTATCTATAGAATTACACTTTTAATCTGGCAAGATATTAAAAGCTTTTATAATAAGATGAGTTAACTACATTTTTTGTCCTTGTGATTTACCGGGTGTAACGATTTTAGTTCAATAGTTTAAAAAGTAACGAATCCAGTCCAGAATCAGACGACCCTTAACACTTTTGGTCCATTTTTTCGTTGACCGTTAATTTGGCTAACTTTGACCGTTAAATATAAGGGCATTTTTGTCTTTTCATTTATATTATTAACAAGATATACATCCACCAACCATAAAAACACAAACGCATCCACCACAAACACATCCAAATCTTTCTCTCTTCTTCATAAAAACACAAACACATCCAACATGTCACTCCTTATTACTCTCTATCAAACCGAGTTACCACCACCGTCGGCCGTCACTACCATCATAACCGCCACCTGATGCCATCACTACAACCACCCACAATCAAACTCTCACACACTAACATTTATCATCTTCATCTTCATCTTAAATCCCACAAATAACAAATACCAAAAACTTGATCAAATGTTTTTAACCCCATAACAAATTCCAAAAATAAAAACATTTTTCTTCTACCACAAAGATACACTTGAAGCCACCACCAGATCTGGTGGCAGTGCACGACAGTTAGGCGACGGAGATGGTAGTGACCAAGTTATTTCTTCTTTTCAAAATACGAACGTGAATGGATCTATAAGATCTTTTCCTTGTACATGATATACCTGAGATCTCTGTTTAAATTTATTTTCGTTTTGGTTCTTGATCGATGAGGTTGAAGTTTGTTGTTATAGTTGGAGATGGGTTAGGATGTGATGATGGGAGTTGGATTTGTTTCTTGATCGATGAAACACCAACGCATATCAAACCGTTTTGGTTCTTGATCGATGATGTGATAAAAGTTTGTTTGGTTTGTATGTGATGATGGGAGTTTGGATTTTTTTCTTGCTAAAAGAAAAAAATTGGATCTATGTTTTGAAAAGAATAAGAAATAGTTCATTTGTAGTCAAACATGTTATGTGTTTTTGGTTGTGAGCAAGAAAAAAATGGTTCCGTAAATATGTTATGTGTTTTTGTTTTTAAATAATAATAAGAATAATAAGAATAAGAATAATAATAAAATAAATAATAAATGGAGGAAAGGGAATTTTAGTCATTGTACATCAACATCCGAGGGTATTTTAGTCATTTCATACTTTTTTAACTAGTCAAACTAACAGTCAATAAAAAATGGACCAAAAGTGTTACGGGTTGTCGGATTCTGAACTGGATCCATTACTTTTAAAACTATTGGACCAAAATTGTTACACCCGGTAAACCACAAGGACCAAAAATGTAATTAACTCTAATAAGATAGTCCCAGGAACATACATGTAAGAATAATACCATTTTCTATGAAAAGTTTCGAAAGTATGAACGTAAACAGATCCACATTTGCGTTGCATACTAAAATATTTCCACTAAAAAAAATGAATAGTATACAGAAATCACATATTACATTTTAAAGAAATATTAGTGATAAGTTGTCTCCGAAGTCTCAGAAGAGACCATGGTTCAGAAGAGACCATGGTTCAAACCTGAACAAGAATCCTTCTCTGTCTACCATCATATTACATGAAAGAATAGTTTTACCATTAGGTTTATGAAATCAGACAGTTATGACCAGAGACTTGAGCCTAAACAGCCTTGGGAAAGAACTTTGGACCAGACCTAACGGAACTAGGATCGAGCTTGTTTTAGCTCAAGTGAGATCTACAACCATTCTAGGGGCCGAGCCTGCTTGCAACAGGCAAGCAGAAACCGAAATGATTGGGAGATGATTTGTATACAAACCAAACTGCCATGCGTGTTGGGATGGCTTATTTGAGTTTTACCTAGACCATGCTTAGGGTGGTTTCAGAGCCAGGCGTGTTGGCGATTCTTTTAAATAATTTCATCCTCAAGCGTAGGCACTACCCTGATAAATAATTCCAAAATGTTATCCAATTCAGCCAGAAACTAAAACGACAGTTACTCTGTGCAACTAAGACTCGCAGGCTGATAAGACAGCCACAGCTCTAATTAAAGAAGGGGGAAGGAAAAAAAAAAAAAAAAAAGTTGAAATCAATGGATCCAAAACTCAGCAACAAAGCTGTGAAGACAATTAACTTTGAGGTTCTCCAGTGATGCAGGTTCATAAGCAGTTGCATACAACCACTCACCGCAACTATATTACATCATTCGTAAAGTATGTAATGTCTTTGTAAAGCTGGGGTATTGCACCATAGAACCAGTCAACCCCAGAAAAAATGAGACGGGACAGAAAATAAAAAACTTGCAGATGTGATTTAAAACCAAGCAAAATAGAAAGTTCGTATTAGTCAAAACTCAGAGCATGTGCCCAGACTGGCTTGAAGTCATCCCGATCAACTCAGGTTATCTTATCTCGACTCCTAATCAATAAGATATATCTAAGCAACTCAGGTTATCTTATCTCGACTCCTAATCATATTTGATTTCTTCATGTGTCATTAAAACAAGACCCCACAAAATGAAAAATTTTCCGAATGACCAAAGAAATAGAAATCCACCGACGTATAGCTTAAACAGATTTAATACCAACCTCCAAATTTTCACGTCAATATTGATACCAGATTATAAACCCCTTATCATGTTAAATCCAAAGAGCATATGGTCAATTCTTTTGACATAATACCATAACTGACATCTCAAGATGATAAAATTTCAAGCATGTTGAGTGTTTTAAGGCATCTTACCTGCTTCTCAAAATCCTTACAGGTAGCAGCCAACACTATTCTTTAGAATGGTTTTTGGTAAAGAAAGAATATCCCCTTTACTCTCATAATTAATCTTCTGCTCACAAAAGAGTAATCTTACAGGTTGAATAAGTGTCCATCGAGTTGAACATGTTCGAAACAATCTCAAAATATATATAGACTATGAGTCAGATTATCAAACAATTCTCTACCCTCCAAACAATTTTATGATATAAATCCTCTTCAAAGGGGCCAGGATAATCCTGTATGTCAAATGTCGCAATCTCAAACAAGAAGCATGCATCAAGCCTTTTTAACTGTTATCCATGCGTTCTTATTAGATATCTCAATAACATAACGGTACATATTTCCAACACTTCACCTACTTTATCCAAAGTAAAAAACTAGAAGGATCATGTTGGCACCACATATTCAAATATAACAAGTCTTAATGAAGTAACTGACATAATCCACTTAATCATTACAACCTGAACCTCCCATCCCATCGCAGTAAATACCCATTACAGCATGCGGATTTAGTGAAAGCCAAAACTGATTTAAGCCTCTAAATCATTCGCACATGAAGCTGTAACTCGAGAAACCTTTTTTTTGTTTATTTATTTACCTATGCAAGGTAAAACTGATGACCTGTTTTTGGCTCACCTCAGTAGTATGAGTCGGAAACCCTACCACCTGCATAGCCATCACCCGCACGGTTTGTATAAACAGGAGAATATGATTCCGCACGCATCTGAGTCATAGAGATAACATTAATAACATAAATCATAAAGGCTATGACAAGCTAACGAAATAATGAGACAACGTATAAGAAGATCACACAACATTTCAACTTTTTTCATAAATGCCATCCCAAGGCCACCTAAATATGTATTTCGTCTGTTTATACCAAATCAAGGCAAAAAAAAAAAAAAAAAAAAACCTGAGTGACAAATCTAACCTCAAAGTTTTTGAAACGTCAACATTATTTTCAGTTACCTTTACTATTCTGTAAAGTTGTAGAGCATTTATACAAGTTTAGAAATATTTAATATATCTTCACTAAAGGGATGTCCATTTTAAACTGCTTATTTGTATGTGCTTATGTACACTGAAATAAGATAAGCAGATTTTAAGAGAGACTTAAAACTACTTATCTGCTTAATATATATTATTATAATCAGATGAGCACTTAAATAAGCCACCAACACACCCTCTAACATGTTCTTATATCAGATTTGGTATTAAATGAAACTGGATATATACTTATGTTGGGTGGGTTATATGGTAGGATCAAATCGTTGCTTGGCGTTAATGAAAAAAGTGGAATAGTTTGATGGCCTCCTTATACATTAACCCTAATATAAGAAAGAAGAGAAGAAACTTACTTCTGATCGTGAAGGAATGTAGTCTCGTGACTCACGCTCTCTGCCATATCTAGGGTACATCTCTTCTGGATCCTCATTGGCCATATCCACTGTATATTTTTGACATTTGAAGTTCACGCATCACATGAGTTGAAAGATAGAATCAATGTACAACAAAGAATATAATTATAAACAGTTTTATACCTCTTCTATAGCTTGCATTGGAAGTATTCTTATCATACGGTCCATGAGAATGGCCTGCAGAGCTCTGATTACCTCCAGTGTAACCAGAACGTGAGCCACGCACTACCCTGATAATAGATTCCAGAATCAGCAATATGACTCGATTTGTTTAAAGTTCTTCCAATGATTTCAATTATACTATCCGGGGAATTTGAACAGAATATGTTTCTGATTACATAATTATTAGGAGTCGAGTTATTTAGAAATCATTTTTTATACTTACCGAACAAAAGTAAATATCCAGAATTCCAAGTGTAATGTAAATTAAGATTTACCACTTCTAACTTAACTTGAGAAACTTTTGTATCCATCTCAGGGTAAAAGCTATAAAATACCATCGTACTTTCAAAAATGTCCCAACTTGACCAATTTACTTTTTTATTGCGGACTTTACCAATGAACTTTCAAATTTTTAGCCGACTTGAACCAAATTTAGCAAAAAACTTGGTTCAAGTCGGCTAAAAATTTGAAAGTTCATTGGTAAAGTCGGCTAAAAATTTGAAAGTTCATTGGTAAAGTCCGCAATAAAAAAGTAAGTTGGTCAAGTTGGGATATTTTTTGAAAGTACAATGGTATTTTATGGCTTTTACCCTCCATCTCACAAGGCATCTCCATTTTCCACATATTTGTACTTTTTGGTCATTTTATGTATCAACTCTTTAACAAAAAATTATCTGAAGTGATTATTAAAACTTCAAAACACTATTTCCTTGAGTTCTTTTATTACAACTTTATAATTTATCCTGGTTCATAAAAATCACATCATAGACACTTACAAATTACATAAAACACCTCTTTAGATTCGTCTCGAACATCAAGAATATTGATAGGTTGCAACTTGCAGGTAGAAGAGCGTTCTAAGGTGCCCAAATTAAGAATACAAAAAACTCATACAGCATTGGATAATAGATTGAAAAAAAGCACATACCTTGTAGGTTCACTTCCATAGATCCTATCATTATACACCAAATCTGAACTATTGCCATAATCAAAATCTGCCCTTGACTGCCTTCTGGATGATTCAGTGTAACGAGGATGGGGTTCATCCTAGACATAATCAATCAAGCTTGTTAGGTAACAGAAAAGTGCATTACTGAACAAACCAAAAATAAGTAATTTACTTACAATTGAAGAGTAAGGTCGTTTAAGGCTGGATGTAGAACTAAAGTTGCGGCTACCACTATCGTTGTATCTTGATGGTGGATCTGCATACATGTATCTTCCACCATCATCATCTTCATCATACATATGGGAAGTTCCTCGACCAGAAACACGAGAAACAGTCCTTGAAGACTCTTCCATGTAGCCAGCTCCACGTGATGAGTAAGAATCTCTATAGACCTGCCTCTCAGATGAAGGTCTGCCCACATTTTGCCTAACATACTCTGTTTTATAGCTGCTCCTTTCATAAACTGAAAAATCAAGACAGTTTTTAAGTACTATATAAATGGTAGAAATGTTGACCCATTTACTTATGAATTGGATGACTTGGGTTATGTTATCTCAAATGGGTCAAATCAAAAATTTTTAGCAGGTCATAAATTCACCAAAATACTGTTCTTAGTGGATGCAACCTCCTAAATATATTTATTCAAAGATTTACAATATCATACTAATTATGGAGGAATATATTCGAAATTCCCCCAATAGTAAAACTATAGTTTTTGTAATGTTCTAGGTGTATAGAATTACAAACATTTCTCAAACTTCTACTCAGTGTAATACAGCTTTTTATTTTACTTTGGAAGGTACAAATTACAATCTTGCAAATTTTCCTAGTAGTAAACCCATATTCGCCAAAACCCACAAACCCATAATAGGAAGGTTGTAAACCTTAAACTAAAGAACATTTGAAAGTTGTTCACCAAAAATATATATCATAAACACATTAATTCATAAACTTTTTTGATATAAAATGAACAGATAAGTGTTTAGGAGTCAAGACGCATTCCAACCCCTTTACCTAAACCAAAATATTTGATGTCTCAATTCGACCCCATTTTGACGAGTTACCTAACCTTCTGCATCTCCCCATCTTACCTCCTCTAGAATTTTACATATATAGCATTATCATGCATGACTACCACATACCTGGAGATCTTCGCTTCAAAGATCTGTCAATAGATGTATTATAAGGTCTTCTGCTACCAAGTCTATCAGAAATCGATACATATCCTCTTTCATCTCTAGAATCAAATGATCTTCTACGGCCTCCATCATATGGACTACGATCTCGAATGCTTCTTCTACCCCTATCAGTGAACCTATGACTGTCCAATCGGTTTGAACCACCCTCCCAAGAACTCCTGTAACTACCATGGCTGTCTCCACCACCAACTGTGTAACCACCTCGTGCATATTTAGCAGATTTACCTCTCTGGCGCGGTCTAGATAGCCTTGCTCGAACTTTCACCTATAGAGAATGAAATTTCGCTTCGTAAGAATAAAATAATTATATAGGATGATAAAGGTTGTTCATTATGATAATGATGAAAACTTGGGTAACTCCGACAATAATAAAATACCTTCTTGTTTCTGAAAACAAGTTCTGAATCATTAATACCATCAACACAAGATACTGCGGATTCATGTGTGCTGAACGTTATGAAACCAAAATCATCCCTTTTAGCAGCAGGCATATTTCTTGCGAGTTCAACTTTCTCGATTTTCCCAAATTGTCTTAGATGATCTTTTATAATATCCTCCTCCCAAGAAGGAGGTAACCCATCAACAAATACAGTCCTCACCTGAATTTCCAAATAATCATACATTAGAGAGCTTTTGAAGCTAAACCTGATTTATAAATAAACAACAAATTTTGAGACTATATACCTGTGCCATGACCTCATCATCAGGTTCAATGAAGGTATCAGCAAAAGCA
Organism: Artemisia argyi; assembly: GCA_030686995.1. Lineage (NCBI taxonomy): Eukaryota > Viridiplantae > Streptophyta > Magnoliopsida > Asterales > Asteraceae > Artemisia > Artemisia argyi. Next base: position 59,134,622 of record CM060677.1, on the reverse strand, counting down.
ACCCTAGCTGTCCGATCAGTTCCAAATATGACATCCCGTTTCTGCAATCGTCTGCAAGCTTCCAAGGCATCTGCTCTAGTAGGGAAATCCAAGAAAGCAAATCCCCGATTCATACCCACACTTTTAGCATCTTCAACCAATGTCAACTCCTCGAACTTGTCTATGCCATAACGCACTAGTTTTTCCTTCAACTGAAAATTAGAGGAGAAATAAACTCAGTTATCATGCTTTACAAGTAAAACAGATAACACAAATAAACATAGAGGCAATCAAACATACCATATCTTTTGACCATGTCTTGCATATGTTACCAACAAACAATGTGTCACTATCTTGACTCGGAGCCACTCCACATTGCTTTCCCTTAATCTGAAATTGAGTTAGCTATTGTTAACCAGCTGTGTATGATAAACACATACAAAAATAAAAAAGAAAAGAAGTAAAAAGTGATTACCGTTGGACGTTTGAAGTCAGTAAGCGCACGTCTCGCCTGCTCAACAGTAGCAAACCGTATAAAAGCAAACCCTTTATTTTTATTAGTCATAGGATTCATTAACAGCCTCACTTCAGTAATATCACCAATCTCACTAAACACTTCCCTAAGATCTTCTTCGTTTGTATCACGATCCAACCCACCAACAAAAACCTCTAGTTCTTTCTTTTTTTGCCTTTCTCTAACTACATCATGCCGTTCTTTTTTGTAACTATCTTGATCCATACCATGTTCGTCATAATAATTATCCTCACTTAACTCCCGTTCTTCATTTTTTCCTTGATCACGTTCCATCATGTATTCTCCCCCAAACCTTTCTCCTCGACTTTCTTCAGCTGCTCGGGCATCCCATTCACCCTCGTCTACGTCATAAGAGGGATTTTTGTAGTCAGTATCCAGCCGCTCTTTGTTTTCTGCTGCATATTCCTCCTCTTCTTTTTCATCTGACATGTATACAACTCAAAATTAAGCGATAAAGATAACTTCTATAATAGAAATATAAAACAACACAAGATTATATCTAGTAGATAGTTGAACCGAGCCGTTTTCAACTTTTCATCATTCAAACCTCAATGAACTTTCAACTCTGAGCAAATAAATCATTATTTTCTAGACCATAATTTCTCGCAAAGCATATTAATAATTTTCAAACTACCAACCGTTGAAATCTTCAAATAAAAAAATTATCTAATCTAATTAAAAGAATTTACTTATACATTCCACTATTCAAAAACATTTACTAAGTTTTCAATATCCAGTAAAAAAGTAACAATTTTTCTAAACCTAACAAACTTTCTCAAGAAACAAAGCTAAATCAACAGGGAAAAAAAAGATCTTTGAAAAAAATCTTTCAGAAAGTAAAAAATAAACCACAAGATAAAACCTTTAATAAAAATATCAAATCACAGCATTAAAAAGAATTGTTCTTTTGAGATAAAGTCTAAAAGTGTGAATCAACTAACCCATTAAACTTAATTTAGCAACAAAACATATAATCTTTACCTTAATCAATTCAATTAAACGTAATTCATTACTAGGGTTTCAAATAAAACAATTTATAAAATAAACAAATACTATAACAAAGTGTTACTCGTAGGAGATAGATAGCGAGTATCGGAATCTTCAACTCTATGAAGAAGTCGTTTTTTAAACGGGGTCATCGACGGCTGTGACGGCGGCGACTGCGCTGGAGGCTCTTCTTGTTGCATTTTTTTAAGGATTGAAAATATGGGAAACTAACAATTGTGGTTGTGGTGCTATGAATCGAATAAGAAAGAGTGTGGAAAAGTAATAATGATTTTTGAGAATATTGTTTTTTCAATAGAGTTTCGTTCGGGTAAAGAAAAGGGAAAACAAGTTTTTTTTTTTTTTTGATAAACAAAAGGGAAAACAAGTTTTAAGTGCAAGTGAAAGTGAAAGTCTTCTGTTTTTGACTTTTATAGACTCTCTTTGCTCTTTGTATGTGTTTGGGAGTTTTATAAGGTTTTCTTTAGGTTTTTCCTTTTGAGGTCTAGCTTTTCTAATGATATAAACTTGATTTCGTAAATTAGGTTTTTCATTACAGATTTCATTAGATGTTTATGTGGACTATGGCCCGATAGTATTATGTGCTAGGGTTATGTGTCTATATGTTTTAAACATCGGTTATTATCAATACACGAAACACTTTAGAATCCTTCATGGTATCACGAGTTAACCCTTTACACGTTTCTTTTTCGCTGTTTACTTCACGTTCTGTTTAGTCGGTCGTTGGTTAATAAACATCACCAGTCGACTTTATTTGTTTGTTTGTTTGTGGTTTAGTCGATCGTTGGTTGATTAAAGATAACCAGTCGACTCTCTTGTTTGTTTGGTTTCAGTCGATCGTTGGTTGGGTAACAAATAACCAGTCGACTGTTTTTTATTTGCTACATTGAAGTTGATTGTTGGTTGGGATAGCATAACCAGTCGACCCTTCTTACCTTCTTACTGTTATTATTTATCACACAAACCTTCTTTACCTCTTACTGTTAACCTTTACAATACCCTCTAATATGTTGAACCCTGATGATATGCAAACTTTGCAAAGCCTATTAGCTAAGCTTGGGATGCATTGGCATACTAGTGTTGCTTCCACAGTTAATGTGTCGAATCCTTCTAATGCTTGTCCACCACTTGCGTTGACTACTGGACCTAATTTATATAATTTACAACCTGGTTATGCCTTACATAATAGTCCACCTGGTTTTCACGCGGCCCAATCTGTTCCTAATCCTATGGGGCAGTTTCAATACCCAGCAGGTGCGACAGGCCAGTTAGTCCAGGTCATTTTGAAACAGGTTCAGGTGGATACCCGGTTCATATTGGTATGCCAGGTCATCAGGCTCACAAACAGGTCAGAATGTGTATCCAGTTCAAATGGCAGGTATGCATGCGTATCAGGTTCAACAAGGAAGTTCAACAAGCCCTTTTATTTACCCGGTTCAGTTTGTCCACCGGTTCAACAAATAGGTCAAGGGGGCAGATTGGTCAATCAAGTGGCATGAGTCCCGCGGGTCAAGAAACTATTTTGTCACATGCTTTTACTACTGGCAATCTACAGGATCCTACTTCCGGCAATTGGAATATGGACACAGGTGCGTCCTCACATCTTAATGATAATGTCAATAATCTTAGTGATGTTTTAATTCGTGTATTTATTCATCTGTTGCTGTTGGTGACGGGTATTCTATTCCCGTTACTAACTCTAGACATAATGTTTTTTCCTACATCTTTTCACCCTCTTCATTTAAATAATGTTTTAATTACTCCTAATATAGTCAAAAAAATTGATTTTCGTTCGTCAATTTGTTTGTGACAATTATTTTACTGTTGAATTTAATCCTTTTGATTTTTCTGTAAAAGACTTTCAAACTCGTCGGGTGCTGCTCCGCTGTGATAGCTGATGTGTGCAGCGTGTCACGGTGTAGTATAGGGTGATTTGCCTATTTCAAGTTTTACATTTATATTTAGCCGACTTATCCTATAACACACACACACTAACAGACAGTGTATCCGATCAATATGTATATAGTGGTAAGCTGAGTGTCGATCACTAAGAGTGGAACGTAATTCCTAGTTTGTCTATAAGTATTTTAATATTTAAATTAGTTTTACAATCTAATCTAACGCAGGGGGTTTAGTCTGAGAGACTAGCACAATTTGGTAGTTAAACAGTAAATTAAACTAATGAGAACGAATCAGCGAATAGCAAACACGTACACAAATAGATAATAGATACAAATAGAAGGCCTGTACCTAATCTGTATCGTTTGATCATAAATATAGGCGAGTAAACTCTTAATAATCACTTATACATATCCCAATTTCTAGACACTAGATAAGTAGGCGAGGAGGGGGTATGGCAGCCCAAGCAAAACTCAGCTAGACACAGAGGTTATCAATGCACATATACAAGTCACCAAAAATATCAACATATAAACTTTAATTGATGGGAAAGCAATTTTAAGGGGAGCAGTATAGTGGTCATAAGCCCATCAATCCTGATAAATTAAAGCTTACTATTACAAATAAAACAAAACTACTTAATGAATTAAATATATGCAGGACCTTCTTATTGCTCTAAGATATCTGAATTGGGTGTGTCTTGTGTTGCTTTTTCTTCTGAATTCGTCTCCTTAGGGTTTTTATGCACTCTATTCGTCTGACTTATTAGGGTATTTATAGGTTCTATATGAGGGCTCGATGCGGTGCATCTAATAAGCAGATGCGGCGCATGTACTTAACTTCGCGTGGGGTCCAAGATTAATATATTCTGGAATATTCGTACACTGTCTTCAGATGCGGCGTAACTTGAATCTTTATGCGGCGCATGTCCTTCAGTATCTTGAATCGTATTTAGTGAAGTCTTGATATAGATACGACGCATATTGATAATGTAATGCGGCGTATCTAGAGTAGAACAAGTTGGACCTTCTTCGTTGACCAAAGTTTCATATGTGGCGCATGATATAATCTGATGTGGCACATTCTTCAAAGTCAGGAAATGGTCTTCGAATTCATCTAAGTATGATAGTACGGCGCATCTGTCTAGAATGATGCGGCGTATCTTCTAGATTTCAGTAGACTTTTCCATCTTGATTATTTTGCTCCATATTTTGTCCAAAATGGTCAAGTTTCACCAATTGCTTATTTTTACCTGAGAATTACTAAAGTAAACAATTAAGTATCGATTCTCATATAAAATATAATAAAACAAGTCAATTATATAGGACAAATGATGACAATATAATGTACTTATTTGATGTCATCAAATATCCCTCTCACTTGAACTTTACTTGTCCCCAAGTAAACCTTTAGATTATAATTTATGGAAATGTATCCTAAAGAATATTAGGATGTATTTTTATAATTAAGCACTTATTCGTCTTATCCTAACTGCAAAACCAAACACTTAACGAGTTAGAAACAAAATAAAATATATAATTCAAACCGACTAATCTTTTAATTGTTTAGTTCTGAAGAATATTCTATCATATGCTTGGCAAGGATACACATCTCCTCCACTAAAGCTAAGGAGTGACAAGTCAAAAGCGGAAAAAAGGGTTTTGAGGCTTAAGGGTTAAACCTAGCTTCGTTCAAACATTTCCTGCACAAATTTAGTAGATCATTGGCGCGACTCCTTAACGCTTCAACTAACGGATGGTCACTAGTGCACTTCTTGGATCGCTGGCGCGTTATTTTGCATAACGGATGGTCACCAAGTCACACACTAGATCACTGGCGCGTTAGTCAATTAGTCTAATACTCGGATGGTCACTACCTTATTCATACATTTAATGTTCTCACTTTGCCATCACCATATCCGGATGCTCAAAAGGTAACAATGAATACAACGATACGGTTGGGTATGGATAACGTTTAGGATATAAATTGGTGTAAAATAAAAAATGAACAAACAAATAGATTAAGTCCTAAGTGTGGTTAATCACTTTCCCAACTATCCTATGAATAAGACTCATATCATTGAATAACTCACGCTTTTTGACTCATGTATCTCACGCTCTATGTAGACACGAATTATACTAAATAAACTCTTAATCAAAGAATAAACCTTAGTTGGCGTTCCCTTAACGGCCAACTCCCTTTCAATCCATAAATATAGTACAACAACAAATAGTGGCGATATCATCCACTTAATATAAAACTTTACATAATTGGCTAAAACAAACTTCCATTTTTTTTATTTTTTTTTTTAACACCAACATATACATAAACTAAGATGAGTAAAATTTTACCACATCACTATAATGATAACTCTGGATAATTTTTCCATACTTTTCATAACTTCGGAAATAACTGTAAATAGTGAAAGTAGTAAACACACGAAAAATAACAAGACTCAAATTATACAATATTTACTTTCACTCCAATTGCATTGTGCAATTTCCTGGCCTAACCAAATATAATGAATTTACGCACACGAACACAGGTAACGCAAGAAAACACACTTTGCCTAAAGCAACTAACCACGGACATTAATCTACATGGTAGGTTAAGGTTTAAGGTGTAACAAAACAATTAACACATGTGTATGAAACGAAAGGAATGGCTCTAAGGGTTTTTCTAGAGGGTATCTTACTCTAAAAAGGAGAGTAATAAAGGGTTTTATACGGGGGTTAACTAACCAGTATAGTTAGTTAATAACACATAACATATAATAGGCTTTTTGGGTGTAATACTAGAAATTTACCAAGTTAGAAAAGTCACTCAAATTATATCAATAATACTCATTATGGTGGACTCAAATAATATACAAGCCAAGTTCTAAAGTTTACTAGTCACATGCACAAAAATATTTTAGCAAATAAAGTATGTGTGCGGCTATGCAACTTAGATTTACAAAAACATGCTAAAAAAATTAAATTTTGATACATTAAGTATAGATTAAAGCATATTTTGAAAATTTAGGACAAGTAAGCGTTCTAATTCTCCATCCCCCCACTTAAGTTAAACAACGTCCTCGTTTTTTGTATTAAAGGTTAAAAACAGGAAATTCAAAGAATTAGAACGGAAAACTCTCATCAGATTTGCTCGGTTTGATCCTCCATTATGCGTTTGTAAGCAAAATCTACTTTCTTGTGGATGAGAGGTGTTCAAGCCTCCATGAATGATGTCTCCATAAAAAGTACATAGAATATAAATACCACCATTAAGCAACACACCTTAATTAAGAAAATCACAACTTGTGCGTAATTCATTAGTAGTTAGTAAAAATAAAACTTACAAAATTAAAAATTAAAATCTGTAAAAATCATCAGGTCAGTCGATACGCCACATTCATGGAAAAGGGTCCGCCATATCGAGCCTGAAATAAATACAAAAATAAAATAAAGAAAAAGGATAGGATGCGTCGCATTTGTTTTACTAGATGCGGCGCATGTAGTTACCAAACAGACTGTTAACAATCTGTTTAAAAATGACCATATTCCACCACTCATCTCACGAATTCTCTCGAGCAACGTGCTGAACTTAATGCCAGTCTCAATCGATCAACTTCAAGAAATATAAACTAACATTAGATATATAAACATAATAACGATAGTAATAATAAGTACATGCCCAAAAGAATAAGTTTGTGAAACTTGTACATAAACAAACAAAATCTAAGCAGCTGGCTGGTCATCGGTGGAAGGTGCGGATGGGCCAGCTCCATCGGTCCTCTGTCGGACTCTGTGTCTCTCAAAGTGTATGTGTGTGTCTGTGACGACCGGTCCATCGTACCTCTAGTACCTCATGTCACGCTCCTCCATCACCTTTGTCATCCTCTTGACCAACCATGATCCCAACCGTCTCTGCTCATCAGCAATGCCTTGGATGGCCTCTCTCTGATCCTCGATAGACCCACGAAACAACCTAAACTCATCCTCAATCATATCTAATCTCTGATCAGTGGTGTGCAGAGTTGGCTACTGTGGTGGTGGTGGTACCTGTGGTCCCCCTTGAGCTGGAGCAGCAGCCGGGACATCCTGATCAGCCCCCTGCTCCTGCTCTACCACAACTGGTCTAGCCGGACCTAATCCAACCCAATGGTAAGCTCCCAATATCATCTCACACAACCTAAGCCTCCTCTCCATATAATCTGGGTCAATCCTGGGCAACTCCATCAAATAAACATCGAGCCAGCTGGTACAACATGAGTAATCACCCCAAAGTGTCGTGCCAATCGAGAAACGAAATGACCCCCAGTGATTTGACTCCTACTGTCTCTCCCAGAAGCTATTCGATGAAGATAATGGGCTAAGAAATGAGGGATGTTCACCACGGGCCCCTCGTCCATACTCCTAAGGAGAAAAAGGTCAAGAGTGGTCACCTTCTCAGGTGACTGGCCTCTCCCTGCAACAGTCAATGCAATCAGCCTATGGCACAGCCTCCTCAAAGGCTCCCTGATCAATGTGTATGATGGTGAGGTGACAGTAGAATCCCCACCGGAAGAAATGTCAATCCAGTAGTCCCTAAGATCCCCCTATCAGTAACCTCTCTCAAACTCTCGATCCAATAAGTAGCAAACCCAGCAGAATTTACCTCCTCCTCTGTATGCAAACCAAGACCCAAAATAAACTACCTCATCGACATCTGACGAGGCTCTCCTCCTAACCGAAATACCAAAGTATATGTTCTCTAACAGCATTTTCAGAAAGTAGTCTTATAGTTTGTTGATTTTGAACTAAAGGTAATGTCTTTTCTGTTGTTTTAATGGAATAGCTCTAGAACCATTCAAAAGACCCTATTTCATATATAGTTTTAATGTTTTGTTTAGGTATACTCCAATTTTGTAAACTATTTTCTATATTAGATATATATAGATACTTCAATTGAATTACTACGATCATGTTCGTCTTCAATATCAGAAGAAGAACCACCTTTTCGATTTAATAATAGTCTTGAGATCTTATTCATAATGAATAAATTTTGTTTTCTATTTTGTCAAATTTAAGAAAATAAGATGTATGATTAACCAAATATATGTTTTATGGGAACACCCCCATATCGTCATTGTACGGCTGTTGATGCGTGGTTTTGCAACCTTGCAAAAGGTTTCACCTCTCAAGGGATCTTGAGAAGCCTGCAATCCCCACCAGGCAGTGTACCTGACCGATGTAGTATAGTGTAGTAGCAAGTACCGGGGGATTGATCGTTCAACTCAAAGAATAGTGTTCGCTAGGGTTAAAACTTAATTAAACTAAGTCTAGAGATGGGGGATGATTCTTTTTTGTATTTTTATATTTTATGGAAAGCAAGTAAAAATCTTGGGTTTTGGAAGAATGGGCGGAATTAGTTGCTAGTCAACTAACCCAAATAACTATGAATGCAATAAAAAAAATGACACGAAAGTAAATATGGAAAAAAACAATAATAAGAAAAACATGTTTACTTAGATTTCAGTACTCCCCAGCTATCTTTTACTAGTTGATTAGTTTGTTACAATTGCATGGATGATGGGTTATATTCCTTAATACCATTCGTAGGGCCGTGTACGATCTTCCCTAACTCTATAAGCTCCTACCTCTTCCTATGTTGAGCCGACAACTAGCTCTTAACATGGCCTCCTTAGTAGTTACTTATGCATTAAATATAACCAATTAATCGTAGTATACATCCGATTCATGTTTCTTAAGACGTTCAAGCATGTTACCAATTGGAAGTCTGCCAGTTTTCTTAAGCCTAACATCGATATCATTCATCCACAACAATTATAAACAAACAACCAACTAATAATCAATAACTAGGTTTCATTACATCTAAGCAAACACAAAGAAAACCTAGCCTAGCATGTTAAAGTAAAGACAAGCATAAGATATAATCAAACAACACATAGACATATTGAATGATTCTTGGAAAACTTATTGTGGAAAACTAGAAGGGGGGTTGAATAGTTTACCGCTTTTTAACTTGATTTTCCTTTTATAAACTTTACGTTTGTTTAAAGATATAAACACAACTTTACTTGTTTAATTCTTTGAAAAGCTTTATGTGTGAATAATAATTCTAACTACAACTTTACATGTTTAATTCTTTGAAAAGCTTTGCGTGTGAATAACAATTCTAACTAAAGACAATATGTAATAAGCAAAGACAAAGAAAGAAACGATCAAACCACAACACGATAGTTTATCGTGGTTCGGCTACAAGGACTCTTTTTCCTTGCCCTACATCCACGCCCCGAGTTTCCAACTCGAGAGTTATAAGCACTAATCAACAAGCTCCTTTCCCGGTGGAGAAACCTTTACAACGTCGCTTACACTTGTACCGACACTAAGCTAGATGTCGAGCTCTTTTACAAGGGTACAACCACTCCCATCGTCGCTTACACTTTTACCGACACTAAGCTAGATGTCGAGTTTTTTGCCAAGGGTACAACCACTCCCGTTAGTTCTTTTACAAGGGTACAACAACTCCCGACACACTATGTATTTTGAGGCCTAAAATACTAACCGATCACTTCTACACACATGATACAAATGAAGTATAAACTACCAAAGCTTATACATAACAAAGCTAACAAGTCTTGCAACTTTAGAGTTGAAGCTTGTAACTTCTTGAATGATCTTGTGAAGTCCCTTGCTACATAAGAGGATCACACAAGTCAAATGTTACTGAGTTAGTTGAGAGAGTATATGAAAATATATGTCCTAAAGTGATGACCAAAACAAACAAGTGGCTTGGTATTTATAGTAAAACAACCAGCAGGTCTGGCGGATACGGCGGAACCCTCATATGGGTTCCGCCCGTGTACCCCCAGGGTTCCGCCAGGCTTGCAGTAGGTTTTACCATAAATAATCCAAACCAACCAAAGTCACATCAACAACTAGTCAAACACATTAAATTCAATTTGGAAAGCTTCCAAAAGTGTGTAAGGTGTTATGGCAAGTCAAATACACAAGCTTGCCATAAATGTATGATGTGACAAGACACTTTCTAATTAAAGAAATAAAAACAATATTTTGTTTAAAAGGAAATGTAAACCTTAGTTTAAACAAGACTTAAACACTAAAGTTATGATTTACTATTAGCTAAAGTTCATACTTTGTCATTAACAAAACTTAGCAAAGATCGTAAAATATAAATAACGTTTTTAGGCGATATTTGTATTAACACTTATCTTCAATCAAACCTGGATGAAACAAGGGTTTGGAACCCTTAAAAGTAAGGTAAATTTCATGCTAGGGTTTCTCCAAAACTATCCCAAAGTTCTCCTCCTTTTACAAATGAAAAATAGAAAATTATATATAAATTTTTGGGTCTGACGGCGTCACATGTAAATCCTGACGCCGTCAACTCGCCGCCAAAGAAACTCTCGTATTGCCTAGATCCAGATTTGACGCTGTCATGTATTATTCTTCTCATGGCCATCAAGAGTAAATTACACGTGATGGCCTTGGTGACGCCGTCACGTGTTAAAGTCCAAAAACATTCTGGCGCGTCTCGTTATAATTTTTATCCACCTCTTTGCCATAACGTGACGCCGTCACCTCCAAAGAGTGATGCCGTCAAGTACTGTTTCCAGCTTGATTTGGAGACTTTGCCGTTTTCTTCACTTTTTAGCTTCAAAAATGTCCAAAATGCTTCTTTTTTCAGATTTCTTCTCCAAAGTACCTAAAATGACAAAAGGAACGGTTTAGGGAAATAATTGATCAAATAATCTCGAATTTGGGCTTAAATGACCCCTTAAAAGCGGTACACTTTTCGCCTTATCAAATACCCTTACACTTGAGATTTGTTTGTCCTCAAGCAAATGCGCTTTTATTCTAATCAAAATACAAGCTAGGGGTCATTTAACACTAATATAAAAGTAATTACAACAAATAATCGTTCCACTTCAACCAAACAACACGTAAATTATACACTAGCACCTCACAAATAGTGTTTAGATACTCACATCTCTCGGGTGTATTAAAAGTATATATCACAATATGAAAATGGAAAATATATCTCACTACCTGTCATAGCAAATAGATTACCATATGCTTGAGAAAGGATCAAACCTCCACCACTTGGCGTAAGCACGTAGGATAAACTATCAAAGAGGTCTTTTAAAAGGGTTATAACGTGAGGTGTAGGGATATGATAAGCACGGTTTTGTTGGATAAAGGCAATCATTATTGGTGGCGAGTTAATCATCTTGGTCAATTACATGTACAATGTGGCATTGCTAAGCCAAGACTCGACTCGACCTAAGCTAACCAAAAACTAATCAAAACATAAAACAAACATAAAAGGAAACGGGATGGTAGTCCATATGTTTTTTCTCTTTTTCTTTTTCTATTTTTTTTCTTTTTCTTGATTTTTCGATTTTTTTTTCATACACTCTTGCCCTACCATCCAAAATAATACAACGTAGGGAATTTGCATTCCCCTTACACTTGAACTTTTACATACTTTACAATTAACTATTCTAATTACTCGAATTAAGATAATCAAAACACTTGGAGTACTTTTTAAGTATTAGCGTGCATATGGGGGTAATAAATGATGTTCTTCCCCAATACTCCATAACAATAGTACTTTACCCATGAGTCTCAATCGTCCCAAAACAATATGTACAAGATATGACTCAACTTAGCAATCATGTAATCAATTAGATAATTAAATAAGGGTTTAAACATGTAACAATAATACACTAAAGATGAGTGCATACAAGGAAGTCTAAGGCAATTTGGGAGCACACTTTGGGTGGATTGTAAACAAATTCTATCTTGAAGTAAGATGTTTAAAGTTAGAAACGAAAAAGATAGGCTCGGAGGGGTGTACTAGGGGTATCGTGTATGATACGTGGAAATTGCACCAGGCTTTACCTCTCGAGGGATCTCGAGAAGCTTACAACCCCACCAGGCAGTGTACCTGATCGTTGTAGTATAGTATAGTGACAAGTACCGGGGGATTGATCGTTCAGCTAGGAATAGTGTCGTTAGGATTGAAATTAATCTAACTAGGTCTAAAGGTGAAGGTTGATTCTTTTTATGTTTTTATATTTTATGAAAAGCAAGTAAAAATCTCGGGTATTGGAAGAGTGGGCGGAATTAGTTGCCAATCAACTAACCCAAAAGCTACTAATTAATCTAATAAACAAGAAAACTAAACTAAGGTTCTACAAGATAAGTGAAGCATGTCTACCCCTGATATGTTACTCCTTGCTAGCTATCCAATCCTACCTATTGAATTGTAATCTTGTTTTAATTGACGGGTTGTATTCCTTAATACCATTCATGGGGTATCGAACATAACTCCACAATTATATGAGCTGTTATCTCCTCCTATACTATGCCCAGCACAACCATAGGGATTGTAAACAGTGGCTCATACATTAAATACAACCAATAAAGACCTTAGTGCAATAGGTTCATGTTTCCTAAGACGTTCAAGCATATTACCATTTGGAGATCTGCCAGTTTTCTTAAGCCTAACATATAAATCAATCAAAACAAGAATCAATAGGAAACAAGGATTATAAACTAAACCAACTAGATCTATTGAAGTTGTCACGCCTTAATTGATGGAGATAGACACAACATCAACAAGAAATCAATGAGATCTAATCAATTATATACAAGTTTCACATAATCATAAGTAGACGCAAGGTGAATTAGCAAATCATCATCAAAGAAGAGCAAACAACAATGATAATGGAAAACATAATTAAGATAGAATCATCAAACCAATACATGATGTTTATGGAGTGATTGAAACCCTCTAAGTTGCTGGAAAAACACCTACCTAAACCCAGGAACCGACCTTAGGGTTTAGGGCTTACAAAAAGTGAAGTTATGATGTTATATTTATAGCCTAATTTCTGCCCGGCCCGGTCGTGACGGCGTCAGACCAACCTTGACGGCGTCACGACCAACTTTTTTTTACCAAATTGTAGATCTCTTCGTCCTCTTCGCGTGGGCTTTTGAATCACCTAAATCCGAGTTCGTATGCAAAAGTTATGACCAAAACAATATCAGCTACTCCGCACGCAAGTTTTGACAAGTTAACACGTGACGGCCTTGGGTGACGCCTTCAAGTTCTCTCTGGGCCGTCACCACTTTTACTCTTGACGCCGTCACCAAAATGCTCTTGACGCCGTCAGGTACTGTTGATGAGGCGAAAAATGATCCGTTTTTAGGGGGTCATTTAAGCCCGAATCCGACTTTATTTGATCAAATATTGCCCTAAATCGTTCCTTTTGTGATTTTAGGTACTTGGAGAGTGAATTCTGGAAAAGAAGCCATTTTGGACGTTTTTGGAGCATAAAAGTGAAGAAAACGGCAAAGTATCAATTTTCCATGCTGAAGACACTAGGTGACGGCGTCAAGAGTTACACCCTGACGGCGTCAGACATCAAGAATAAAACACCGTAGTTGATGACGGCGTCAAAAGTCATCCTGACGGCGTCAAAGTACCAAGAATAAAATACCGTGGTTGGTGACGGCGTCACACAGGCCGTCATAAGGAGATCAAGACCGTCCGAGGAAGTATTTGGCGGCGAGGTGACGGCGTCACATGCTTGTCTTGACGCCGTCAGCCCAGTTTTCCTATATATAGTTTTCTAGTTTTTTCATTAAAAAAGAGAAGTTTTGGTGAAACCCTAAAGACGAATTTGGTGCCTCTTTTACAGGTTTTTCAAGGGTTCCAAACCCTTGATACCTTGCATTGTAATTGAGATAAGTGTTCTTCTAATTCAATCAATATGTCTATGTGTTGTTTGTTTATATCTTGTTCTTGTCTCAATTCCATTATGCTAGGCTAGATCTCTTTTGTGTTTGCTTAGATCTAATGAAACCTAGATGTTGATTATGTGTTGATTACTTGTTTATTCTTGTTCTTGGATGAATGATTTATATGTTAGGCTTAAGAAAACTGGCAGATCTCCAAATGGTAACATGCTTGAACGTCTTAAGAAACATGAACCGAGGCGTACTAGGTCTTTATTGGTTGTATTTAATGCATGAGCCACTGTTTACAATCCCTATAGTTGTGCTGGGTCATGGTGTAGGAGGAGATAAGAGCTCATAGAGTTGGGGAGTTATGTATGCCACCCCACGAATGGTATTAAGGAATACAATCCGTCATCCATACAAGCATAACAAGTAATTAACGTGTAAAAGATGTCTAGGGAGTAATGAAGTCTAAGTAAACACAATTTCTCCAATTACTGCTCACAACCTTAGTATAATTTAGTTTAATTTCATTTTTAGTATTTTATTTTGAATATATATTAGTTTTGGGTTAGTTGAATAGCAACTAATTCCGCCCACTCCTTCAAAACCCGAGATTTTAATTGCTTTCATAAAAATATAAAAACACAAAAATAATCTTCCCTCACCTTTAGAACTAGTAATTAGGCTTTCTAATCCTAGCGACACTATTCCTAAGCTGAACGATCAATCCCCCGGTACTTGTCACTATACTATACTACAACGATCAGGTACACTGCCTGGTGGGGGTTGTAAGCTTCTCGAGATCCCTCGAGAGGTAAAGCAAGGTGCGATTCCCACGCATCAACTGTTCTCAGCATGGAAAATTAAGTCTTTGGCGTTTTCTTCACTTTTATGCTCCAAAAACGTCCGAATTGCTTCCTTTTCCAGATTTCTCTCCCAAAGTACCTAAAATCACAAAAGGAATGATTTAGGGCAATATTTGATCAAATAAATTCGAATTCGGGCTTAAATGACCCCCTAAAAACGGACCATTTTTCGCCTCATCATATACCCTTACACTTGAGATTTGCTTGTCCTCAAGCAAATGCGCTTTTATTCTAGTCAAAATACAAGTTAGGGGTCATTTAACACTAATATAAAAGTAATTACAATAAATAATCGTTCCACTAAAGACCAATAGACAAGAACGGAGGTCATACACTAGCACCTCACAAATAGTGTTTAGATACTCACATCTCTCGGGTGTAATAAAGTGTAAATTACAATATGGAAACGGAAGATATCTCTCACTACCTGTCATAGCAAAATAGATTACTATAGGCTTGGGAAAGGATCAAACCTCCACCACATGGCATAAGCACCTATGATAAACTATCAAAGAGGTCTTTCAAAGGGTTGTAACGTTAGGTGTAGGGATATGAAATACACGGTTTTGTTGGATAAAGGAAGTTTTACTGGTGGCGAGTTAACAATCTTGGTTAATTACATGTACAATATGGCGTTGCTAAGCCAAGACTAGACTCGACTTAAGCTAATAAATGAAAAATAACAAAAATATAAAATGAACATAGAATGAAAAGGGATGGTAGTCCGTATATTTTTTTCTCTTTTTTCCTTTTTCTATTTTTTTTTCTTGATTTTTTTCGATTTTCTTTTTTTTTTTTTTTATTTTTTTTTGCATACACTCTTACCCTACCATCCAAAATAATACATCATAGGGAATGAACGTTCACCTTACACTTGAATCTTTACATACTTTACAATAAACTAAACTAATGACTCGAATTAAGAAAATCAAAACACTTGGAGCACTTTTAAGATTAATGCACATATGGGGGTAATAATATTATGTTTTTCCCCATTACTCCATAAAATAAGTACTTACCCATGAGTCCCAATCGTCTAAAAACAATATGTACAAGGATATGACTCGACTTAGCAACCATGTAATCAATTAGATAATTAACTTAGGGTTTAACAAATAACAATAATGCACTAAAAATGAGTGCATACACGGAAGGCTAAGGCAATTTGGTTGTACATTTAAGTGGGGTGTAACAAATTCTTCCTTTAAGTAAAATGCTTAAAGTTAGAAACGAAAAGATAGGCTCGGAGGGGTGTACTAGGGGTTTCGTGTACTAAAAATGAGTACAACGCTAAGGGTGTGGGAAAAATTAGTTGACTTAACTAGCCAAGTAATATGACTTAAATGGTCAAGTAATTATAATACGGGTTTAATACAAGGGTAATCCTAATGCCTCTTATCATGTAGTGAATCCTACTACACGAATGTAGTCTCACTAGCGGTCTCGGGATGCATCACTAACGCAAGTTCTAGAATCTAAATGCTACCGGTACACTCATAAGCACTAATAATAAATGCTTTTTCTATCAAATCTAAAGGTGAACCTCACATATTTGGGTGGAAAAATTTTTCTGAATATACGGTTATGTGGTAGTCATACAATCTCCTATCCATGAGACGCTTGCTATGGCTAAAGTTTCACTCCTAAATGTTGTAAAAAATTTTAAATTTGGCGCTAAAATTGCACTAACAAGTATTTCTCATAGTTTTATTACACATCTACCATTAAACAAAGCAAACTCAAGCGAAAGTGCATATGTAAGGTATCATCTTTTTACCCTCCCCTTACACTTAAGATGAACATTGTCCCCAATGTTCAAGTAAAGAATGTAAAAGTGAAATAAGTAAAAAGAATGAAATCAAATACTCCCCTGATTCGCTCGGTATGGATAATAAGGTGGCCAGGTTAAATCTTCCTCCAAGAAAATGAACAATCAAAGCTTCCCTTCCAGAATATAAATCATCTTCTTGTCATACATAACCTGTAAATCCTGAGAAAACAAACAAAAACCCAAAGCATCAACCCGAACAAAAATAACTCACAACTAGATGTAATTCCAGACTTAGGAATAGAAACAAAACAATTAAAGATATAATGCTTGTGGAATGAATGTTTGCAGATTTCCTGGAGTTTATAAAACTAAAGAATCAACAAAAACTTTAAGACTCCGGTATAAACAAAACTAGCAAAATTTCCAGAATTTTACACATGACGCCGTCAAGAGTAAACTCGTGACGCCGTCAGAAGTGACCTGCAGAAATTCTTATGTTAAGTTTCTGGAAAATTTCTGGAAAAACTTCGTCCTACTTCCTGGAAAATCCTGCAAAACATCATTACGACTCGATACAAGCATTTGACTCTAACAAGTACTAATACACATGTCCATTTAATATTGTTGTGGTTCATGCTCAATTTCGTTCTTATAAACAAATTTGGATCTCCCTTACACTTATCTTTTGCAAAATACCTTTATATGCAATTAAGACGAAGTTAAAAACAAAATAAAGCATTTTCACAATTTACTTTGAAACATGAGCCACAAACAATAAAAATAAAACATGCATACGGAAACAAATAAAATCGAACAAACAAACAAACAAATAAAAACACACAAAACATGGGTTGCCTCCCAAGAAGCGCTTGTTTTTGTTCGAGTCACGAGCCTGACTCTACCCTTATTTAACGGAAATAGGGGAGGTTCTCCCTACACTTAGGATTAAGTGTGGGTGAAAGTAGCGGTACACACCCTTAGGGTGTGAATATGCCACGTGAGGTGAAGGGGGTGAGTGAATGGCTTCCTTTATCCTAAAACTACCCGGATAATATTGGTTGATGGGTGGATCGGTTCCTCTTTTGTCCCCTAGAAATATATCTAATGATGGAAAGGTGTGTAAAGATTGAGGTTCCGGTTCATCAACACTAGGAAATTCCCTAGAACTAGAAGTTAGGTTATCACTACAAGTGTTCAAACCTATATCCTCAAGTGGTGCCTGGTCCAAGGGTTCTACCTCCATCGGAATTCCTAAAGTTTCTTCTACTTCTTCCGGGTAAGTCACGGGCGGCGTGTATGCCTCAAATGATGGTAGGACTTGTAGGGTACTTAGTGGGCTTGGGTTTTCTACTATCTCTTCCATCACATCAATATCACCTATGTGTTCATCTTGTATAATGGTAGTACCTAACCATGACATGCAACTAGGTGGCTCAACTATAACCTCATGTGTGTCGTATGTTTTGGTGAAATCTATCCCGCTCATGCAACTAGGTAGTTCAACACTAACCATATCATAATCTTGGTTTGATTCTAAGTTCATGTTCTTAGAAACTAGGTCATCTCGCTCATACAAATCCACCAATTCGTTGAACTTATGGGTTATGGTTAGGAAGCTTTTCTCAAAATTCATCCAGAGGGTCTCATTAAAAGGAATTGATCCTGATAATGATTGTCTAATAGAAAACACACATGCATAAAATTCATCAAACCTATCTAACTTTACACCCATCTCCTCTTGTATATATGTAAGACCACTTAAAAATTCATTGGAACAACAGGAGGCAAATCTATCTGAGTAAACTAATTGTTCCTCTATAGTTAATGATCTAAATGGAATTTCATCCGCCATGGAGACAAATGAAAATGGTTTCACAAACAAAGGGCACAAAGAAAAAGATAGACTACAAGAAAGCTACAAAGTAAAAAGAAAAAAAATCTCACTTGATAGGAATCTAATGAGTAGACCTAATAAAAATCAAATTCAACCTAAACAATAACTATTCCCCGGGCTGCGGCGCCAAAAACTTGATATGTGGGAATTGCACCAGGCTTTACCTCTCGAGGGATCTCGAGAAGCTTACTGATACGTGGGAATCGCAACAGGCTTTACCTCTCGAGGGATCTCGAGAAGCTTACAACCCCCACCAGGCAGTGTACCTGATCGTTGTAGTATAGTATAGTGACAAGTACCGGGGGATTGATCGTTCAGCTTAGGAATAGTGTCGCTAGGATTAGAAAGCCTAAATTACTAGTTCTAAAGGTGAGGGATGATTATTTTTGTTTTTTTATATTTTTTAGAAAGCAATTAAAATATCGGTTTTTGGAAGAGTGGGCGGAATTAGTTGCTATTCAACTAACCCAAAACTAAGATGCAATCAAAATAAAATACTAAAAATGAAAATAAACTAATTATACTAAAGTTGTGAGCAGTAATTGGAGAAAATGTGTTTACTTAGATTTCACTACTCCCTAGATATCTTTTACATGTTAATTACTTGTTATAATTGCATGGATGACGGATTGTATTCCTTAATACCATTCATGGGGTGGCATACATAACTCCCTAATTCTATGAGCTCTTATCTCCTCCTACACCATGCCCAACACAACTATAGGGATTGTAAACAGTGGCTCATGCATTAAATACAACCAATAAAGACCTAGTACGCCTCGGTTCATGTTTCTTAAGACGTTCAAGCATGTTACCATTTGGAGATCTGCCAGTTTTCTTAAGCCTAACATATAAAATCATTCATCCAAGACAAGAATAAACAAGTAATCAACACATAATCAATATCTAGGTTTCATTAGATCTAAGCAAACACAAAGGAGATCTAGCCTAGCATAATGGAATTGAGACAAGAACAAGATATAGACAACCAACACATAGACATATTGATTGAATTAGAAGAACACTTATCTTAATTACAATGCAAGGTATCAAGGGTTTGGAACCCTTGAAAAACCTGTAAAAGTTGCACCAAAATCGTCTTTAGGGTTTCTCCAAAACTTCTCTGTTTTAATGTGAAAAACTAGAAAACTATATATAGGAAGATCGGGGTGACGGCGTCAAGAACAAAGGTGTGACGCCGTCATCTCACCGCCAAATACTTCCTCGGACGGCCTTGATCTACTTCTGACGCCCTGTGTGACGCCGTCATGAGCTACGGATTTTAATTCTTGGGGTTTGACGCCGTCATGGGTTAACTCTTGACGCCTTCATGTACTGTTCCAGCATGGAAAATTGAGACTTTGCCGTTTTCTTCACTTTTATGCTCCAAAAACGTCCAAAATGGCTTCTTTTCCAGAATTCACTCTCCAAGTACCTAAAATCACAAAAGGAACGATTTAGGGCAATATTTGATCAAATAAATTCGGATTCGGGCTTAAATGACCCCCTAAAAACGGATCATTTTTCGCCTCATCACTTACAACCCCCACCAGGCAGTGTACCTGATCGTTGTAGTATAGTATAGTGACAAGTACCGGGGGATTGATCGTTCAGCTAGGAATAGTGTCGTTAGGATTGAAATTAATCTAACTAGGTCTAAAGGTGAAGGTTGATTCTTTTTATGTTTTTATATTTTATGAAAAGCAAGTAAAAATCTCGGGTATTGGAAGAGTGGGCGGAATTAGCTGCCAATCAACTAACCCAAAAGCTACTAATTAATCTAATAAACAAGAAAACTAAACTAAGGTTCTACAAGATAAGTGAAGCATGTCTACCCCTGATATGTTACTCCTTGCTAGCTATCCAATCCTACCTATTGAATTGTAACCTTGTTTTAATTGACGGGTTGTATTCCTTAA
The DNA here is from genome assembly GCA_030686995.1 of Artemisia argyi. Lineage (NCBI taxonomy): Eukaryota > Viridiplantae > Streptophyta > Magnoliopsida > Asterales > Asteraceae > Artemisia > Artemisia argyi. The sequence continues at coordinate 59,113,997 of CM060677.1, read as the reverse complement.
TATCATTCATGGGGTATCGCACATAACTCCCCAATTCTATGAGCTGTTATCTCCTCCTATACCATGCCCAGCACAACCATAGGGATTGTAAACAGTGGCTCATGCATTAAATACAACCAATAAAGACCTTAGTGCAATAGGTTCATGTTTCCTAAGACGTTCAAGCATATTACCATTTGGAGATCTGCCAGTTTTCTTAAGCCTAACATATAAATCATTCAATCAAAACAAGAATCAATAGGAAACAAGGATTATAAACTAAACCAACTAGATCTATTGAAGTTGTCACGCCTTAATTGATGGAGATAGACACAACATCAACAAGAAATCAATGAGATCTAATCAATTATATACAAGTTTCACATAATCATAAGTAGATACAAGGTGAATTAGCAAATCGTAATCAAAGAAGAGCAAACAACAATGATAATGGAAAACATAATTAAGATAGAATCATCAAACCAATACATGATGTTTATGGAGTTATTGAAACCCTCTAAGTTGCTGGAAAAACACCCACCTAAACCCAGGAATCGACCTTAGGGTTTAGGGCTTACAAAAAGTGAAGTTATGATGTTATATTTATAGCCTAATTTCTGCCCGGCCCGGTCGTGACGGCGTCAGACCAACCTTGACGGCTTCACGACCAACTTTTTTTACCAAATTGTAGATCTCTTCGTCCTCTTCGCGTGGGCTTTTGAATCACCTAAATCCGAGTTCGTATGCAAAAGTTATGACCAAAACAATATCAGCTACTCCGCGCGCAAGTTTTGACAAGTTAACACGTGACGGCCTTGGGTGACGCCTTCAAGTTCTCTCTGGGCCGTCACCACTTTTACTCTTGACGCCGTCACCAAAATGCTCTTGACGCCGTCAGGTACTGTTCTCAGCATGGAAAATTAAGTATTTGGCGTTTTCTTCACTTTTATGCTCCAAAAACGTCCGAATTGCTTCCTTTTCCAGATTTCTCTCCCAAAGTACCTAAAATCACAAAAGGAACGATTTAGGGCAATATTTGATCAAATAAATTCGAATTCGGGCTTAAATGACCCCCTAAAAACGGACCATTTTTCGCCTCATCTGTGTACTAAAAATGAGTACAACTCAAAGGTGTGGGAAAAATTAATTGACTTTACTAGTCAAGTAGTTTGACTTCATTGGTCAAGTAATTATGATACGAGTTTAACACAAGGGTGATCCTAATGCCTCTTATCATGTAGTAAATCCTACTACACGAATGTAGTTTCACTAGCGGTCTCAGGATGCATCACTAACGCAAGTTCTAGAATCTAAGTACTACCGGTACACTCATAAGCATCTTTTCCTAACAAATCTAGGGGCGAACCTCACATATTTGGGGTGAAAATTTTTGAGTGGTACGGTTTTTTGTGCTAGTCATACAACTCCTATCCATGAGACGCTTATTAAGGTTAAAGCTTCACTCCTAAATGTTGTAAAAAATTTTAAATTTGGCGCTAAAATTGCCCTAACAAGTATTTCTCTCAGTTTTATTACACACTTACTATTGAACAAACAAACTCAAGTGCAATTGTATTCTCTAAGGTATCATCATTTACCATCCCCTGACACTTAGGCTGAACATTGTCCCCAATGTTCAATAAAAAGGATGTAAAAGTAATGAAGGTAAAAGAATGAAACAAATACTCCCCTGATTCGTTCGGTTTGGATAATATGGTAGCATGGTTAGATCTTCCTCCTAGAAAATGAACGTTGAAAGCTTCCCTCCAGAAATATAAATCATCTTCTTGTCCAAAATAACCTGTTAAACCTGAGAAAACAATCATGGCAAACCTCGCGTAAAATCGGCGGCAATCTATATATATTAAAATCCTAGAAAACAAATTAAGATATAATGCTTGTGGAATGAATGTTTGCAGATTTCCTGGAGTTTATAAAACTAAAAAATTAACAAAAACTTTACGACTCCGGTAGAAAAACAAAATTTGCAAAATTTTTCAGATTTTTTACACCTGACGCCGTCAGAATGCTCTGACAGAAATCTTATGTTCAGTTTCCTGAAAATTTCTGGAAAAGCTCATGCCTTAATCCTGGAAATCCTGCAAAACATCATTATGACTCGATACAAGCATTTGACTCAAACAAATACTAATATGCATGTTCGTTTAATATCGTTTTGATTCATGTTCAATCTCGTTCTTAGAAACAAATTTAGATTTCCCTTACACTTATCTTTTGCGAAATACCTTTATATGTAATCAAGACGAAGTTAAAGACAAAATAAAGCATTTTCACAATTTATTTTGAAACATGAACCACAAACAATAAAAATAAAACACACATACGGAAACAAATAAAATCAAACAAACAAACAATCAAACAAATAAAGTTTGGGTTGCCTCCCAAGAAGCGCTTGTTTTTGTTCGAGTCACGAGCCTGACTCTACCCTTATTTAACAAAAATAGGGGAGGTTTTCTCTACACTTAGGATTAAGTGTGGGTGATAGTAGCAATACACACCCTTAGGGTGGAAATATGCCACGTGAGGGAAGAGTGGTGGATGAATTATATGCTCAAACGGGTGTGCTCCTTTTATCATAACCTTACCTAGTTTATTTGGGTCAATGGGTGAGTTGAAGTTTTCTCCTAAAAAGGGATTATCTTTTATCAATTTCGAGAGACTCCTAGTTGGGAATCCATCTTGACCTAATAAACCCGGTTTAAACCCATAATGTTTCTTGTGATCAATCATGAATGGGTGATGTAAGCATGTAAGGTTATGTTCCACTCCTATATTGGCTTCCTCTCTACATGACTTAAAGTCTACCACCTTTATCCTAAGACTACTCGGACTACATGGGTCGATGGGTGGGTCGACTCCTCTTTTGTCTCTTAGATGTATATATAAGGATGGAAAGTTGTGTGAAGATTGAGGTTCCGGTTCATCAACACTAGGAAATTCCCTAGAACTAAGAGTAAGGTTATCACTACAAGTATTCAAACCTATATCCTCTAGTGGTGTTTGGTACAAGGGTTCTACCTCCATCGGGATTCCTAAAGTTTCTTCTACTTCTTCCGGGTAAGTCACGGGTGGTGTGTGTGCCTCAACTGGTGGTGGGACTTGTGGAGTACTTAGTGGACTTGGATTTTTCGCCTTATCCTCCATCACATCTAGATTACCTATGTGCTTATTATGTATTTTGCTGAAGTCAATCCCCAACATGCACCTAGGTATCTCAAATCCTTTTCTATCCATCTCAAATTCTTGGTCCGATTCATAAGAATCATTCTCAATAACATGATCACTATGTTCTTTTTGCCTAAAGGATTTCTCATGTTCATCATATGTCTTAGTGAAATCTAATCCAAGCATGCACCTAGGTGGTTTGGCATCTATCCTAGGTAAAGGCTTATATTGTGCGTAGGTTTCACTAAATGAGGTATTTTAATGGTTTGATGGAGCTCCTAAGGTGATTTTTTGAAAAGTTTTATGCGCTTGGTCTCTTTTCTCAAGGTACTCACTAAAATCAATGCGAGATACTGTCCTCCTTATTTCAATCCATCTTGATATATCCAAATTAGTATAATTATATTTCTTCATGTAAAACTCTTGTATCGGGTTTGGTGGATTCGCGTTCTCCATAATGGCAAACGGAACAGTCAATGAACTTAATTTACTAACAAAGGCACAAAGAAAAAGATAGACTACAAGAAAACCTATAAAAATAAAAATAAAAATCTCACTAGAAAGGAATCTAGCAAGTAGACCTAATAAAAAGAAATTTCAACCTAAACAATAACTATTCCTCGGGATGCGGCTCCAAAAACTTGATGTGTGGTTTTGCAACCTTGCAAAAGGTTTTACCTCTCAAAGGATCTTGAGAAGTTTGCGATCCCCACCAGGCAGTGTATCTGACCGATGTAGTATAGTTTAGTGGCAAGTACCGGGGGATTGATCGTTCAACTCAAAGAATATTGTTCTCTAGGGTTAAAACTTAATTAAACTAGCTCTAGAAATGAGGGATGATTCTTTTTGTATTTTTATATTTTATGGAAAGCAAGGAAAAATCTCGGGTTTTGGAAGAATGGGTGGAATTAGTTGTTAGTCAACTAACCCAAATAACTATGAATGCAATAAAAATAAAATAAAATGACACGAAAGTAAATATGGAGAAAAACAATAATAAGAAAAACATGTTTACTTAGATTTCAGTACTCCCTAGCTATCTTTACTAGTTGATTAGTTTGTTACAATTGCATGGATGACTGGTTATATTCCTTAATACCATTCGTAGGGCCGTGTATGATCTTCCCTAACTCTATAAGCTCCTACCTCTTCCTATGTCGAGCCGATAACTAGCTCCTAACATGGCCTCCTTAGTAGTTACTTATGCATTAAATATATCCAATTAATTATAGTACACATCCGATTCATGTTTCTTAAGACGTTCAAGCATGTTACCAATTTGAAGTCTGCCAATTTTCTTAAGCCTAACATCGATATCATTCATCCACAACAATTATAAACAAACAACCAACCAATAATCAATAACCAGGTTTCATTACATCTAAGCAAACACAAAGTAAACCTAGCCTAGCATGTTAAAGTAAAGACAATCATAAGATAGAATCAAACGACACATAAACATATTGAATGATTATTGGAAAACTTATCTTTAATCAAACCTGGATGAAACAAGGGTTTGTAACCCTTAAAAGTAAGGTAAATTTTGTGCTAGGGTTTCTCCAAAACTATCCCAAAGTTCTCCTCCTTTTACAAATGAAAAATAGAAAACTATATATAAATTTTTGGGTCTGACGGCGTCACGTGTAAATCCTGACGCCGTCAACTCGCCGCCAAAGAAACTCTCGTATTGCCTAGATCCAGATTTGACGCCGTCATGTATTATTCTTCTCATGGCCGTCAAGAGTAAATTACACGTGACGGCCTTGGTGACGCCGTCACATATTAAAGTCCAAAAACATTCCGGTGCGTCTCGTTATACTTTTTATCCACCTTTTTGCCATAACGTGACGCCGTCACCTCCAAAGAGTGACGCCGTCAAGCACTGTTTCCAGCTTGAGACTTTGCCATTTTCTTCAGTTTTTTCGCTCCAAAAACGTCCAAAATGCTTCATTTTCTAGATTTCTTCTCCAAAGTACCTAAAATGACAAAAGGAACGATTTAAGGTAATAATTGATCAAATAATCTTGAATTTGGGCTTAAATGACCCTCTAAAAGCGGTACTCTTTTCGCCTTATCAGCCGTCTTACTACTTTGTTCGTTGCAGCTAATTCTAACCAACTAATCGACAGGGCTTACCAACGCAGCCATATATTTATCTAATATACAACTTATTTTCTTCAAGTTAACAAGATATAAAACAGTCAAAATTCATTATTTTAAGATTTAAAATTATCATTATCATTATCATTATCATTATCATTATCATTATTATTATTATTATTAGAAAATTATAGGATTTTACAATAAAATAGTGGGAAGCCGAGACACTATATTGGCCCCCACTTCTCTAGCTATAGCAAAGCAAATCCTACTAAAAATATGGGCAGCAGCACGCGCACCAATTTCTTGAGTAACCGAGAATTTCCGGATCCACTTTAGTAGAGTCACCGCATCCTTCTCAAGTTCCCCAAAAGAAGAGAATGAAAAGGGAAGAAACCCGTATCTAATATCCGCGCATTTAGTCTCATATTTGACGCGTTTACGTTGTGCGGCCTCAATGACCGCACGACCAGGTACAAAATCAGCCATACCAGTTTGCGTCAAAGGCGATGACCCTGTCAGATCGACGCTTACATGAAGCCCCCATCCCACGAGTAGAGTAACATATCGGCTGGGCGTAAGGGTTGGTCCCTTTCTCCAATAAGCTCGATGTCAACTTCTTTACGAGCTGAAATCCCGGACCGAGAATAGATGTCAACAAGGGTATCGTGCACTACGTTATGCCGATGTTTAATACCAATAATACCTGCGCACGATATAGCATGATCCCCATAAATATCCCCAATAAAGACCCCGGAACAAGCTGAGCATGGCCTCTGAACAGAGAATAGAGGAACACCTAGTCGATAACATAAGACACATCGGTAGGTCCTAGCATTAATAGTCTGCCTCAACCCAAAGATCGGAACCACCCTAAGCCAGTCCGAAGTTTAATCCTCCATTTGAGATTTCCATAACGCCATCTGTCGAGTAGATAGGGAAAAAGTGGATTCAGCCGTTTGGGTAACACGTGTGAAATAATATATCTGCCAGTTTCTTCATGAGTTTTGGGGCAGCGATCTCACTTATTATTGTTATTGTTATTGTTATTGAACCTTTAACAGGCGATGTCTTTACAACACATTTTGCTGATTGTCACTTTGATGAAGCAGTTTTCCCGACATTAGGGGGAAAAAGGAAAAAAAGAGAAAGAGGTCTCATGGTGTGAACCTTCATTTTTGTATCTAGATCCTCGAACAAAGCAATGTGAGGCCGATGTTCAAAAGATAATGCATTTACAAGAAATTGCAAATCAGTTACCTGATGCATTTACAGATACAAAAAGAGTGACTAAGTCACATATACTAGCTGCTAATGCCTCGGCTCCAGTTGAATACCAAATAACCAAGCTGATGGTAACATCGCTCAAGAATCTAAAAAATGTTTGAAACATGGATGACCAATTGGTTCAAAAGATAAAAATCCTCGTAAAAGAAAAGAAATTGGCCGTGAGGAAAGTGTTCTCAATGAAACACAAAATATCAAAACCTTGGCCGAAGAAGAAATGAGTGATATCAATTAAAAAATGTCAAATACATATCTTATGGGACCAACATGAAATAGGAGATATTGATGAGATATTTTCTTATTTTATAGCAAGTGATATTATGAGCGGAGATGATGATCCCGAACCAAAGTTTGTTATTGATTGCCAAAGTCGACATGATTGGGATAAATGGAAAGACGCTATGCAAGTTGAATTAAATTCACTTAATAAACGAAAGGTTTTTGGGCCTATTGTTACCACACATAAAGATGTGAAACATGTAGGATACAGGTGGATTTTTGTGAAAAGAAATGAGAAAAATGAAGTTACGAGATATCAAGCTCGCCTTGTAGCTTAAGGTTTTTCTTAAAGGCCAGGAATTGACTATGAAGAAACATATTCTCCTGTTATCGATGCAATTACTTTCAGATATTTAATTAGCTTAGCAGTCTCAAAAAATTTAGAGATGCGTCTTATGGATGTTGTTACAGCTTACTTGTAGGGATCACTTGATAGCCACATCTATATGAAAATTTCAGAAGGATTTAAAATCCCTGAAGCATTAAGTTCACAACCCAAAGAAATGTGTTCCATAAAATTATAAAGATCTTTATATGGGTTGAAACAATCTGAAAGAATGTGGTACAATCATTTGAGCGATTATTTGATAAGCAAAGGCTATGCAAATAATCTTATTTGTCCATGCGTCTTTATTAAGAAGACAACATCAGGATTTGTGATCATAGTTGTATACGTTGACGATTTAAACATATTTGGACAAATAAATCCAAGAAATTATTGTTCTATTAAAGAAGGAATTTGAAATGAAGATCTTGGAAGAACCAAATATTGCCTTGGTTTACAGATTGAGCATATGCATAATGGAATAATTATACATCAATCAAATTGCACTGAAAAGCTCCTGAAACGATTCAATATGGATAAGGCAAATCCTTTGAGCACCGCAATGGTTGGTAAATCACTTAATGTTGATAATGATCCATTTCGCTCTTGCGAAGATTGCAAAGAAATTCTTGGTCCAAAGGTGTCATACCTTAGTGCAATTGGGGGCCTTATGTATCTAACAAACTGTAATAGGTCTGACATTTATTTTGCAATTAATTTATTAGCAAGGTTTAGTTCATCTCCCACCAAAAGGCATTGGAAAAGAATCAAATACATTTTTCGATATCTTCGAGAAACCGTCGATTTAGGCTTGTTTTATCCTAACAATTCGAAAGAGGGATTGGTTGGTTATGCAGATCCAGGTTATTTGTCAGATCCTCATAAGGCATGATCCCAAATAGGATACATGTTTATGAATGGAGGTACTGCAATCTCATGGTGTTCCGAGAAACAAACACTTGTTGCAACATAATCAAATCATACTAAAGTCATTGCACTACATGAAGCTTCTAGAGAATGTGTATGTTGAGATCTATGACACAACTCATCTTGAGTTCTTGCAGACTGGAGAAAGATAGAAGTCCAACTTTAATCTATGAAGACAATTCAACTTGTGTCTCGCTAATGAAAGAAGGATATATCAAAAGTGACAGAACAAAACATATATCGCCAAGGTTCTTCTCATATACACAAGATCTTATAAAAGCTAATCAAGTTGAAATGAAATATGTTCGATCTAGCAACAATTCAATGGATCTTTTTACCTAGGCACTCCCTACTGCTATTTTCAGAAAACACGTTTACAATATTGGAATGCGACATGTTCGAACAATGTGACAATTTACAGATAACAACATCAGGGGGAGTCAACTACACATTGCACTCTTTTTTCCTTAGTTAAAGTTGTTGTTGTTGTTGTTGTTGTTTTTTTTTTTTTAATGAGGCAATATTAAAGTTGAACTCCATGTTAACTAAGGGAGTGTTTAGTTTTTACTATATGAGGAGGGATAGTGTAACCCACTAATTTAATATTACTACTTTTTTAAATGAGACTCACTTTTTCCCTTAATAAGTCTATATCCCTAAGGCAAAAATTCTTATATCCTCCTTATTAAGTTCCTCATACAGGTGTGGGCCTCATGTAAAAGAAATACACCCCCTAAGTGTCATCTAAGGGGGAGTGTTATAAATTATTGGTGATGGATGAGCACACAATGTACTCACTATTTAATTTGACGTTTGTCTATGTAATACTAGTTACTTGTTCTCATCAATATGTATATTGTATAGTTCTTGATTGGTGTATAAATACCACATGAAAATAACGAAATAAAAACACCATGATCAGCTTTTATAATAATCTTTTACTTCTCTCTAAAGTTTAATTAATACGGAGTAATTATATTTATTCATTTTATATACCAGCATTGTAGAAAAGGCGTGACTCATGACAAAGTAATGCACAAACACAAACACCCCTTCCTTTAAAAGCGTGTGAAAATAGAAGTCGAAAGAAAAGTAGGTGCTACACCATTAAGGAAAAGCACTTCTCAACAATTTAAAATTAATCCCAAAATCTTCTTCTTCTTTCATCTTCTTAATCAAATAAATCAATGCCCCTCTAACATAACATCTTTGATCTCCCCAAACAAAAACAAAAACCAATAATCATGTGGGTGTTTTATTTGATTTCACTCCCATTAACAATGGGAATGGTGATGTTTACTTTACGTTACTTTGCTGGACCAGATGTGCCACGTCATATCTTGTTTACTGTCGGCTACACTTGGTTTTGTTCTTTGTCTTTTATCATCCTTGTGCCTGCTGATATTTGGACTGTAAGTATTTCTTGGTTTTTGATCAAATGCATGTTGTTAAAATTGAAGTTGGATCTAAGAATTAAACGTTAGTTGATTGTTTGTTTGTGATTTGCTAAGGTTGGATTTGTCGATTTTGGTTCGGGTTATGATTATTGTGAAATTGTTTGAATTCTTGGTTGAAAACCGATTTGTCGAAGTTTTGATGATTAAGGTTGAATTTATCATGGTTTGATAACACAAGTGATGATGGAATGGTCATTGTTAAATGCCTGTCGGAATTAGACCCTAGATAAAAAGCATTAATTTAGGCGAATGTAAGATCTAAAAATCTTATAGTACCTTAAGTTAGTGGTATTGTAATGCTCTACTAATGAATGTAGGGCAGGAGAGGGAGGGGGTGGGGTTGGGGGGGTTAAGGATGATAAAATTGTTCAAAGGATCAGTTGAAGTAATTTCTTTTAACTCTGAACATAAATTATGTGAAGAGTATTATAATGATAAGAATGAATGTCTTCTGGTTGCGCTAAGTTACATAGCTCTGTTGTAAATATATGTTAGTACTATAAACATGCTGGTGAATTTTTTGTCTTGTGTTGCAGGCTATTAGTGATCATAATAACGGAGGGATTTCCTTCTTCTGGAGTTGGTCATATTGGAGTACATTTTTACTTACTTGGTATGATTAAAGTTTACGTGTACTTCAAAACTCCTTTTCCTAGATGCGTCATATTCTTATATATTTATGTTGAACGGTTTCTCTAAGCAGGGCTGTGGTACCTATCCTTCAGGGTTATGAAGATGCTGGGGATTTCACAGTTAAAGAAAGACTAAAGACCAGTATACATGTGAATTTGGTATTTTACCTGATTGTTGGTGCTGTGGCATTTTGTGGACTTATACTGCTTATTCTTCTGCATAGAAACTGGTTAGTCTCTGCCTTTCTGGTACAGTTTACTTGCTACTTCAGTGTATGCATCCGCAGATGATTTATGTTTACTGATGTCTAATTTAACATGCTTATTTATTATTATTTTTTTCTCATTAAGTTGATGCTTCTTCTTTCGATCTGATCATCATCCAGTTAGGCTCATTAGACACTCTTCACTATCAAAAACTTATGGCATTCCTTTGTTATTCAATAAAGTTAGTACACCAAAGAAGCTCCTTCTTTTTCCCTAAAAGCTATATAGTTCAAACTGATTAAGGTGTCGTTTGGTATTGTGTTTTGAAAGTGATTATGTTATAGGGAATAATCGAAATCAGATAATTATTTGTAACTAAATAGACTCTAGGAGATATTGTTTGCATGTTCTTCTAGTGTTCAAAGTTGTGATAGACTGGTAGCCAGCTATTTTGTTAAAATCAAAGAATCCGAATCCCGTTAACTATGATACCCAAATACTAGAAATTCGTTATCTGCCACTTGAAATCACAATATTGAGATGATCACTTTCAGAATGTAATACCGAACACCCTCTATCCTGTAGATTTATTAGTTTTGTGCTCTTTTTCTCGGTCTAGTGCAAGTGTATTCACATAGAGCTGCAATTAACATTCTAAGATTTTCCTATAGTGTAAATTCTTGTAGTTTTTTTTTTTTTATAAAAAACTTATGTTACTTATATACTTTTCTTATGTTTGTTAGGGGCGGAGGTATAATGGGTTTTGCCATGGCATGTTCTAATACATTTGGACTCGTGACTGGTGCATTTCTGCTTGGATTTGGTTTAAGTGAAATTCCAAAAGGTATCTGGATAAATGCCGATTACAGCACTCGCCAAAAGGTTCTTTCTCATAAAGTCGCTAGAATGGCTGTTAAACTTGATGATGCTCATCAAGATCTTTCCAATGCTATTGTTGTAAGTTCATATTTCCTTTATTTGAATCAAGGTTTGCGCGTCATGTTATCTTTATATATATTTTTAATTGTTTATTGTGTTAGGTTGCTCAAGCAACATCAAAACAAATGTCAAAGCGTGACCCCTTGAGACCCTACATGAATATTATCGACAAAATGTTGGCAGATATGGTAAATATACCTTGTGTGTGTTAGATGTTGTGTTTTTAAAATTTACATCTTTTGCAGCCACCAATGCATATTAATGTATATATTTCAGCTTACCGAAGATCCTTCCTTTAAACCCCAAGGAGGAAGGTTAGGAGAGAATGATATGGACTATGACAATGATGAGAAATCTATGGCAACACTAAGACGGCATCTCAGAATAGCACAGGGCGAGTACTATCGTTATAAAAGGTAAGCCCAAGAGGAGTGTAATTTTAGTGCTATCTATGAAATTCTATATGAGATTGCCGGCTTATTCATTCATGTTTCCTTTTTGACCAGTGAATATATGAACTTTGTGACTGAAGCTCTGGAGTTGGAGGACACCATTAAAAATTATGAGCTTCGTGATGCTACTGGATGGTACTTACAATGCTCAATGATTTTAACACATAACTGTACTTTTATTGATTATATACGTGGAAACAAAATGTCTTGCTGGAACTCATAAATCAAGACTTCATACAAGAAACCTATTCTGGTCCATTGGGAAATGAATCATTAAATCAAAAGTATCAAATGATATTGAGTTATAATTACTGCATGTTTATGTCCTTTTTCTCGGGGTGGCTTGTCTTGCAGGAGATATACATCCAGCTTCAGGCCAGAGCGTCCCGGGAAGCTAGGCTCTTGTCTTGATACTATTGGTAGTTTGTTAACCTCATACACAGCCACATTATCTACATTTGATGTGTGTAAAGATTCTATATAAAGTCCACTAAATTTTATATTGGAATATAATTTCAGAGCTGGTATGGCGGTGTATACTGAGGAAGCAACTCAAAAAGCTTTCAGCTATCATATTGGGTTGTTTGACGGCTGCAATTCTTCTAGCAGAAGCCACTATACTCCCCAATGGAGTCGATTTTTCTCTTTTCTCTATTTTGATTAATGCTGTTGAAACAAATGAAGTGCTTGTGCAGGTAAAGTCTCACCTTATTTTACAACTTATTTGCATTCCAGCTTATGTGAGATGCAAGGGGCCTGGATTTCTTATTCATATTTTTTTTCTTTTCTTGGGGACTTGTTTTCAGGTTGCTGGTTTTATTCCTCTGATGTATATGTGTGTATGCACTTATTATTCTTTATTTAAAATTGGAATGTTGACCTTCTACTCGCTTACTCCTAGTCAAACAAACGCAGTCAGTCTGCTGATGATATGCTCGTAAGTTTCAATTGCATATTTTTATTATAGAGATGTACATAATATAGCTGACATAAAATCTATATCAGACAGGTGGCACGGTATGCACCTCCAATCTCATACAACTTTCTGAATCTTATCCATCTTCCAAAAGATGCCACGACTATCTTTGAACGGGTCAGTCTTTTAACTATAAAATCTCATAATTGGATTAATTGCTATGAATTATAAGGTCCGAGTGTTGATGTGTATCACATATTCACACGTACAGAGAATGGGGAAAATTGACGATGCTGTCCCCTTTTTTGGGCAAGGTTTTAACAAGATATATCCACTTATTATGGTTGTATACACCATATTGATAGCAAGCAATTTTTTTGACCGAGTTATGAGTTATTTTGGGAACTGGAATATATTTCGCTTGAGAGATGAAGTTGATGACCTTGACGGATTTGATCCATCAGGATTGATGATTTTGCAGAAGGGTAACAATGCACCTTGTTTCTATATTTTATACAGAATATTTTTTATCTGTGCTCTTTTTTATTTTATTATATAAAAATACGCAGAGCGTTCTTCACTTGAGAAAGGTCACAAGGTTGGTGAACTTGTCATTCCCCTTGCAAGATATTTTAACGGTGCAAATGTGGATATTGAATCTGGAACTGATAGCACGGTGAGTCCTGATTGAGACTACGTGGGAATTGTATAGTATTTCCAACGACTCAAACACGCATAATTTAAATCTTAGCTTATAAGCATGCTGGTCAAATGTGCTGAAAGTCTTTCATAGCATTTACAAATGCTTATACTCCTAAATCGTTTTCTTAAATTACTTAAGTTTATTATTTTAACAACCCAGATTAATTTTTTCATATTAATGAAAATTGCCACCTCTGCTTTACTGAATCAGAGTCGCTATTCTCTAATGGCAGACCTTTTTCTATCCTCTTCTTATTGCTCACTAACAAAATGCCCCAAATTTCTATTTTGGTTTAGATTGTTGCTGATTCAAGGGCGACCACAACTTTAATCGAGAACGGTAATAGAGGTTATTCAGAATTATCTAAAAAAGACGGCCGCGATAACAGCAAAAAAGAATTCCTAACCAGAAAGTATGAAGCTTTAAGGGCAAATCAGCCCAAAAAAGAAAGTATATCAAACTCAGGCACCTCTGATATTTCTTCACCAGATCTAGACAAAAATCAAAATATGGGAAGTGGACAATCATCCAAGATAGCTTCAACCTGGACATCAATGAAGTCAAATTTCCAAAATTTCAAGTCAAATATGGAGGCTAGGAGATTCATACCGTTACGTCAGGTTCAAGATACACAACTATCTCAAGTCTCTTCTTCTGAATCACTCGATGAAATTTTTGAAAAATTAAAACGTCCATTGCAAGATCATGATACATTGTAAATTTTGTTTTTAGCACATCTACAGAAACATTCTTTTTTCTGCAGAGGTTTGTGATCACAGAATGACCCTGCAACAAAAAAAAAAAAAATTGATTAAAACAGAGTAGCATAGAGGGAGAACATTAGAAAAATTTTCAAATCTCCCATGTTGTATTATATATATTAAAGAAATTGAAACCCATATCCGGTGCTCTTAGTAAAAACAATTTACTGAGGCCACAATTAAAGAATTAAAATACCATCATTAGTGCATGTGTGTTTGTATTGTTTTTTGTCAGTTGCATTTCATTTGAAGCTGTTGACTGCTGGCTTCTGTACATGGGGGCAAGAAAAGCCGTGACTGACCCGTTAGACAATTTGCTTTAGTTAGTTATTTTTACAGAATGTGTTTTCGTTCCAGCTTGACATGTTTATTTTGGAGTGCATTCATTGGGTTTAAAGTGCAGGGCACAATTAAAGAATCAAAATACTATCATTTTAATTTTGGGAAGGTAATGGACCTCTTGTCAAATGCATGTGGGCTTACGCATAACCCAATTTTCCGAGATGCATTTGCATTATCATCTCACTTGATGCTCTTTTGGATAAAAACGGCATTCTGTTAGCATTTTGCGGTCCCATAATTTCGTGGTTAACACATAACATTTTCACAACGCCTTGATAAAATGATAAATAGGCAAAAGAAAAATAGGGGTGGAAATGAGCCGAGCCGTTCGTGAAAAGCTCGGCATTGGATTGGTAAAAAGCTCGAATGAGGCGACCCTAAACGAGCTCGAGCTCTAGGGGTGGAAATGAGCCGAGCTGTTCGTGAAATGCTCGGGGTTGGATCGGTAAAAAGCTCGGACGAGTCGAGCCTAAACGAGCTCGAGCTCTAAGTTGCAGCTCGTTTATTAATCGAGTTCGAGCCCGAGCTTTACATACAAAGCTCGTTTGGGCTCACGAGCCTAAATGAGCCTAAACAACATTATAATATTTTAATTATGAAACATATATACGAGACTAGCTCGAGCTTATTAACGAGCTCAATAAAGTTATATTACGAGCCGAGCTCGAGCTCGAGCCAAGCTTTAACTTTTCATGGCCAAATCGTATAAACGAGCCAAGCTCAAGCCGAGCCCGAGTCTATATAACATACCACGAGCCGAGCTTGAGCTTAAAATTGAAGGCTCGAAACAAACTGAGCTTGAACTCGAACCTTTTAAAACTTGGGGGCAATTGCATATATACCCATTAAAACTTGCATATTTGCATATATATCCAAAACATGCTTAACTTTCATTGTACATCATGCATTGAAAACTTGTATTTTGAGAAAATATACAAGTTTTTGATTTTTAGTGAGTATATATGCAATTCTTCCTAAAACTTAAATGAGCCGAGCTCAAGCTCTGGTAGACTCGGGCTCGGCTCACTTCACCCTACTTTAGAGCCATATTAGAAAATATGCTTGTTTTAGACACAAAATGCGACTATGATGCCAAGCCATGACCTCAAATTGCGCCTCGGGTGATTGCATCATCTCCATGGCGCTCGCCATATGTATTTTTCTTGTTAGTTTTTTGAATTTTTAACTAGGTTTGTGTTTGTGTAGGGATGAGCACGGTACCGGTATCGTACCGATCCCGTACCGAAATAGTGGTACCGATTTTTTCCCGAGCATAAATAGTGGTACCGGTACCTTACCGAATGGGATTAGGATATCGGTACCGGTACCGGTACCGGGAAATCGGGTTTTTCCCGTTTTTATTCGGGAATTTCCCGATTTGGTACCGGCCC
This sequence comes from Artemisia argyi, assembly GCA_030686995.1. NCBI lineage: Eukaryota > Viridiplantae > Streptophyta > Magnoliopsida > Asterales > Asteraceae > Artemisia > Artemisia argyi. The sequence goes on along the minus strand of CM060677.1, from coordinate 59,098,114 downwards.
CGTACCGAATTAGTGGTCCCGATTTTTTTTCACCTTATTTCGTAGTCCCGGTACCGTACCGTATATCGGGAACGGTACCGTTACCGGTACGGTTCCGGTTCGATTCCGGGATTTGGGTCGAAATGCTCATCCCTATGTTTGTGTGTCGTGTTTTTGTAGGGTGTAGTTTTTGTTTTTGTTTTTTTTTTTTGTTTTGTTTTTGTTTTTTGTTTTGTTTTTGTTTTTGTTTTTTTTGTTTATTATTATTATTATTATTGTTATTATTATTATTATTATTATTATTTAACTCTACTTGACTTGTTTAATTATTTTTCTGTTCTTCTTAGTAATGATAGTTTTTCGTGGTTTGCCTTTTTACACAATTAGTCTTCCATGAGTTTACACTTTACATTGTCACCCTTTGATTTTTTTGTTACAACAAAATTTGATTATGTAGTGCTTTTATTTAAAATTTGATTTAAAAATGATGTAATGTTTTTATTTAAAATTAGTGTTTTGTGCACGCACGGAATTTACACATATATAAAATCTATTTTAAATTTTTATTTAATATACGGCATACGAAAATTTGGCCCCTTATAATTTATGTAATTGTAATAAAAATACAACTAATAATTATGCACATGTTTTTATGTATTTTTTTTAATTATGTATTAATATCGATTAATATTTTGTATAGATTTTTATTTAATAAAACGATTTACTTTGTTTACCTGACATGACGTTGAGGTTGATGTTCTTGTTTAAATTTAACTATTGATACACAATATTCGTGTTTGATAGCACGTAATGATCGTTGATGAAATTAATAGATAAAGTTTAAAAATAATATTCTTTAGGATATCTTTATTTAACTTTATATAAGTCGTTGTTATAAGTACAATGTCGCATATTTATTTTTATATCATAGTAATCCTTACTTGATTTTGATATTTATATTCATGTTGATAATAATTGTAGCCGTATTTAATTTTAAACCCGTGTACACACGGGTTAAACTTATAGAAAGAAATAACATGAGTTGTTATTGAATGCAGATAGTAAAATAAATAAATAAATAAATAAATAAATAAATAAATAAATAAAATACTTTTTTCAGATATCCTTACTTAAACTTGTAAAGAGGAACAACATGAGTTGTTCGTATACGTACTACCTCATGTATTTATTTACATATCACAATAACTCGTCATTTCATTTTGATATTTATAATCTCATGCATATACATGAATTTAATATTTACTGATAACAATATTTATAACTAACAACATATATTGTACTATTTTAATATAAAGTCTAAGAAGCATATGTTTATTTTTGAAAGTTATTAAAAACTAGAAAATTGATATGTTTACACTTAATTCTATATAATCTATTTAAAATTTAACTATTAAAGTTTTATTTATTACCTTTTTTTTTTTTTTTTTTTTTTTTTTTTTTTTTTTTAATTTATAAATCGACATACGTGTTTTTATACATATTTATTTTATTGGACAAAATTGTGATTAGTTTGACCAAATGGCAAATTTAAACTTTTTGTTGGCTAATAAAGGGTTCAATTTTAAAGTTGGGCTATGCTATTAGTCAATAAAAGAATGGATAGTTACATGATAAATTAGCCAAATGGCCAATTTAAACTTTTGTTGGCTAATAGAGGGCTCAATTTTAAAACTGAGCTATGCTATTAGTCAATAAAACAATGGCTAGTTACAAGTAGGGCTGAGCAAATGACCCGAACGGACCGGACCGATCGAAGGACCGATCGAGACCGGATCGGACCGGACCGACCACATTTGGTCCGGTCCTCGGTCTTGGTTTTTTGCCTAATTCGGTCCTCGGTCGGGTCCAGTCCGATCCGGACCGGACCACAAACCGATTATTTTGCTTAGTTGGACCGAACCGATCGAGACTGGACCGGACTGACCACATTCGGTCCAGTCCTCGGTCTTAGGTTTTTGGCTAATTCGGTCCTCGGTCTTGTTGGTCCGGTCCGGTCCTGGACCGATGCTCACCCCTAGTTACAATACATTTTTCTCTTGTTATATAAAAGATGAGAAAATTTTGACCCTGATGTAGGGGTGATCAATGGTCTCAAACCGGATCGGACTGGCCAAAATCAGACCGAACCGAGATTGAACTAGTCCAAAACATTAGACTGAGGACTGGACCGAATGTGTTGGGTCCGATCAGGGTTGGTCCGGTCTGGTCTTTCGATCGATCCAGTCCAAGAAGACATAATAGTCGGGTTTTAAGTAAGACCATTCCAGACCGAAATAAGAAAAAAATTCGGACCAAGACCGGACCGCTGGTCCTTTTGTTCTCCCGGTCTCGGTCGATTTTGAGTTGGTCCGGTCGGTCCTCTCGGTATCGGTCGGTTTTAGGTCTGCGATGCTCAACCCTACTCTGATGTACCTATAACACCATGTTATGAGTGTAATTAACTTTGTATTATTCTTTATCATTCGTATTAGAGCACACGGTACCATAACGCCCCACCCGACGTTATGCTCACGCGGCACGACGTTGGTAGGCGTAATGATATCGGCCTCCCATTTTTCCCAACGATATTAAGCCCAGAGTTGTCACAGCAACATAGCTAGCAACATGATTTTATTTTTATCGATTGTGAGTGCTTGTCTGTGTAGTGTGTATGTGTGTCGGCAGTGTGTCTGCAGGTGTGTGTGGTGGTGGAATGAGGAAGAAGATGTGGTGAAATATTTTTATTTAATAAATGAAAATATATTTTGTTTAAATAATTGGAAAAGATAAAAAGAAAAAAAAAAGTGAGTCTCAAAAGAGTGGTATTATGGAGTGTTATGATAAGAGTTATTTTGTGTGTGTTGGTGTTACAACAATAAAGTTGAAGTAACGCTACGATAACATTATCTTTTTGACGTTATGACACCATAGCCTCTTATAAGTAAAATATGTGACGTGACAATACTTTTATCGTTATTAATACGTAATATTTATGTTAATAAATGTAAATTTCCTTTAACTTAGTAAGGAAATGATATGAAGTGTATTTAATCAAGAATACACATATGTTTTAGAATTGTATAGTAAAACTATCAGCTTAACTTAGTAAGTATATAATTAAGAGCATTGATAATTAGGCCTACTAAATAGACCTATAAATAGGCCTACTCCATTCACATTTTGACAAGTATTAAAAACACTTTTTCTCTCTCTCCTCATATTCACCAATCAATTTTGAATTACACCAATCATAATTGTAGGTCTATTTTTAGGTTCATTACTTAAGCATACAAATCATTTTTCTAAAATTAAACACATCTTTACATACATGATACATCCAAGTTCCAACTTAATTACGGGGTAAAAGCTTACTTTAATTTGTGCACACTAAACAATCACATACATACAAAAGAAAATCATTTAAAAAAATAAAAAGTAGTGGATCGTTACATACATGATACATCCAAGTTCCAACTTAATTACGAGGTAAAAGCTACTTTAATTTGTGCACACTAAACAATCACATACATACAAAAGAAAATCATTTAAAAAAATAAAAAGTAGCGGATCGTTACATACATGATACATCCAAGTTCCAACTTAATTACGGGGTAAAAGCTCACTTTAATTTGTGCACACTAAACAATCACATACATACAAAAGAAAATCATTTAAAAAAATAAAAAGTAGCGGATCGTTACATACATGATACATCCAAGTTCCAACTTAATTACGGGGTAAAAGCTACTTTAATTTGTGCACACTAAACAATCACATACATACAAAAGAAAATCATTTAAAAAAATAAAAAGTAGCGGATCGTTACATACATGATACATCCAAGTTCCAACTTAATTACGGGGTAAAAGCTACTTTAATTTGTGCACACTAAACAATCACATACATACAAAAGAAAATCATTTAAAAAAATAAAAAGTAGCGGATCGTTACATACATGATACATCCAGGTTCCAACTTAATTAGGCTACCCACAGTAAGGAGATTCAATCCCCTTACTTTTCCCTGCCACGTCAGCTTTCTCTCTCCAGCGACCTGCAGGCGCTTCAGTGATTCCTCATGCGTTCTTAAAGGGTCATAAGAATGGTGCTGCTCCGCTGGAAAGAATTCAGGAGATATCGCCCGCCCTTCGTCTTGAATTATCATATTATGTAATATGATGCATGTGTACATTATATGTCCAAGATGCTCTTTGTCAAATCCTTTAGCCGGATGTTTAATCATTAGGAATTTCTTCTTTAGTACACCAAAAACACGTTCCACATCTTTTCTTGCTGCTTCGTGCATCCTCTTATACAATTGACGCTTTTTATCATGCGTCCCTGGATGTTTAATGGACTTTACAATAACAGAGTATTCCGGATATATCCCATCAGCAAGATAATATCCCCGTTTATAAGGCATGCCGTTAGCAAAGAATTTCACATCCGGTGCTCTCCCCGTTTTGAGATCATTGAAAATAGGCGATGCACGTAAAACATTTACATCATTATTCATCCCGGCGACACCAAAGAATGCATGCCAAATCCATAAATCTTGGGAGGCGATCGCTTCCAATAAAATGAAAGGAGTTTTCCCGTGATCACCCCTACAAAATTGAGCTTTTAAAGCATGTGGGCAATTCTCCCATGGCCAATCTGTACAATCAATGCTGCCTATCAGGCCAGGAAAACCATGAACTCGATAGTGATGCTCATAGAGTCTGTCAACGTCAGTAACCGTCGGCTTTCGCAAATACTCTGTACCATATAACTCCATGATGACCTCACAAAATTTATAGAGACACTCACGAATTGTTGACCCACCCATTTGCACATACTCGTCTAGCATATCAGGATTCACTCCGTATGCCAATTGACGAATCGAAGAAGTAACTTTCATCAATGGAGAAATACCAAGTAAGCCCGCACAACTAGGAGTTTGTTGGAAATAAGATGAATGATCGGTTACCTCTCGAACAATTCGTGTGAATAGTCTTCGGCTCATTCGGAAACGATCATGGAATTGTTCTTCGTCGTATGTTGGGTTAGCGCAGAAGTAAGCAGTCACTAAACGGTTATGAGCACCCAAACGATCCCTGGTAATTTGGTTTCGTGTTTCTTTAGGTTGTGACGCTTGATAAGCCTCCCAACAATCTTCCGCAAACATCAAAAACTCGGTATTAACTTCATTTTCGTCATCCGAAGACGAATTGGCAAAAAAGATCTCGAAAGAATTCATGGTGTGATTGAATATAGAGAATGTTTGAAATGAGGTTTGTGAATTAGAGTGTGTTTTATGTTGTGTATTTATAAGATATTTAAAAGATTTTTTTATTATTTATTTTTATTTTTTATTTTTTTATTCAAGCCTAACGGCTAATTGTCAAAACCAAAGCAAATTAGTTTGTAATATTGTCGATCGTGATCTCGACCTATTTGTTTCTTTTTCGTTGCTCGACCGAAATCCCACAGGAGCCACGATCGACTGGGATCGATCGTGGCCTCCTTCTGCATGCAGCCTTACGGGGTAAAAGCTTACTTTAATTTGTGCACACTAAACAATCACATACATACAAAAGAAAATCATTTAAAAAAATAAAAAGTAGCGGATCGTTACATACTGTACATGATACATCCAAGTTCCAACTTAATTACGGGGTAAATGCTACTTTAATTTGTGCACACTAAACAATCACATACATACAAAAGAAAATCATTTAAAAAAATAAAAAGTAGCGGAGATTCTCGTGCAATTTCACAAAAACCAAGGAGCATAACACACGTACTTTCACGTTGACTTGAAACTCATCTTATGAAGAGTGATCATCATGGCTGCACACGATCGACACAGAAAACTATTGGAAGATTTAACCAACGCCACCAGAACATTTACAGATTGCTTTTCTCAATGTAATCCTAAGGTCAACCCTACTGGCATTTGCGTCGCAGAATGCTTCCCTATCTGTCCTTACTTTTGTAACGCAGGCGGATCATCTCTTTCGCCGTCACAATCTCCAGCCATGTCCCCTTACCCGCTACCGCCATCTGGAGACCCTAACTCACCACTCTCTCTAACACTAAAGATATCTCTAGTTTTCATATTTAGCTCCTTTATATATACTCTTTACAAGTCTTACATCTGGCACAAATCTAGACGCCTCAGGATAGCGCGTGTACCCTTGCGTGAAAATCAAGAAACCCGTGAACAGATTGATCTAGCTGTTCTAGATCACCCCATATGGTATATTAGAACTACTGGTCTGCAAGCTTCAGTGATAAATGGGATCAAGATTGTGAAATATGATAAATCTGATGGTGCTATTGATGGGACAGATTGTACTGTTTGTATGAGTGAATTTGAAGGTGGTGATATGCTTAGATTGTTACCGAATTGTAAACATGCTTTTCATATATCGTGTATTGATACGTGGCTCCAGTCACATACAAACTGTCCTTTATGTCGTGCTGGAGTTATTGATAAGACGGTAGATGAGTTATTGCCAGAGCGAAACAACGATGATTTGAGGTTTATAGGGGAAACTGGTTTAGGGGTTTCTAGGAGGGGTGATGATGATCGAGGGGAAGCGAGTGGAACTTCTGAAGTGAGACCTGGGGTAATAGATGAGGAAGAAATAAATAACAATTGTCCCAAGATAGAAGGGTAATAATCAAAATCGTAGTTTATGTTTTAACGTGTTTTGATGCACATGCATAAAAAGTTTCGGGAGTGTTTGTGATTGCCTATTCAAACTGATTATATTGTTTGGAATAATCAATTGTCAATTTGTAACTGCTGAAATAAAAAGCAGAGCAGTTTGTTTAGGCAATCATAACATACACATCCTCAATGGGTTGTTCTTCGGAAGATTGTTCATCAATTTCTTGCAGTAGTATATATGCTTTTTAGGCAATATCATTCAAAAAGCTAACCCGGAAATTCATGAAAATATTAGGAGTGTTTTGGAATGAGATGTTAGTAAAAGTTAATTTCAATAGTTTCTTCTTTACTTGTTAAATGGGATACAAAATGCGTATAATTATGATGGTGTTTTCTTTCACATCATTCAACTAGGAATCGAAAGCTGGTTTGAAGTTATAATTTGCACTCGTTAAGTTACAATTTCAACTAATCTCATAGTATTATGAAGTTTTATGGCCTAATTCTTATTAATACACATGATTGAATTTTACATCCCTATAGTTAGATGCAAGAGAAGGTGGATTGTTCATGGTTCATCTTTCGAAAAAGATGATGATAGTTTTAATTGTTAGGTTGTCGAAATTTGATATAAAATAAGGTTAAAAGCAAGAATTTCGTGGTTAATAACTTATATTCATTCTCCCTAGTGATTCCCTTTAGTCATTTTAAAGTTGAGTTAATGCGTTTTGCTAGAGATAGCTTTCACAATCACCTACGAGACTACAATATCCAACCAAAAAACATCGCTAAAGTTTGAAGATTGTGTCAAAGGTTTATGTAACTTGGTAGCTGATACTATACGTTTTACTTTTGACTATGGGAAGAAAAAGTAGGCATATAGAACAAAAAAAACATACTAAAATGGTAAAGATAAACAAGTGGTTTGGCTTTTTGAAATGAATCAAATTACTCTGTGTGTTTGAAACAAATTGCATACTCTTTGGTATTGATTCCATGGTTTGCCATCATCAGGTCAAGTATCAAAGATCATAACCAAATAGTGGGTTATATTATAAGAAATATAAAGTTTTTCTATTCAGAATAAAATGCACTATAAGTTTGCCAGAATATGTAATTATTACTCAATATAAAGGATCAATTTCATGTTTAGAAAAGAATCCAAAGATGTCAAAAATCATTGGGAGTGGAGTAAGCATGATCATGATGTCAACTGGGTGCAAATGCTTACAAGCGCAGTATTTTGTTATTGTTTTCCATTATCCCAAGTTCCTCTTCAACTTTGTTTTAGTTCTTTCTCGTTGCTTCTGGTCCTTCTGGATTAGTCATTTATTTCCTGCACCTGAAAGAGGTAAAGTACCTTTTTTTTCTTTGCTTCGTACATTTAGTTATCATATGTGTTACAGCAGAGGTTCTTTCTCTATGTCTCTGAGCACTTGCAATGGGTCAAATTGCAAAAGCTTTTTCCTATTCTAAAAAGCCTTTTTGAAGTGGTTTTTGCCATTACATCAATAGCTTTTTCAAAAGCTTTACATAAAGACTTGGCATACACCAAGTCTTTCACAAAAGCTTTACCTAATAAATGTAATATGCATTTAATGCATTAAATGCTTCAAGTCATTGAAGACTTGGAGCATTGTGGATGCTCTGATAAATGGTGAAATCACCCACTGTGGTATTTTGATCATCAATCTTAACTTACATTATCTTGTGACATTTTGATTCAGATAGAGGTGAAAAAGCTTACAGAGTGTTTGGAATTGATTATTAAAATGCTTATGGGATTTTTTTTGCACAAAAGTAGTTTTGAGTATCTGTTTAGAAGCAGTCTGTTTATGATCGTTTGCTCCTTGCAGCTTGGAATAAGCAGCCTAGCTAGAATAAGTTGTTTGTGTGTTAATTATTCAAATTGTTTATCATAAATTGTTAAAGGCAATTTTTTATACCTGATTGTTGTTACACCTATCTCTTGAGCATTTTGTTATAGCAGATAATCTATCTAAGCTTACTTCAAAAACCATCGTAACACGTGCAAGTCGACACAAAAGTCAAACCTGTTGCATTTCAACTCTACAACTTAATTATATGTCCCAAGTTTTTTCTATATGCTGGCATAAATATGAGACTTTCATGGCTGATTAAGAGACTAGTAACCGGAAATGGAAACTAGGTGCACGTACAAAATTGTAGATTCCTCCATTGATTACCTTTGTTGTATATCAATATAAATCATGAAAAACAATAATCGAACATTATGAATTTAGAAGTTCGAAGATTTTTAAAGCTACTCTGGCTGTTTCTTTTGAGCAAAAGTTGCTTGAAGATTTCTAATGAGAATTAAATTCTTCTTGATGAACAATGTTTAATAACAAGGCGGCATTTTGGTGATGAAAACCGGCTGCTACTTTGATCAATACTATTGCAAGGCTTGATGAACAACCATTCTCCGGGATGCACATGAGTCAAAGCTTTCGCTGTTGCAGAAGGATAGAGACATGATATAGCCTTGTATATAGTTAGTTAATAAACAAGATTTTTTTAATTTTTTTTTTAATTTTTATTTTATTTTATTTATTTTTTAATTTTTATAAAAGGTATGTTTGATGTATATATTTGTCAAAACTGAATACTGTGTTGCATTTTCTTGCACTTTTCTGTAATGAATTATGCAAATCTTCCTTAGAATGCACTTGGTACAAATTAGTCTCATATATCGAGTGGGGTGCAGGACAATACCTATATTATCTATATCTGGACAAACCGACAAACCATTAGTCCACCTTGCAAAACTAGCACAGTAGTACACAAATCTTCCGTGGATACAATGACTATCAGTGTCATGGTATTCAACAATTATGATCCCTGTCATTTATCATGTATGAGAGGGCCTACCAAGAAGACTCATCCTTGTTCTAATTGCCAAACCTACTTATCTGTGCAGTTAATACCAAAAAAAATAGTTTTGTAACATGGAACATAGATGTTCCAAATCTCCCAAAGCAAGACCCCCAAGCTCAATTCCATCTATCTCCCCTCCATCTTTTGCCACTTACTGAAGCATTCTTCTTGCATCATATGTTACAAATTGAAATTAGTGGTATAGCTGCATAGCCAGGATTTTGCTCTTTTCTCACCCAAATTAGTCAATGGGAATATAAATGGGCAATTAACGACGCAAATTACCATCTCTTGGTGCCGTGGTCCTGGCAGTGCATTCCAGCACAGATCGACCTGATCATGAATCGAGCATGAAGTATCATGAAGGATTTTTCATGACATTAGGTTCATCCCCTTTATATGGACTCATTCAACCCTCGATTAGTTGACTTCAAAGAAAGCCAAGCAGCCCATTACTTGTTGTTTGGTAGTGGAGATGCAGATCGTCATGTCGTTCTTTGCAACTGCCTTTTGTACTATTGGAATGCTGATCGACCATGACTTCAAGGTAGATTATCTCCACATAATATCTTTTAGAGCCCAGAAAACGGGCGGGTTGAGAACAGGTCAAAAGTCAAGCGGGTTGGGTTAGTTCTACCCGAAACATTTCTAGCTCAAATTTTCAATATTCATAAGTTATTAGTGCGTCAAACATATATACAAGAAATAAATATATATGGTACATTTTAATAAAACGTCTTAAATAAACTGATTTTTGAATGTTTTATGCTTGTAAGTTACACTTTGGCGATGGTCGACCCATTTCATCCAAGGTAGATCCTGCTAACAGCCGCGTCGAACTGGGTTGACCAAAACATTTCGTGCCCAAACATTATCGAGTTTAGTTATATATCATAAAAAATATATTACGAACAACTTTCAACTTACATAATAATTTCATAATGTTCCCTTTTAAGCTATTTTCTTTGTTAACTCTAGATAAAATAAGTTGTGTTGATCAGTTTTTTTTACCCATCTTGCTTAGGCGATTCCTCACGAAGCAAGGGAATTTGAGCTCGGTGAAGTGACATAATTCTGGCAGTGAGCGCACTTCTTTGGCGCAATTCTTCTTTTTGGGAGCAATTGGTGTCATTTCCTGTGGCTCCTCATTGTTTTTTGGAGTAATGGTTACTACGTTGCTGCCTGTGACGGAATCTCTAGCTGTTTTGTTCTCCCATGATAGATTTCAAGTGGAAAAAGGAATTTCACATACATTTGGGGCTTAGTTTCCTACTTTTATGGAGAGATTCAACGTAACAAGAAGATGAAATGTGACACTGAGGCAGGTTCTACGCCATGACACGAACCAGTATGTGTATTTTTGTGTGCAATAAAGAGTTTGCTTGTACTTCCTTAGTTTGGTTGTTGTTTTCCTTTGTTACAAGCTAATGATACCGATCTTAGATCCACGCCCCGACTTGATATCGTATTCTTTGGTGAGCTATGCTTACTTTTTAAAATCATATTTCTAGTCTAAGAGTTATGAACTGTTCTGAATTATAAATTATTGTAGTACTGTAATAGTTTCATGCAGTGCTGCAGGGAATTCAAATGGAAGGTGGACTTGCACGTAATATACAATTAAACAAATTAAAATTACAGTCGGTCAGGATGGCCGAGTGGTCTAAGGCGCCAGACTCAAGTTCTGGTCTTCGAGAGAGGGCGTGGGTTCAAATCCCACTTCTGACATACTTTTAAATTTTTATTATTCTTAAATTATTTGTGTTTGTTTTTTTTACTATTTATACTTTCTAACAAATAAAAAGCTTACATTTCTTTAAAAAAAATAAAATAAAAAGCTTACATTTCGTTAAAAAAATTAAAATAAAAAGCTTACATTTCGTTAAAAAAAATAAAATAAAAAGCTTACATTTCGTTAAAAAAATTAAAATAAAAAGCTTACATTTCGTTAAAAAAATAAAAATAAAAAGCTTACATTTCGTTAAAAAAAAAAAAATAAAAAGCTTAGCTATGTTTGGCAAAAGTAGCTGTGAGCAGTAGCAGTGAGCTGTGAGTAGTAGCTATGAGCCAAAAAAACTCACAGCTTCATAAAGAAGCATTGAGAAAATGAGCTTTCCTAAAAAATAGCAAAGCCCACAGCTCTCATACCAAACGAACACTAAAAATCAAAAAGGTCATTGCTCACCGCTCATTGCCAAAAAAAAACTCCGAAAAGCTTTGTGCCAAACATAGCCATAGTGTTTGGGAAAGACCATGGTTTGCGACGTATTCTCGCCTTAATTAAAATGAATGTCTATTTTTAGTTTGCACAAAATTTTAAAAAATCCCACTAGTTATACTACCTCCGATCATATAATATCCTGGCTGGGTTCTTGTAAAAACTCGTCTTAAAGTAAAAAAGATATGATGCATCTTAAGTATGGCATGTGTCCTTGAAAGTACGGGTAATTTAGGTACATTTATTCTTAATTTATTTGCGTTAGTTTTTAATTATTTTATAAAATAAATGTCCATTTTTAATTTGCACAAAATTTTAGAAAATCCCATTAGTTATACTACCACAAATCATATAGTATCCGGGTTGAGTTCTTGTAAAAACTCACCTTAAAGTAAAAAAGATATGACGGATTTTAAGCATGGCATGTGTCCTTGAGAGTAAGAGTAATTTGGGTACGTTGTTTTAATTTTAAATTTATCATTTCGCTCAATGTTTAATATTTTCCGGATTAGTAGGCATTCATTTAAAAGTTAAAACAATGTCATTCTTTCATTCATATTGATCTTTTCATTCTTAGGGACCGTGGTTGCAAATTTGTGAGAATGATGCTTCCTTTTTAATTTCTTTTTCCATAATGTTTGTTTAGTAAAACAGTATTGCATCGTAATCCAATAATCCTAATATCGTGGTCTCATTGTTGCATCAAACAATATAATGCAAATTAAATCGTGTTGCATCAAACAATATTGCATCGTAGACCAATAATCCTAATATCATTGTCTCTTCGACTAGGTCCATTATAGATGATTATCTCCTCCCCAGATCTAGTATGCCAACTAAGTGGTCTCTTTTGGCTCCTATAAAGGTGAATGTGTTTGGCTTGGTGTGTGGCTATTAACAAACTGGCTACGAGGGTTAATTTGTCTAATAGGGATTGATGTCCCTTTGATTATATGTGGGGTGTGTGATCATGGAGTAGAATTGACATATCATTTCTTATTTGGTTGTTCGTTAGCCGTGGATTTGATGGTAAGGTGGGTCGTTGGTGGAGACTTTATATCCCAGCTATCAATCATTTCAAAGTTGGTGTCATAATTCATGTTTTTCAGGTTAATACTTAACCGTAATAAACTTGAACATTTTTACTTTGAACACGTGATTACTTGATTCAACATATAACCGTTAGGTTAACCCGTGTACAACAAAAAACAACTTTGAACGTATATCGGCACTAGACTAAGTTTAGTATACGTTAAATAAGTACATATAAATACTCTCATAAGCATGTTTTATAAGTCTTTGCATTTTGTTTTATAAAATTTTACTTAAATCATCTAAATTATGCATTATATTTCGTACATGCATGCACAACATATCCAATGCCCTCACTATTAGAATATGACAATCAAAGTACACATATTTGCGGAAGCTAGATCAAGTATAACACATAAATATTAACCAAAATATAATAAGAACGTACCGTGGTGATTCTAGCCCGAACAAGAATCAAGTATGCAAGTCTTGTACTTTAATGAATTAGATCAATGATAAACCCCTTACCGTTTTGTTTATCGATCTCTTGATAATAACTATAATGAGTTATTACCTCGTTCTTGTACACACAAACTAATACCGAATTAAAGTGATTGCAAGATTAAACACAAGACTATTTTTTCTTATGAAAAAATTGACCCACAACCTTAGGGTTGTTTAGGTTCGGTCGGCAGGAAACAAAAGAGAAGGAAAGAAAAGCCTTAGGGTATTGTGTGTGCACAAAAAATGTGAATGAGATACCCTTGGGTTTGTATATATACTAGTGTAATCTTGGAGGACAAGTTTGAGTTGGGTTGGGTCTCTCTTGCCCCTTGTCGACCGCCCATCAACCCACATAGGGTGTTTCGGAACCTTCTTGTCATCCAAATTACAATCTAGTCCTTTTCCTTCTTATTTAACGATAGTTAGTCCATACATTTAATCACTAACGATCATTAGTCCTTAAACTTGTGTTATTAATAAATATACATAACTATTAATATTTATTAATCTTTAATTCTCGTTTGTAATGTGTGCAATCCCGAGGTCTCGGGTTCGATACTAGACATTTACATATTAATGTTATACGTAACATTTAACAGCTCCCACACGTATATCCATTAATAGTAAAACGACATTGGTTGGCGTCTTGCAACACTCCAATGCCCCCAGCACGACTCGAGCTAGGTTTCATGGAAAAACATTTAATGATTCATCATTATAATTATCCTTTCGTTTCTAATACTACATTAATAAAGATGTGAGTTTCTTTATCAAATTTCTGTTTCTCATCTCTTTATGATTGAACAAAATTACCAAAATATCTGAACGTATTCCAGATAGACTTTGGGTGTGGCCATGCAAACATTTTGTCAACCCTACGAGGGGCCGAGCAGTATTAAACTTCTAAACAAATTAGAAGGAACAAATTCTTTCTTGACTACAAGAATAACCCATGAACTTTGCAACACTTCTGAAAACAACCCTTATAACTCCCTGTCATGTGAAATTGGTATGACTACACATCAATATACTTTCAAGTATATCATAAACCAATACTCAAATTTGTCTTAGTTCAATGATATTCCCATATCATTAATCGACAACGGACAATTTAGAATAATAATTTATTCATGGATTTAAACATGCAAATATGGGATATATTTTAAGACAATGAATAAATAAACATAAACAATATTTTATTTCATTAAAATAATAATTGTACATTACATCCCTTATCCAAACACTAATCACAAATGGGCATGAAACTTTCAGCTAATCTAAGTCCTACACCTTCAGCATGCTTGTAGAGCTTGGTGCCAGGTAGAGGCTTTGTTAACTGATTTGCTAAGTTTTCATCTGTGTGAACTTTGAGCATTTCGATTTCACCTATTTTGACTTGTTCTCGAACATAGTGATGCTTAATCGGGAAATGTCTGGTGCCTTTCATGATTCCAGGTTCATTGGAAAATGTAATTGCAGCTGAGTTGTCACACTACATTTTTATAGGTATTTGAATCGAAGGCATAACCCCAAGCCCTGAAACAAACTTCCTAATCCAAACAGCTTCCATTGCATCTTCTGAAGCAGCTATATACTCACTTTCTGTAGCAGACATCGCTAGTACACTCTGCTTTCTGCTCCTCCAATCCACAACTCCTCCATTAATGACAAAGACATAACCCGTCTAAGACTTTGTATCATCCTTATCACCTTTCCAAGAAGCATCGCAGTAACCTGTAACATCAAGTTCTGCAGATGGAGTACCCCCATAAACTAAGAACATATCTTTAGTAGCCCTAAGGTACTTAAGAATATTCTTAACAGCAATTCAGTAAGCTTCACCTGGATTCTACTGATATCGACTGGTTAAATTATGAGCAAATGCCACATCAGGCCTTGTGCTTTTCACTGCATACATAATAGATCCCACAGCCGAAGCATAAGGGACTCTCTTCATGCGTTGCACCTCTGCAGGTGTTGAAGCACAAACTTTGTTGCTCAAGCCATGTTGTTCTTGCATTGGCAAATATCCCTTCTTGGAATTTTGCATATTGAATCTCTTCAATATTTTATCAATGTAAGCACTTTGGCTTAATCCAATTAATCGTTGAGATCTATCTCTATATATCTTGATTCCCAGAATGAATGCAGCTTCCTCTAAATCTTTCATAGAAAAGCACTTTCCAAGATATGCCTTAACCTTTTGCAAACTTGGAATGTTATTTCCTATGATCAATATGTCATCAACATATAAAATAAGGAAAATTACATCACTCCCACTAGCTTTGTGATATACTCATGGCTCATCAAGATTTTGAGTGAATCCATACTTTTTAATTTCAGTGTCAAATCTCTTATTCCATTGTCGTGATGCTTGCTTCAATCCATAAATGGATCTTTGAAGTTTGCATACACGATTTGGGAATTCTGGATTCACAAACCCCTCAGGCTGCGCCATATAGATGTCTTCATCTAGGCGATCATTTAAGAAGGCGGTTTTGACATCCATTTGCCAAATCTCATAGTCATAGTAAGCGGCTATGGCTATAAGAATCCTAATAGCCCTAATGTCAGCTACAAGAGAAAAGGTCTCCTCATAGTCAACACCAAAAGTTTGAGTATAGCCTTTAGCTACCAAACGGGCCTTATAGGTGTGTAAAATGCCATCCATATCAGTATTTTTCTTGTAGAGCCGTTTACTCCCAACTAACTTGGCACCCGGAGGTAGGTCTACTTCTTCCCAGACTTCATTGTCTTTCATGGATTGCATTTCCCCATTCATAGCAACCTGCCATTTTTCCTTTTCAGGACCATTCATGGCAGCCTTATAACTAGTAGGTTCATCAAGATCCCCTAGTAAGTTTTCCTCACACTCTACATTAAGACATAGACGTGTAGGAGCTTTCACAGGTCTAGTTGACCTACGAATGGGAACCACTTCAACTTTAGGTGGAGGACCTAAACTTTCAGGTTCCACAGGAAGTTGGCTAGTGTTTTCAGAAGGTGCTACATCTTCATGATCGTCTTCCAGATCATATACTCTCCCACTGAATTCTTGAGATATAAGCACCTTTTCCAAGAAGTCTCCATACCTTGCAACAAAAACTTTGTTTTCAGGTGGGTAATAAAAGTAGTAACCCATAGTTTCCTTAGGGTATCCTACGAAGATGCACTTCACAGATCTTTGTTGGAGTTTGTCTGCTGAGTCATCTTTAACATACGCCTCACAACCCCAGACCTTAAGATAAGACAAGTTAGGAGCTTTTCCAGTCCATAACTCATATGGTGTCTTATCAACCTTCTTTGTTGGAACCATATTAAGAATGCGAACCGCAGATTCTAAGGCATAATCCCAAAATGAAAAAGGAAGAGTTGTTAGATTAAACATAGATCGTATCATGTCTTGCAATGTATGATTCCTTCTCTCAGATACACCATTTTGTTGTGGAGTATATGGAGAAGTAAGGTGCTGGACAATTACATCCTTAGCTAAGTAATCTATGAACTCTTGACTCAGGTATTCACCACCTCTATCGGATCGAAGAGCTTTAATCTTCTTTCCAAGTTGCAACTCTACTTCTGCTTTAAACACTTTGAATGTTTCAAACACCTCATGTTTATGTTTAAGTAAATAAACATAACCATAATGGTTGTAATCATCTGTAAATGTTAAGAAGTAGCTAGCACCTCTCCTTGACACATGTCTAAGTGGTCCACACACATCTGTGTGAATAAGACCAAGTAGATCATTAGACCTTTCAATCCTATTTTTAAAGGGTTTCTTTGTCATCTTCCCAGCAATGCAAGATTCGCACTTATCAAATGATTCATCATTGATCTTATCTAAAAGACCATCATGTTGCAGCTTTTCCATGCGAGCCTTGCCAATGTGAGCAAGTCGACAATGCCAAAGATAAGACGAATCCAGACCTTTCTTGATTCTCTTATTACTGATGCTATACATTGAATTATTTTTAACCAAAGCATTATCATTATCATTCATATAAATTTCAAAGACACCATTCACAGGCTCACAGCAATAACATTAAAATAAAAAACACCATTTAAAGAAACTGAAATTCCATTGCTAGAAATAGTATGATCAAAACCAAGGTTCAACAAACATGAAAATGAAATTACACCTCTAACAATTGACGGTGCATAATGACAATTATTTAAAGATAGTACTAAGCCCGAAGGCAACACTAAATTAAAAACTCCTATAGCTTCAACTTCTACATGTGCTCCGTTACCCACGTGCAAGAATTGTTGTCCATAGGCCAGCTTTCTCTCAACTCTAAACCCCTGCAAGGTATTGTAAATATGAATGCCACAACCCGTATCATATACCCATGAATTCAATTTAGGAGTAAGAGTGAATAATTCAATTATAAAGAACGCACCTGATGAACTGGGGTTACCAGCTTCATTACCCTGCTTCTTCTGTCGCAAGTCATGAATGTAGAGAGGAAAATTGCGCTTCGAATGGCCCTTTTCATGACAGTGGTGACAAGCCTGATCCTTCTTGTTTGGAGGATTCACCTTGTTCTGCTTAGGCTGATGCTACTTCATCTTGGGTTGAGGTTGATAGGCCATGACCTGCTTGCCTTTATCACCTTTCCCTTTGCCTTTGTTCACATGCGATTTCTTTTGGATTCTCCCCCCATGAATCGCCAACACTTGCGGGGTAGGAGCCTTGACCCTGGCTGGTAGACTTTTCTCATAATCAACAAGTAATGCGAGTAATTCTAAGACTGTCTTCCCCGAGCAGTGCATGTTGAAATTCTGCACAAAACCAACAAAGTCCTTGTTAAGGGACCTGTTGATCAAGTGCACTTGCACATTGTTCGGGTAACCAAATCCAATTCTGTGAAGTTGATCAAAGTATTCTTTCATCTCATTCACATAATCTTCAACTGGTTTACCATCACCATGCTTTCAGTTGTGTAGCTTGTCAAGTTCATCATACAATTCAACTGCAGGAGACTTTTCATAAGACTGTTGAAGTACTTCAAGCATGTCTTTAGGAAAGTAGTACTCAAACTTCTTTTGTAACTGAGCACTCATGCTAGTGAGCATTATACAAGGAACCTCATTAAATTTAGCATGCTCCACCCTCCATGCCGCCTTAACTGCTTCTGGTTCAGTAGCAGCAAGCTCAGCTGGGCATTCATCGGTCAAGAGATTGAGCTTACCGGCCGCCCTCAAGACAATTCTAAGCGAATGGTGCCAATCGTTGAAATTCATTCCAGTCAGTTTTTCCCTTTCAAGTGACTCTTGAAAGCAGAAATCACAGTTGGGTTATTGGGTTGAGCCATATCTACAAATAAAAGTTCAAACATTAGTATTTTTGATAATAAATATCTTCAAGAAAATAAAATACCCAAGGCTATATTCATATAACCAACTAATTTTCTTGAAAATCTAGGATCCAACTTTACATAGATTCCACCACATCAGTTGATCTGCTAGTGGTGAAAGTATAAAAGATGGTAATCTGTCGAACAATTATTGGCAAACTAGATTTCCAATTCCTAGACCATTATGGGATTTACATCAAATTGATTCATCAATTTGCCTTGTAAGCATGTTTCATCCCATCTCATGCCTTAAGTTCTAGGTCTCACGCACAACTTAATTAAGTCGTCTACCTTGAAACTGTAAAATTACTATCTATGGTCTCATGCATTAACAAAATTTTACCTTGTTATAAAAATTTAGCCTAGGTCTCACGTTTACTAAATTAAAATTCCAAGTGTTCCTTATAGATAGATGACATGTAACTTAAATTTTAGGGTATTCAATTTTGATGTGTTAATCAAAATATGTATAAAGATGCATGCACTCATCTTTATAGCATAAGTTTTAGAAAAAACTTTTTATTACCAATTCTTGAAATTAATACACAAAGTTTTACTTGAGGTTAAAAAACCCTAAGATGACTTTCTACAAGAATGATTTTAAAAGAAAATCGTTTAAGACGTATTCGTAAGTGTCATAACCAAGGCAGACTCTAGGGCTCTTTCTAAGCCTTCTTACCACGACTATGAATGTTGTCTTAAAGGAGTTACTTTTAAAAGCATGTTGTACAAAACATCAATCAAGCAAAAGTTTATGGATTCAATCTCAAAACATGTAATAAAGTATGAATCTTGCTAGTCTCGCCTTGGAGCGAATTACCGTGCGAAATGAACCGTTGTTGGCACATAAAACACCGCAAGATTCAATCTTTATCACTTAAAGTTTCACCATTATTAGTCCATATTATTTTCTTTATAAAAAAAATCACCCTTTTATTGCTTACAATCATGTCAAACAATTAAAAACAATAAAACAAGTAATCAAAGACAAATCAAAGCAACTAATAAATATAAAAGGTGAAACAATTAGCCACATGCAATATTTATTAGAAAAGATCCTAACAAAATCAATTCTAGGTTTTATATGCATATAATAAACTAGGGCCTTCACCTCTTGAAGGAGATGAGCCACATACATTGACAAGTCAATTGCTTAGGCCAAAGCTAATCACATACCACATAGCACATAAATTGATTTTAATATATATATATATATATATATATATATATATATATATATATATATATATGTATATATATATTGGAGTCTTCCCCAATTTTAGATCTATCTAAAACATGTGACAATTAATAAATAATTAATAGATCCATGACTATCATACATGATTCGTCACGGATTAAAGCATAACAATTACCACATAGGTCACAAGATACGTTCACATAACCGGTTAATGACCTAGGGTTTGTAGTGATAACATATTAATCAAAAAACCACAAACCCTAATTAGGGTTTTAATGGAAATTGACCCCCCATAAGTTAGGGTTAGGGTTTCAAAATTTTCAAAAAATAAATAAATAAATAAATAAAATTTGAAAAGAAAAACCCTAGATCAAAACATGTATCTAAAACAATTAAAGATTCGATTTTTATTATGTTTTAGTAATCAATTACATGTTATACATGGCTCGTGATGACACTGTTAGAATATGACAATCAAAGTACACATATTTGCAGAAGCTAGATCAAGTATAACACATAAATATTAACCAAAACATAATAAGAACGTACCGTGGTGATTCTAGCCCGAACAAGAATCAAGTATGCAAGTCTTGTACTTTAATGAATTTGATCAATGATAAACCCCTTACCGTTTTGTTTATCGATCTCTTGATAATAACTATAATGAGTTATTACCTCGTTCTTGTATACACAAACTAAAACCGAATTAAAGTGATTGCAAGATTAAACACAAGACTATTTTTTCTTATGAAAAAATCGACCCACAACCTTAGGGTTGTTTTGGTTCGATCGGCAGGAAACAAAAGAGAAGGAAAGAAAAGCCTTAGGGTATTGTGTGTGCACAAAAGATGTGAATGAGATACCCTTGGGTTTGTATATATACTAGTGTAATCTTGGAGGACAAGTTTGAGTTGGGTTGGGTCTCTCTTGCCCCTTGTCGACCGACCATCAACCCACATAGAGTGTTCCGGAACCTTCTTGTCATCCAAATTACAATCTAGTTCTTTTCCTTCTTGTTGACATAAATAATGCCTAAAAATATTATTAACATATTATCAATATCTCTATGTTTTGATTATTACAAAATATAAACTCATAGAACTAAAACTTGTGACATAAACAAGTATTTAGTGATTAACATTCTCTTTACATCCAAATCACTTTAGGTATGAATAAACAAAGTGTTTAGTGCAATTTATGGTCAAAGGAAAATTTAATTAAGTATTACAAAGTTTATTTATTTATATAAACATATTATATATTTTTGAAAAACACTTTTGGTAATAAAGAAAAATGTTTTATTCATACTAAATATATAAATTCAAATTTTTAACTAAAATCAGTTAGTTTTTCACCAAATAAACTTTCCCCACTAAAAAATAAAAAATCTGGCCGTTACAGCTGGGCGGCCCCCTTAATTATAAGGGGCGGTCCCCTTAATTTTAAGGGGGTCGGCCACGATTTAAGGGGACCGGCACGCTCCTACTGTCAGATTTTGTTGCCTATAAATACCACCTTAAATCTAGAATTTTTCTTACCTTTTGCACCTCTAAACTTTCTGTTCTAGATCTCCATTTCCAATCTCTAAATCCTTTGATCATACATTCTTAAATCTTTGTTTCAAAGTGATCCAAACATCATCAAGTGCAAGAGAAGAATACTTCTATCCCTCAAGACAAGAAGTATTACAACTTGTTGTGATCTCCACATCTAAGTTATTAGAGCATCATCATTGTATTTATCTCATTGTGTGATTAGTTGTGAATATTTGTTAGAAGATAGTTTAGTTATATATATATATATATATATATATATATATATATATATATATATATATATATATATATATATATATATAGTGTGATTGGTTAGTAGTTAGTTGTGAAGAAGAAGAGTTAGGAAGAAGATTGGTGTGTAGAAGATAGTTGTGAAGAAGATTGGTGTGTAGAAAATAGTTGTGAAGAAGATTGGTGTGTAGAAGATAGGTGTGAAGAAGATTGGTGTGTAGGAGATAGGTGTGAAGAAGTGTTGTGATTAAGTAGTGAATAGGTGTGAAATAGTTTTGTAGAAGGTGTGAATACGTTGTGAAGTAGTTGTGGTGTGTAAGGTTTTCTCCGCCATAAGGGAGCTTGTTGACATAGTGAAGAAAACTCTCGATTTAGGTGCTCGGGGAGTGGAGTAGGGCAAGGAAGGTGACCTTGTAACTGAACCACTATAAATCTCTTGTCTCGCGGTTCGATCTTTCCAACTCTCATCTATTTCTTTACTTACATCATTATTGCTTTATCGTACATATTTAGTATTGTTCATATTGTGCATGACTTGATTTCATATAGCATCGAATCTATATTTTTGAAAACAAAGAAAACTTTCAAACAATCTTTTATAACAAATTAAAACGACGTAAAAATATTCAACCCCCCTTCTAGTTTTCCACAATTGGTATCAAGAGCCACGTCTAACAAGATATTTTGAAATATATTGTATTTTAAAACTTGTAACGATCTATGGAATCTTTAAAATATTTAGAAGGGCAATCTATGCAAAGACCACTACTATTTGAAAGTGATGGATTTTTATATTGGAAAAATAGATTCGAAACTTATGTGAAATCAAAAGATCTTGATCTTTGGCATATTATTACTTTTGGTGATTTTCCCCCTATTCAATATAATGTTGAAACTAAAATGGATGAAATTGTACCTTTTGAAAAACAAAATGATGATTTGAAAAAGAAACTAGCAAAAAATAATGAGGCTAAAACGGTTATTTATAATGCGTTACCACGCAAAGAATATGAAAGAATTTTTATGTGTAAAACCGCAAAAGAAATTTGGGATTCTTTAATAATTACTTACCAAGGTAATAGTCAAGTTAAAGATAACAAAATAGATCCTCTTGTACAACAATATGAACAATTTACGATTCCGAAAGAGGAATCAATTGATAATGCTTTTGCTAAATTCAACAACATTATCACAAGTTTAAAAGCACTTGATGAGACATTTTCTAGTAAAAATTGTGTTAGGAAATTTCTTAGGGCATTGCATCCGAAATGGCGAGCTAAGGTCACGGCTATTGAAGAATCAAAGAATTTGATGACGTTGTCACTAGATGAACTAATTGGAAACTTGCAGGTCCATGAAGAAATTATAAGAAGAGATTCGGAAATGGTCAAAGTCAAGAAAGAACAAACCAAATCCATTGCTCTAAAAGGCAAAAAGGAACCTAGTGACGATGATGATTCAAGTGACGAAAGTAAAGACGAAGAATATGCAATGGCCGTAAGAGAATGCAAGAAATTCTTCTAGAGACGAGGAAGATTCACTAGATCACCACGAGACGAAAGAAAACCATTCCAAAGAAATAGAAGTGACAACTACGGGAAAAGAAAGTGCTTTAGATGTGGAAGTCCAAATCATCTCATTGGCGAATGTCTAAAGCCGCCGGGTTATGAAAATCAAGGCGCATTTGTTAGTGGAACATGGAGTGATAGTGACAAAGAAGAAGTGGAAAAACCAAGAGACGAAAAGTGTTTTATGGCAAAAGGAACCGACGAAATATGTTTAGGAATTGACTTGGAGCCTGACGAATGGATCAAGGATAGCGGATGTTCGAGGCACATGAAGGGGAACCGCAAGCTATTCTCTACATACAAGGCATACAATGGAGGTAACGTTATTTTCGGTAGTGACTTACGTGGAAAAATCATTGGCAAAGGTATGATTTCTCAAGACTCACTTACTATTGAAAATGTAGAGCATATAGATAATTTAACATATAACTTTCTTAGTATAGGACAAATATGTGATAATAAATGTAGAGTAACCTTTACCGAAGAGGATAGAGAAATAGTTAAGAATAGAAAAATTATAGGTAGAGGAATTAGGAAAGGAGGCATATATGTTATGAAACTAGGAAACAAACATGAGGATAGGATATGCCTAACGACCCTAGACGAAAACTCCACATTAGGAGATTAGGACATGCTAACATGCAACAAATACAATCTTTGGCCTCTAAGGAACTAGTTAGAAGTTTGCCTAATCTAAAATATGACAAGCATTTTTGTGATGCATGTAAAATTGGAAAACAAGTTCATGCTAGTCACAAAGCTAAGAATATAGTATCCACTACTAGGTGCCTAGAACTATTACATATGGATCTTTTTGGTCCATCCGCTGTGCGGAGCTATGGAGGAAACAAATATACCTTAGTAATAGTAGATGACTACTCACGATACATGTGGACTAGGTTTTTAAGTGACAAGACCCAAGCCTTTGAAAAATTCGAAATATTTAGTAAAATGATTCAAAATAAATTAGGATGCACAATAGTAGCCATTAGGACGGACCATGGTAGGGAATTTGACAATGAAGTACAATTCAGAAAATATTGTGATTTAAATGGAATATCTCACAATTTCTCCGCTCCTCGTACTCCTCAATCAAATGGCGTAGTAGAAAGAAAAAATAGGTCACTACAAGAAATGAGTAGAACAATGTTAAATGAACAATCCATCCCACAAAAATTTTGGTGTCACGCTGTAGATACTTCAACATATATTATTAATAGGGTATCAATTAGGAAAATTCTAGGAAAAACTCCTTATGAGTTACTAAGAGGTAGAAAACCAAACTTAAGCTACTTTAGGGTATTTGGAAGTAAATGTTATATTCTAAACACTAAGGATTACCTCACTAAGTTTGATCCAAAATCGTATGAAAGAATATTTTTAGGATACTCACAAAATAGTAAAGCATATATAATACTTAACAAACACTCCATGAAAGTAGAAGAATCACTAAATGTAACATTTGATGAAACACCACCACCTCCTAAAACTTTACCTTTAGAAGATGATGACTTAGTCGAAGAAGAAGCTATTGAGGTTAGTAAAACAAAACCCATAGGAAATGATAATGAAGATATTAACTTAGGAAATAACGAAATTGTAAATGTTAAAGAATCTAGGTCACATCCACTAGATAATATAATAGGGCATCTTAACCAAAAAACCCTTAGGTCACAAGCTCAAGATAAAAATAATTTCTTTTGTTTCCTCTCAGCAATAGAACCTAAGAATATTAATGAGGCTTTAAAGGATGAAAGTTGGGTTATAGCTATGCAAGAAGAATTAAATCAATTTAAGGCAAATGATGTTTGGGAATTAGTTCCAAATCCAATGAATATGACCATCATAGGAACTAAATGGGTATATAGGAATAAATTAGATGAAAATGGAGTAGTTACTAGGAATAAAGCTAGGTTAGTTGCCCAAGGTTATAATCAACAAGAAGGAATTGATTATGATGAAACTTATGCCCCCGTAGCTAGACTAGAATCTATTAGGATACTACTTGCCTATGCATGCGCCCTATATTTTAAGTTATTCCAAATGGACGTGAAAAGTGCATTCCTTAACGGTTTTATCAATGAGGAGGTATATGTGGCACAACCTCCAGGATTCATTGACTTCGCAAAACCTGATTATGTTTATAAGTTAAAGAAAGCTTTGTATGGACTCAAACAAGCTCCCAAATCTTGGTATGATCGATTAAAAGCTTTCCTTATTAAACATGATTATTCCATGGGAATGGTAGATAACACTCTTTTCACTAAAAGGAAAAACCCAAATCTCATCATTGTTCAAATATATGTTGATGACATTATATTTGGATCGACTTGTCAAGACATGTGTGATGAATTTGCCAAAATCATGCATGATGAGTTTGAGATGATTATGATGGGTGAACTTAACTTCTTCTTAGGATTACAAATAAAACAATTAGAAGATGGAATATTCTTTAACCAATCTAAGTACATCAAGGAAATGCTTAAGAAATTTGGCCTAGAAGACTCAAAACCCATGAAAACTCCCATGTCCACGGAAGTAAAAATCACAAAGGATGATGAAGGAGAGTCCTTAGATTACACCAAGTATAGAGGAATGACAGGTAGTTTACTATACTTGATGGCAAGTAGACCCGATATCATGTTTAGTGTCTGCCTTTGTGCCCGTTTTCAAGAGGATCCCAAAACCTCTCACCTAGAAGCGGTTAAGCGTATCTTTCGATACATTAAAGGCACTATACACTTAGGTATGGTATCCTAAGGGATCCGGCATAGAAACCATCGTCTATGCAGATTCGGATCATGCGGGAGACTACGTAGATAGAAAAAGCACTAGCGGTATTTGCACGTTTATGGGATGTTGTCTAACATCTTTGTTTTCGAAGAAGCAAACCGCTCTTGCTATTTCTACCACCGAAGCCGAATATGTAGGTGCTGGAAAGGCATGTCAACAAGCACTATGGATGAACAAGCTCTTATAGACTATGGCATTAGGTTATAAAACGTTCCCATTATGTGCGATAACAAAGGTGCAATAGATTTAAGTAAAATTCCGGTGCAACACTCTAGCACTAAACATATAGAAATACGCCACCACTTTCTTAGGGATAATGTACAAAAAGGGAACATATCTATAGAAAAAGTTGCACCGGAAGATAACATTGCGGATATATTCACTAAATCCCTTAAGCGTGAATTATTCAATCACTTGCGTTTAGGATTACGAATGATGGAACAAGTTGACGAAATTTTATTGCATCTAGACAATTGTTTTTGCAGAAGATTTACTTTTCTTCCACTTCTCCATTTCTGAGTCTAGGAATCTATTTCGCACAAAATTAAAGATTGGGAAGTATTATTTTCTTTGCATATACTCTTTTGTAAAACCCAATCAAATTTCTATTAAAAATTATTCTCACATCTAGGAATTACATGAACATCATTTTCCTTGCATTGTTGACTAATGCTAAAAACATTTTTTTTTTTAAATCATGCATAAAATCTCACATAAATTGTCAAGGTATAAAATCTAATATATATTTTTGACATTCATGATCGAGCAAAAATCGAATCAAGGAGACTTTGGATTGTTTCTTAAGATTTTTTTTCTTGCATTTAGGAGTCGAAACAATCACAACTCCACATTTGTTGCATATAGGCACACACTAGGACAAAATCACTCATAACATTGTCATCTTGTTTAATCACTAGACTTTTGACTCACTAGTTGCCTTTGCCTTTGATCTAAGATAGTTGCCTTAGGAAGTTTAAGTGCTCTTATCTTTATTTATCTTCTTTAGCTTATTATGTGTTGCTTAGTTGCTCTTTTGCTTAAGTGTTTTTGCATGCATGCTATATCTTGATTAGATTAGATGCTATATTGCCTAAAGGAATTGAACTTGCTTGAATCCAAATCCAAAAACACAACCTTTCTACAAATTTTCTGCCAAAAACCCATTTAAGGGGACCGCCCCCTAATTAAGGGGACCGGCCATCTGATGGACGGATTTACAGAATCTTTTCTGTTTTTTAGCCCATTTCAACCTACATTTCCCAGTTTTCACCAACATATTTTGTCCTAATCTCCCAAACAAACTTCATCCATCCATAAACACACAAATCTTACACTATAAATATCCCCAATCTTCAACACTCTCCATTCATCCCTTCATGACTTCTCCAAACAAACCAAAACCAAAAGCCTCAAGGCTTGCAAGGATAACGGAAAAATCCGTTTGGCGAAGAAAAAGCCCTCGAAACAAATCCATCATAACCAATGAAATTGGAAATCACTCAACACCTCCAACCACTTACTTCCCAAACTTTACACCAAATTCACAAGGACACTCATTTGATCCTCTTTACAAACCATACAACATTGGCCAAATATCTTCCTTCATACCAAACCACTCATCTCATCCTCCAACCACTTATAATGATCCATACAAGTTTGATCAACCATCAAACTACAATTCCAACTACACAAACCCAATTCATCCATATCAACACAATGACTCTCTCCGCATTGCCACGGAAAAGCAAAAGTTCCGTGATGAAATAATCCAAATCCATGATCTTAGTGATCTCAATGCCATGCACCTTGCACAACACAACAAAGGGCAGCTTCCATCATCACCCTACAACAATTGCCTACCCCACTCTCTCAACTTGGATCAAGTTACAAACCATACTCACTATTGCCCTTGTTGCATCTTCCTTCAAAAACAAATTATATACTTAAGTGAAGATATTTCTTGGATTGAATATCTCCTCACTCGTCCTCATCCCATACCACCCTTAAGATGATACAACATTGTAAGATCCACCTCTTCCGCTCCATACCCCACTCCATATCCCTCTCCATCTAACAACTAAGCTTTATGCTTATGTTCCCCTTCAAGCAAATAAAACAATCAACCATGGGTTGCAAGCAAGTCCAAGTGCTCTCTTAGGCAATATAGGACTATGTCTCTTCTTTTGTTTTATTGTAATCAATATGCTTCAAGCATATTGAATGTTGTAATGCTAATCATTTCTATGATGTTTGAATGAATCTATTTTTATTTGCATAATTGTTGCTTTGCATGTATATGTGTCTTGTTCTCTTCAAATATTTTTTGTAGCCAAGATTTCCATAGCTCGTTCCCTTGGTGCTCTCAAATGAGGGGGAGCATACATCAAGGGGGAGCATTCTACCCGTTTAAACTTCTTTCACGAAGCTTACTCGGCTTAACCTTTTTGATTTTACAAAAAGGTGGAGAAGAGAAATCTAAACTCTACAATACTTGTCTAAAAACAAATTTTAGATTTATTGAGTTTAAGGTTTTGTAATAATCAAAAAGGGGGAGATTGTTGAAATAAATAATACCTAAAAACATTATTAACATATTATCAATATCTATATGTTTTGATTATTACAAAATATAAACTCATAGAACTAAAACTTGTGACATAAACAAGTATTTAGTGATTAACATTCTCTTTACATCCAAATCACTTAAGGTATGAATAAACAAAGTGTTTAGTGCAATTTATGATCAAAGGAAAATTTAATTAAGTGTTACAAAGTTTATTTATTTATATAAACATATTATATATTTTTGAAAAACACTTTTGGTAATAAAGAAAAATGTTTTATTCATACTAAATATATGAATTCAAATTTTTAACCAAAATCAGTTAGTTTTTCATCAAATAAACTTTCCCCACTAAAAAAAAAATCTGGCCGTTACAGCTGGGCGGCCCCCTTAATTATAAGGGGCGGTCCCCTTAATTTTAAGGGGCCGGCCACGATTTAAGGGGACCGGCACGCTCTTGCTGTCAGATTTTGTTGCCTATAAATACCACCTTAAATCTGGAATTTTTCTTACCTTTTGCACCTCTAAACTTTCTATTCTAGATCTCCATTTCAAATCTCTAAATCCTTTGATCATACATTCTTAAATCTTTGTTTCAAAGTGATCCAAACATCATCCTATCAAGTGCAAGAGAAGAATACTTCTATCCCTCAAGACAAGAAGTATTACAACTTGTTGTGATCTCCACATCTAAGTTGTTAGAGCATCATCATTGTATTTATCTCATTGTGTGATTAGTTGTGAATATTTGTTAGAAGATAGTTTATATATATATATATATATATATATATATATATATATATATATATATATATATATATATATATATATATATATATATATATATATATATATATATATATATATGTGTGTGTATATATAGTGTGATTGGTTAGTAGTTAGTTGTGAAGAAGAAGAGTTAGGAAGAAGATTAGTGTGTAGAAGATAGTTGTGAAGAAGATTGGTGTGTAGAAGATAGTTGTGAAGAAGATTGGTATGTAGAAGATAGGTGTGAAGAAGATTGGTGTGTAGGAGATAGGTGTGAAGAAGTGTTGTGATTAAGTAGTGAATAGGTGTGAAATAGTTGTGTAGAAGGTGTGAATAAGTTGTGAAGTAGTTGTGGTGTGTAAATTGGTGTGTAAGGTTTTCTCCGCCATAAGGGAGCTTGTTGACATAGTGAAGAAAACTCTCGAGTTAGGTGCTCGGGGAGTGGAGTAGGGCAAGGAAGGTGACCTTGTAGCCGAACCATAAATCTCTTGTCTCGCGGTTCGATCTTTCCAACTCTCATCTATTTCTTTACTTACATTATTATTGCTTTATTGTACATATTTAGTGTTGTTCATATTGTGCATGACTTGATTTCATATAGCATCGAATCTATATTTTTGAAAACAAAGAAAACTTTCAAACAATCTTATATAACAAATTAAAATGACGTAAAACTATTCAACCCCCCCTTCTAGTTTTCCACACTTCTTATTTAACGATAGTTAGTCCATACATTTAATCACTAACGATCATTAGTCCTTAAACTTGTGTTATTAATAAATATACATAACTACTAATATTTATTAATCTTTAATTCTCGTTTGTAATGTGTGCAATCCCGAGGTCACGGGTTCGTTACTAGACATTTACATATTAATCTTATACGTAACATTTAACACTCACCACCTTTGAGATATTAATACTACACTTATATACTTTCAAATTAAACCATTTCCCTCCCCATTTTACTTAGAAAAAAGGGCCACCCTTATAATTATATAAAAACTTCACTAAATATCTCATAACTTAACTAATCCACAAAATGTGTCATACAATCTCCATATAACTAGCTTGCTCCAATCTACACGCCAACATCACCATCCCCCCTTCCCAAGACCCCTTGCATGTAATCTTGTTCTTCCCAAAGTTGTCACCCAACACTCTACCTCCCTTTCCTTCCTTATAAATAAAGACCACCTCCACACCATTTTTACACACACAAACACTTAAGCATTCTCAATCTTAGCTGATATTAAAGAGTTTTCATCAAATTCCAAGGGTTTGCAACAAGGGTTAAGGAAAACTAGGGTTTTATGGTGCAAAAGTTAGGGTTTTTTTAGTGATTTCGAGTTGTTCTCGTGCATTTTTTTAACCACCACCACTCTAAATTTGTGTAAGCATCTCATTTTACATATTTTCATTCATTATAAAAATTTCATGTTTGATTTCATATCACCATTATATGCTTATTGTGGAAGAACTTGATTTGAAGTTGTTGATAAAAACCCTTTGAATCTGTCTAGAAAATAGTTCTTCTTGTGTGCAAGATTTAACCACTTTAAAATAACCTTTTGCCAAATTTATTCCCACATCCTTTTAATATAAGGTCATAGGTATGTTCCTGTACAATTTTATAATTTTTGGAATTTTTTTAGTATTTTTTTTAACATTTTATTCAAAATCAGGTGTCAAGAAAGTTATGTTTCTGAGTTCGAATCTTGCGGCACTTTTATGAGAAATTTAGACTCCAAACCAAGAAACATGGGAGTTATAGCTTTTTTTGCAAAGACATAGATCTAATAACAATAACTAGAACCACTTAAAGATGTTAAGTAATGAAGAAGTTATGACCAAAATAAGATGAGTAAGGGTTTTTTGAAAATAAATAGCTTTGACATCTGTGTATTGTTTAGAATTTTTGAAACCCTTAGACCTAGAACTAGAATAAATGGCTCAAAAAGCTACAGTTTATGCTTTTAAACGGACTAATTTTAGTAGAAAATGAATGACTTACGGCCCCGGGAAGTTGGGTTACACCTTGTCACAGAAATTGTTTTAAACTTTCTATTTGTAAACACTTTGAAAACTTCTTTTAAATCAAATTAGAACTTGGAAAAACATTATACAAAGTAGATAAGGGTGATAAAGTTTTATAAAAACTCATATGCATATAGTACATGTCATATTGTATAATAACCTAAAATTACGAAACGGCATTTGAACATCAGATACTAATAAAACCTAAGTGGACAATACTTTGTGATTTAAAAGTTTGGGAAAATACCACCAAAATTTCAATTCCGTAAAGTGATCTTTTTTATTTTTTATTTTTTTTTTCTAAAAAAGTAACAAACTTTCTAAATTCGTCTATTTTGTGCACTCGTTGGCTGCCCAACTTGCCCGTGCCACGTGGAATATACACGTGGATTTTTTCATTTTTAATAAATTCCACTTAGATTTTTCACCGAAACAAAATACCACCAAAATACATTAAACTTGAAAAATTTTGTAATTTTGTGTAGTGATTTTTTTTTATTTTTTATTTTTTTATTATTTTTTTTCTAATACAAGTAACAAACTTTCATTTTCTTCACGAACAGACATACCGATTCTATTAAACTAAGCGACACAACTTTTCTAAACGTTGCAACCCTAACATATAATCGTTTCTTTTTGGACCCGACCCAATACTTATGTTTTCGTTTACAGACTTCCAAACTAAATACATAATATATAAACACTAAAGTGTTGACATAAATAATGTCTTAAAACATTGTTAGCATATTAACAATGTCTCTATGTTTTGATAATTACAAAGCATAAACTCATTAATCTAAAACTTATGACGTAAACAAGTTTTTAGTGCTTAATATTTGTCTTTGCTTCCATATCACTTAAGGTATGAATAAACAAAGGGTTTATTGCATTTCATGATCAAAGGAAATTTTTCTAATCACTAGAATTTTTATAAAATGTATTAAACATTTTATATCTTTTACAAAATTACTTTTGGAATTAAAAGAATATGTTTAATTCATTATAAATATATGATTTCAAATTTCCAACCAAAAATGGCAAATTTTATCCGGAAAAATATTCCCCACTAAAAGACAAGAAAAACCAACGTTCTGAAGGGGCGGCCCCCTTAATTCCTTAGGCGGCCCCCTTAATCATTAAGGGGACCGGCCATTAATTAAGGGGACCGACCACGCTCCAGAACAGTATTTTTCTCCCCTATAAATACTGGTTCATCCCATAGAATTTTCTCACCTTTTGCACTCCTAAACTTTCTGTTCTAGATCCACATTTCCTTTCTCTTAATCCTTTGATCATAAGTACATAATCCTTTGTTTCAAAGTGATTCAAACATCATCCTCTCAAGTGCAAGAGAAGAATACTTCTATCCCCCAAGACATGAAGTATTACAACTTGTTGTGACCTCCACATACAAGTTGTTGGTACATCATCAAGATTATTTACATTATTCTTTGTGAAGATTGTTGTGAATATTTGATTGTAGATAGTTGTGCTAGATATATAGATTGTGTGATTAGTTAGTTGCTTGGTGTGAAGAAGAAAAATTAGGGATTAGATTGTAGTGAAGAAGCTAGGTGTGGAGTAGTTGTGAAGTGAATTGGTGTGAAGAAGATATGAGTGGAGTAGTTAGCTGTGAAGTAGATTGATTTGAAGAAGTTGTGTAGAAGTTGTGACTTAGGTGTGAAGAAGTTGTGGTGTGTATATTGGTGTGTAAATTGGTGTGTAAGGTTTTCTCTGCCATAAGGGAGCTTGTTGATATAGTGAAGAAAACTCTTGAGTTAGGTGCTCGAGGAGTGGAGTAGGGCAAGGAAGGTGTCCTTGTAGCCGAACCACTATAAATCTCTTGTCTCGCGGTTCGATCTTTCCATATCTTATTTATTTCATTACTTATCATTGTTATATATTATTTATTGATAGTTGTTTATATTGTGCAAGACTTGAGATCACATATTATCGAATCTAAGTTTTTAAAAGCTAAGAAAACACTAAAACTATCTTTTATAACAAATTAAAAAGACGTAAAACTATTCAACCCCCCTTCTAGTTTTCCACAATTGGTATCAGAGCCACGTCTAGCAAGATTTTTAAAATATATCGTATTTTAAAACTTGTAACGATCTATGGAATCTGAAAAATATTTAGAAGGGCAATCTATGCAAAGACCACCACTATTTGAAAGTGATGGATTTTTATATTGGAAAAATAGATTCGAAACGTATGTGAAATCAAAAGATCTTGATCTTTGGCATATTATTACCTTTGGTGATTTTCCTCCTATTCAATATAATGTTGAAACTAAAATGGATGAAATTGTATATTTCGAAAAACAAAATGATGATTTGAAAAAGAAACTAGCAAAAAATAATGAGGCTAAAATGGTTATTTATAATGCGTTACTACGCAAAGAATACGAAAGAATTTTTATGTGTAAAACCGCCAAAGAAATTTGGGATTCTTTACTAATTACTCACCAAGGTAATAGCCAAGTCAAAGATAATAAAATAGATCTTCTTGTACAACAATATGAACAATTTACGATTCCGGAAGAGGAATCAATTGATAATGCTTTTGCTAAGTTTAACACTATTATCACAAGTTTAAAAGCACTTGATGAGACATTTTCTAGTAAAAATTATGTTAGGAAAATTTCTTAGGGCATTGCATCCAAAATGGCGAGCTAAGGTCACGGCAATTGAAGAATCAAAGAACTTGATGACGTTATCACTAGGTGAACTAATTGGCAACTTGAAGGTTCATGAAGAAATCATAAGAAGAGATTCGGAAACGGTCAAAGTCAAGAAAGAACAAACCAAATCCATTGCTCTAAAAGCCAAAAAGGAACCTAGTGATGATGATGATTCAAGTGACGAAAGTGAAGACGAAGAATATGCAATGGCCGTAAGAGAATTCAAGAAATTCTTCAAGAGACGAGGAAGATTCACTAGATCATCACGAGACGAAAGAAAAGAATTCCAAAGAAATAGAAGTGAAAACTACGGGAAAAGAAAGTGGGCAAAAGAAACCGATGAAATATGTTTAGGAATTGACTTGGAACCTGACGAATGGATCAAAGATAGCGGATGTTCGAGGCACACGACGGGGAACCGCAAGCTATTCTCTACATACAAGGCATACAATGGAGGTAACGTTATTTTTGGTAGTGACTTACGTGGAAAAATCATTGGCAAAGGTACGATTTCTCAAGACTCACTTACTATTGAAAATGTAGAGCATGTAGTTAATTTAACATATAACTTGCTTAGTGTAGGACAAATATGTGATAATAAATGTAGAGTCACATTTACCGAAGAGGATAGCGAAATAGTTAAGAATGGAAAAATTATAGGTAGAGGAATTAGGAAAGGTGACATATATGTTATGAAACTAGGAAACAAGCCTGAGGATAGGATATGCCTAACGACCCTAGATGAAAATTCCACATTGTGGCATAGGAGATTAGGACATGCTAACAAGAAACAAATACAATCTTTGGCCTCTAAGGAATTAGTTAGAAATTTGCCTAATCTAAAATATGACAAACATTTTTGTGATGCATGTAAAATTGGAAAACAAGCTCATGCTAGTCACAAAGCTAAGAATTTAGTATCCACTACTAGGTGCCTAGAATTATTACATATGGATCTTTTCGGTCCATCCGCTGTGCGGAGCTATGAAGGAAACAAATATACCTTAGTAATAGTAGATGACTACTCTCGATACGCGTGGACTAGGTTTTTAAGTGACAAAACCCAAGCCTTTGAAAAATTCGAAATATTTAGTAAAATGATTCAAAATAAATTAGGATGCTCAATAGTTGCCATTAGGACGGACCATGGTAGGGAATTTGATAACGAAGTACAATTCGGAAAATATTGTGAGTTAAACGGAATATCTCACAATTTCTCCGCTCCTCGTAGTCCTCAATCAAATGGCGTAGTAGAAAGAAAAAATAGGTTACTACAAGAAATGAGTAGAACTATGTTAAATGAACAATCCATCCCACAAAAATTTTGGTGTCACGCCGTAGATACATCGACTTATATTTTAAATAGGGTATCAATTAGGAGAATTCTAGGAAAAACTCCTTATGAGTTATTAAGAGGTAGAAAACCAAACTTAAGCTACTTTAGGGTATTTGGAAGTAAATGTTATATTCTAAACACTAAGGATTACCTCACTAAGTTTGATCCAAAATCATATGAAGGAATATTTTTAGGATACTCACAAAATAGCAAAGCATATATAATACTTAACAAACACTCCATGAAAGTAAAGGAATCACTAAATATAACATTTGATGAAACACCACCACCTCATAAAACATTACCTTTAGAAGATGATGATTTAGTCGAAGATGAAGCTATTGAGGTTAGTAAAACAAAACCCATAGGAAATGATAATGAAGACATTCACTTAGAAAATAACAAAACTGTTAATATTAAAGAATCTAGATCACATCCATTAGATAATATAATAGGACATCTTAACCAAAGAACCCTTAGGTCACAAGCCCAAGATAAAAACAATTTCTTTTGTTTCCTCTCAGCAATAGAACCTAAGAATATTAACGAGGCTTTAAAAGATGAAAGTTGGGTTATGGCTATCCAAGAAGAATTAAATAAATTTAAGGCAAATGATGTTTGGGAATTAGTCCCAAATCCAAAGAATATGACCATCATAGGAACTAAATGGGTATATAGGAATAAGCTAGATGGGAATGAAATAGTTACTAGGAACAAAGCTAGGTTAGTTGCCCAAGGTTATAATCAACAAGAAGGAATTGATTATGACGAAACTTATGCCCCCGTAGCTAGACTAGAATCAATTAGGATATTACTTGCCTATGCTTACGCCCTAAATTTTAAGTTATTCCAAATGGACGTGAAAAGTGCATTCCTTAACGGTTTTATCATTGAGGAGGTATATGTGGCACAACCTCCAGGATTCATTGACTTCGCAAAACCTGATTATGTTTATAAGTTAAAGAAAGCTATGTATAGACTCAAACAAGCTCCCAAAGCTTGGTATGATCGATTAAAAGCTTTTCTTATTAAACATGATTATTCCATGAGAATGGTAGATAACACTCTTTTCACTAAAAGGAAAGACCCAAATCTCATCATTGTCCAAATATATGTTGATGACATTATATTTGGATCGACTTGTCAAGACATGTGTGATGAATTTGCCAAAATCATGCATGATGAGTTTGAGATGAGTATGATGGGTGAACTTAACTTCTTCCTAGGATTACAAATAAAACAACTAGAAGATCGAATATTTTTTAACCAATCTAAGTACATTACGGAAATGCTTAAGAAATTTGGCCTAGAAGACTCAAAACCCATGAAAACTCCCATGTCTATGGAAGTGAAGCTCACAAAGGACGATGAAGGTGAGTCCATAGATAACACCAAGTATAGAGGAATGACAGGTAGTTTACTATACTTGACAGCAAGTAGACTCGAAATCATGTTTAGTGTCTGCCTTTGTGCCCGTTTTCAAGAGGATCCCAAAACCCCACACCTAGAAGCGGTTAAGCGTATCTTCCGATACATTAAAGGCACTGTACACTTAGGATTATGGTATCCTAGGGGATCCGGCATAGAAACCATCGTCTATGCGGATTCGGATCATGCGGGAGACTACGTAGATAGAAAAAGCACTAGCGGTATTTGCACGTTTATGTGATGTTGTCTAACATCTTGGTTTTTGAAGAAGCAAACCGCTCTTGCTATTTCTACCACCGAAGCCGAATATGTAAGCGCTGGAAAGGCATGTCAACAAGCACTATGGATGAAACAAGCTCGCGTAGACTATGGCATTTTTTTTTTAATTTAAACACACTATTGTATTTTATTGATTGAAGGTTCGATTGGTGAAATCGATCTCTGCTACAAACTGAGAGAATGATCCTTTATATAGGATCTTGAAAACACAAACAAACAAACTAGCTACCTAACCTACTAGACATCTGATAATGGGTAGGGTCCTCCATTATTTATACTTTAGACAAAAGCAGCAATAATACACAATAATTGCCACTATCTTTTAGAAAAGGAACCACGGGTTGCACGTTGTGGAGCCATCTTCTAGAGGGAATCTTTGACAAACTTTCACACAATAATTTACATATGCGTCATTGCTTACGAACGAGCTTCTAGATGCGACAGTATCTGGTTTTGGGAGACAGCTCCAGGTTTTGGATGTGGTTTTTATTGAGCATCTTTAATTCATAGTCTTCCCATCCTTGGTCTACAATCACATCCTGTTCATCGTCAGTGTCAGATGCTGTATCGGTATGAGTCCAGAAGTTTCCGGGCTCTTTGTAAGATTTCCTTGGAGTCCATGACATCTGCTGCAATTGACGGCCATATATCTGAGGCAAAGTTGTCCTTGCTCCTTGATCCTGCACATATTTGTCCCTTGCATTGTAGTATGGAGTGTACTTCTTCGACTGACTCGACCATTTTGATGAGTGCTGATTGCTCCACTTCGCTTGCAATTCTTCGCAGGGCATTGGCTGCACGGGTATCAATGGGTCTGGTGTTTGCTTCCTTTTGGATGTTTTGGTATTGAGTGGATAGTCTTGCTGGAGGTGGGTTAAGGTTTTCTAGCACAGGTCTAAGATCTGGGAAACGGTTGTAGAGGTTTTCAGTTCCTTCGTCAGTGAGGTACCATGACACTTCCCTTGGGATTTCTCCCATGGTTCGTTTCCGTTCATCGACTGTTTTGTCGCCACTGCTGCTGCCTTGATAACTTCCTCCATCCTTGGATCCACGTTCTTTTCTCCTCTTCCACTTGACTATTCCTCCCCAGCCTTCCATACATCCGTCTACATCAATGATAATGTAGGCATCTTCTGGTGGAATTGACAAGTCGGGCAGGTTCTGGACTTTGTTCTTGATTTCTTTGATTATTTTGTAATCTAAAGGCTTTAACCTCTTGTCTCCATGAGTGTTGGTTTTTTCGTACAGTGGTCGTAACAGTATACCCAATTTAGGGATGTGCTGTCTGGCATAGTTGAGAATTCCTAGAAAGGATCTGAGACCTTTCTTTGTCTTGAGGCTTTCTTCATCAAAGTCCACAATCTTCTTTATGATATGTGGTTGAAGCTGAATGCTTCCTTCTCCAATTACTACTCCCAGGAAGTCTATCTTGGGAACTGCTATTTTCATCTTGCTTGGAGAGAGTATAAGGCCGTTGTCTTCACATATCATTAGCATCTTGGTGAGATGCTTGGCATGATCTTCTTCATTTTTGGAGAACACTAGTATATCATCAATATATACTGCTATGAAGTCTTCTGTTCTAGCAAAACATTTGTTCATCTTTCTCTAAAAAACTGCCGGGGCATTCTTTAGGCCAAAAGGCATCACCAGCCATTCATAAAAACCGTTGGGGGTTATGAAAGCTGTCCATGGAATTGATTCTTCTGCCATAGCCACCTGATGGAATCCTGACTTCAGATCAAACTTTGAGAAGATCTTTGTGTTCTTCACCTTCTGAACAATAGTATTGATCCCAGGCAACGAATATTGGTCTTTGTACGTATTATCATTGAGTGATACGTAGTTGAATACCAACCTTTCTTTTCCCTTCGTTTCCTTCCCTTTGACTGGATCAACAGTTGTTCCTGAGTTTACAAACATGGCACGGGTTCGGTGCCTGCTTTTGCTTTCCCTTATGACTCCGATTTGTAGGAGAGCATCGATGTACTTGATAAAGGCTGCTTCCATGGCTGGAGTAACATCCTTTAATGGCTTATCTTCAATCGTGACATCTGGGTTGATGATGTCAAGCTTGCACAGTTCTCCATTTTTCCTCCAGTGTTTTAAGGGATCCTCTCCGATGAACCCTTGCTTCTTTAACCTTTCAAGAATTGGATTAAACTTATTCATAAAGTTAGGGCTTATAACTTTACAAACAGTTTCTTGAGCTGCCATCATCTGGTACTCGTTTTCGTCCATTCCCAATTCTTCTATCGCCACCTGGCTAACTTCTATGTGGTTGGAGGTTTTGAATTTGGTCACCTTCTTGTAGATGGTGATTCTGTCTCCTTCTATTCTGATTCCTCCTTGCATTGATCTTAAGAAGTTAACTCATATCAGCATCTGTATGCCATCGATAATGGTCATATCAAGAACATAGATCAGCGGCATCCTGAACTTGTTTCCTTCAATTGAGAAGTATCCTTGCTTAACTTTATGCTTGGCTTCTTGTTGGGAGTTAAAACCGTTGATGATAATACTTCTATTGACTAGTTCCAGAGCTTCTTCTGGGACTATTGCTTTATTGAGGTAACATGATGACGCTCCTGTGTCGATTATCGCCTTAGTCTTGAAGATTCTGCATCCAGGGATATCGAAATCTACTGTAACGTTGTACAGCTGATTTACTATCTTCTTGATCTTTAACGGTTCTTGTGGCGTTTCTGCACTTTTTGCGACTTCCGTTTCTATGACTACTCCGGCAACTTCTTTTTGAATATCAGCCAGGGGGACTGATTCTTCATTTCCCTTGAGTTCTTTGATCTCATCTTTAAGCCTTCTAATAGTCATTTCTTTTTCTTGAATCCTTTTTACCATCTCTTGTTCATTTCTCTTTACCAGATTCGCCTGTTCTTGCCATTTCTTTTCAAGTTCAGCGATTTCTTTGAGATGATCTTGATTCTGCTTTCTGAGCTTGCTTATAAGGGCTTTGTCTTCAATTTGCTTTTCTTTTACTTCTTTGATCTGCAACTCGTAGACTTTTGTCTTGTCATAGTGCTGATCATTTTGAGCATCAAGCAATTGAAACCTTTCGCTCAAGGATCTTATCTTTCCTTCTGCTTCAAGAAGATCCACTTCTTTCTTTTTAAGCTCCTTATTTTCGTCTTTCAGCTTTTCCCCAAAAGCTTGCCACTCAAGTCCTCTAGCACGAACTTCTTCAGTTTTCTTTATTGCTGCAGCTAATTGGGTCTTATGATCTTCTTCTTTTTGCTGGATCATGAACTCCTGTTTAGCTTGTTCTTTTATGAGGGACTTGATTTCTTCATCCTTATCCTTTATCATTTGTAATAAAGGACCTTCACTTGCCTTTTCATCAACCTTAAAACTTCTACTTGTTGATTCTGGTTTTGCAACTTTCACTTGGATTTTTAGGTAGTGAAGAGAACATAGGGCACAGGCTGTGACTTCACATCCTGGGCAATGTATTCTTGACCTTTCACTTGTGATTCTTCCACAGTAGTAACATGTATTGAAACACGTCACACAGTTTTCTTTCCATGAGTGGTTGCAGTTTTTACTTTTTTCAGGCAACTCCTTATTTGGCCTCCATTGTCCAACATTCTTCCTTATTTCTTCGATTTGTTCTGCATTACCAGGGTAATACTGAGCAAAGCCTGTTGGTTGGAACATGTATGCGGTTTCTTGTATGACTTCTCGTTCGTCATCACTGTCTGAGAATGCTGTTGGTTCATCTTCTTCCTCATAGTCACTAATTGCCATAAAAATGCATTCGTTGACTATTCCGATATTAGCTTGACCTCCTCCTTCATCTCCGGATATGCTGAAGACACTGCTGTCATCATTCATTCCTGTAGAGACTATATCCCAGTCTGGATCTATTTCCAGATCATTGTATGTTGCCGCTCTTGCTATATTGCCATTACGATTCGTACACTCCCTTGCATAGTGACCTTCTTGTCCGCATATGAAGCACTTACATTTGCTCGTTTTCATAGGATTGCCTTTATGCTTGTTCTTGACCCTCTTCACATGAGAGTCATGTGGCTTCCCTTTGTAGTTCTTTGACTTCCGCATGGTGTACCTTTTCCTGGTTCCTTTGTAGTATCCTGGAATTGGTATTGATGCACAGAGATCGAGGTCCCTCAACTCCTTACTT
The DNA here is from genome assembly GCA_030686995.1 of Artemisia argyi. Lineage (NCBI taxonomy): Eukaryota > Viridiplantae > Streptophyta > Magnoliopsida > Asterales > Asteraceae > Artemisia > Artemisia argyi. The sequence goes on along the minus strand of CM060677.1, from coordinate 59,056,864 downwards.
AGAACTGCTTCTTTACACATCTCCTGAACATACTGGTGCGTAAACGCCATTGCTGGTAAAACGCCAGTTGCTACTCCAGGGTGTTTCTCTTGGAACTTTTCTTTGATCCTTGGTGCCAGTGACGGTGGAAGTTTAGAAAAGAACTTCTCGGTTATTTCGGGAAAGAATAACCTTCCTGATTTTATTGCCAATGTCTTGAATTCTTCCATGAAAGTCCAGAGATCTTTTGTCTTTTCGCAGATCAATCTTTCCAGATCTCTTTTGGCAATATTCTGCATTTCTGTAGACCCTCGGTAAGGATCTTCCAAAAGGATTATCTGTCTGACTTGTGAAGTTATGTTTTGTGGATCATCAGCTATCTGCTCCAAGCCTTCATATGCCGTTGGGAAAGCTGTTAGCCATTTGCTGCCACATGAGTTTTTCTTGTTCTCCTAGCAGGTTTTCCACAAAAGTTAGCTTTGATTTGTTGTCAGCCCACGTCCTTGTATTTAGCACGTTGATGGTAATTGTTTCCCATCGTGCTATTGTGTTTGCCCATAATCCTGGGTCAGATGGTAATGTTAGCAGAACTCCGTTGTTAACGTGTGCTGGAGGTAAAGTCCATGACTCGCCATGGTAATCACCATAACCTCCTCTGAAGTATCTCGGATCTGCTCTTCCAGTTCCATACCCATAGTCATTGGGTATTCCATCTGCTGGTGGATAAATGGCTGGACCCATCATAGAATCCGTTGGTGGTAGGTATGTGAATGTGAAGTTTGAACCCGAACTTTCGCCATTTGCCATGAAAGCTGTTTCTTTTGTAATTTCCTTAACCCGTTCTTGGAATCTTTGGTAAGGTTCTTCTTCATGAACATGAAAGTTCATTTCTTCAGATCCAGTCGGTACTGGGTAAGGCAATTCTTCAAATTCTGGTTCTGAAATGTTGGCTTCTCCACCACGCTTCGTTGCGAATGGGTTTTCCCATTCAAACTCTGATGAATCTGTTTGATGGTCTTGAATAGTTACTGTGAGGGGTTGGCGATCTTCTTCATCAAACTCATCACCCCATCCAGCTGCAACTATTTCTTGGATTGGTAAGGTATCAGAGGGTACGTCATATCTGACATAGTAGTCCCACTTTCCGCTTGGCTCTCCAAGTGTTGACCAATTTCCACCTTTCTTCTTTTTAGGCTTATTGGATCGCTTCTTTTGATTAAGAGGCTCGTACCGCATCTTTTCTTCATAGTCCAGACAGTCGTCACATAAACAAATATCATAACAAATGTGAGTTTGTCTGATATGAACGCATTCGTTGGATGAACAATCTCGTCTGAAGTTATGAGGATCAGCTTGGTCTTCATAAATACATGCTGCAGTATGCATAAGTGCTTCTTCATCATCACTTTGTGCCAAGTTGTCTGTTCAAGTATCAACTGAGATGCGTGAAGGTTGTTGCCTTCTGTATCCTTCAAATCTTAAGCTCGTTGTTCGATCCAATCTTTTAGTCACTGCAACTCTAGCAGGGACCCTTACTGTCGTTTCTTGAATTGGCTGCAGGTGCCAACTCATGCCTTCCAAGGCTTCCATCGTTCTTTGTTCTCCAGGTATTGCTAATACGCCGTTTGTTGCTAGGTGGTCTATTACGTCGCCAATATTGTATTGGAAACCAACGTAACTAGTGTTTGATAATCTTCCAACCAAGGCGATTGTTATTAGCAAATTGTCTCCTCCTTGCCATGACTCGTAGCCATGTGTCATGATCGAGAGTCTAAAGTGATTGTGGAAGTCTTCCACACTAACCATCATGTCAGGCACCATATACACAAGTTGTGTGCCTTGAGCTAGATCAGGTTCCATTGTACTGATGATTCTGGTCGAATCACTCCATCTTGTGTCTTGCAAGGTTGCTAAGGCATTGGTTCCAGCGCCTATTCTGTGGAGAGCATTTATCCTAATCAGCACTAGGCCGATGTGGATATGTTGGAGCCTTTGCTGCCTTAAAGCTTGGTAGCTTTCCTCGTTGCATAATCTGAGGTTTATTTGTTCACCCTCAGCGCAACTTATCCTTTGTTCCGAGTAATGTTCATAAACTCGGTGTACTGTCGTGTGTCTGTTGTAAGAGTACAGTATTTCTGCCGGTGCCATCTGTGCTCTTCTTTCTCTTGAGATAGCCAACTAATCTTCAGGGTTGACTATTGTTTCGAGAGTATTTCCACGGTTGTTTCTTCTTCCGGTTAACCTGTTGAGACCTCTTCTTGCCTCGTAGAGTCTCCGGTTCATGGTCCTGTAACCTCTTATTTGATCTTCTTGTGTTGGTAGATCTTCATTCGTGGGATTGCCACGAACATTAGGTCTAGTTCTGGAACTTGACCCGCTTGATCTTCCTAGAAGACTCATTTCTTTTCTTTACTGTAGTGTGCAGTAAAGATGGCTTTTGGATCTTTGTAGTAGTAGATCGGACCTTGCTTTGCTCTTGGAGCTTGTGCTTTGTCAGTAGCAATCAACCCTAACCTTTTTGATAGGTCAGCAATTGAGTCACTGAGTTCCTTTTCCTTTCTGTCTTCTTCTACGAAAGTGGCTAGGTTACTGCTAACTTTATCTAGTTGGTCTTTAAGAGACCTTACTTCTTCAGCCTGCTTGAGTACCAAGTATATCAAGGTATTGTTCTGCTTGATTATCTCTTTGGAGAGAGTTACTTGTCCTCCTTGTAGACCGCTTGGAGCACGAACCCTACTGCTGGAGTTTCTACTTCTTGAGTTGTTTGAAGAGCTTCAATGTAATATGGACTGACTTTGGCTGTCACCAGATTATTCATGAAGTAACGAAGTCTTGAACTTCCTTCAGAAGTCTTTCGACTTTATGAACCTGTTCGTCAACTTTGTGTAACTTTTTCTCTAACTCTCCTGTTAGTCTGAGCGCTTCCTCTTCTACTTTCTTTGGCTGTTGAGCTATTTATTCTACTATAACTAAGACTTCTGCTTTGGTAAGTGGTTTTACACCTCTTACTTCGGATAAAATCTGTTGTAATGCTTTATGGAACTCTTTTTGGTTTTTCCTAAGTTGCTGTTTACACTCTACTAACTCAAACTTAATAAAACTATTTTCTAGCTTTAAGTCGTGGAAATGTTTAATGAAAACTTTTGCAGACAAATTAACGTGATTGTAAATAACATCAATGTTATTTCTTAAATCTTTTAACTTTGGATTTGAAATACCAGATAAATCTAAATATTCGAGGTTAGCCGTCTGGGCATGATCATACCAATCTTGTATTGCTCTTTCGAACCTTTCGCTCATATCATTGATAAAAATATCTTAATTAAGAAAACCTTTTCGGAGATAATTCAGAAAAGCTATCCGGTTATAATTCAGAAAAATTATTCCGCTCTTTGATATGTATAAAATTCAAGTTTTAGTTTTTGAACTTGTCTTTGTACTATTTACCTGGGAAAAACATTTCTGGAATCAGAGCTAAGAATCAAAACTTAGCTCTAACTGGTATCTATGAAAGGCTAAAGCCTTAATTCGGGGGTCCTGAAGGGGTGATCATTATCAGGTATACTTGCATCTAATTTTATTTTGCTTGCACAAACTGTGTATTGAATCATCGCTCTTAAAGTTTTTATAAAGATTTTATTTAAGTGATTCAAACATCATCCTCTCAAGTGCAAGAGAAGAATACTTTTATCCCCCAAGACAAGAAGTATTACAACTTGTTGTGACCTCCACATACAAGTTGTTGGTACATCATCAAGATTATTTACATTATTCTTTGTGAAGATTGTTGTGAATATTTGATTGTAGATAGTTGTGCTAGATATATAGATTGTGTTATTAGTTAGTTGCTTGGTGTGAAGAAGAAAAATTAGGGATTAGATTGTAGTGAAGAAGCTAGGTGTGGAGTAGTTGTGAAGTGAATTGGTGTGAAGAAGATATGAGTGGAGTAGTTAGCTGTGAAGTAGATTGATTTGAAGAAGTTGTGACTTAGGTGTGAAGAAGTTGTGGTGTGTATATTGGTGTGTAAATTGGTGTGTAAGGTTTTCTCTGCCATAAGGGAGCTTGTTGATATAGTGAAGAAAACTCTCGAGTTAGGTGCTCGGGGAGTGGAGTAGGGCAAGGAAGGTGTCCTTGTAGCCGAACCACTATAAATCTCTTGTCTCGCGGTTCGATCTTTCCATATCTTATTTATTTCATTACTTATCATTGTTATATATTATTTATTGATAGTTGTTTATATTGTGCAAGACTTGAGATCACATATTATCGAATCTAAGTTTTTAAAAGCTAAGAAAACACTAAAACTATCTTTTATAACAAATTAAAAAGATGTAAAACTATTCAACCCCCCTTCTAGTTTTCCACAATTGGTATCAGAGCCACGTCTAGCAAGATTTTTAAAATATATTGAATTTTAAAACTTGTAATGATCTATGGAATCTGAAAAATATTTAGAAGGGCAATCTATGCAAAGACCACCACTATTTGAAAGTGATGGATTTTTATATTGGAAAAATAGATTCAAAACGTATGTGAAATCAAAAGATCTTGATCTTTGGCATATTATTACCTTTGGTGATTTTCCTCCTATTCAATATAATGTTGAAACTAAAATGGATGAAATTGTATATTTCGAAAAACAAAATGATGATTTGAAAAAGAAACTAGCAAAAAATAATGAGGCTAAAATGGTTATTTATAATGCGTTACTACGCAAAGAATATGAAAGAATTTTTATGTGTAAAACCGCCAAAGAAATTTGGGATTCTTTACTAATTACTCACCAAGGTAATAGCCAAGTCAAAGATAATAAAATAGATCTTCTTGTACAACAATATGAACAATTTACGATTCCGGAAGATGAATCAATTGATAATGCTTTTGCTAAGTTTAACACTATTATCACAAGTTTAAAAGCACTTGATGAGACATTTTCTAGTAAAAATTGTGTTAGGAAATTTCTTAGGGCATTGCATCCAAAATGGCGAGCTAAGGTCACGGCAATTGAAGAATCAAAGAACTTGATGACGTTATCACTAGATGAACTAATTGGCAACTTGAAGGTTCATGAAGAAATCATAAGAAGAGATTCGGAAACGGTCAAAGTCAAGAAAGAACAAACCAAATCCATTGCTCTAAAAGCCAAAAAGGAACCTAGTGATGATGATGATTCAAGTGACGAAAGTGAAGACGAAGAATATGCAATGGCCGTAAGAAAATTCAAGAAATTCTTCAAGAGACGAGGAAGATTCACTAGATCATCACGAGACGAAAGAAAAGCATTCCAAAGAAATAGAAGTGAAAACTACGGGAAAAGAAAGTGGGCAAAAGAAACCGATGAAATATGTTTTGGAATTGACTTGGAACCTGACGAATGGATCAAAGATAGCGGATGTTCGAGGCACATGACGGGGAACCGCAAGCTATTCTCTACATACAAGGCATACAATGGAGGTAACGTTATTTTTGGTAGTGACTTACGTGGAAAAATCATTGGCAAATGTACGAGTTCTCAAGACTCAGTTACTATTGAAAATGTAGAGCATGTAGTTAATTTAACATATAACTTGCTTAGTGTAGCACAAATATGTGATAATAAATGTAGAGTCACATTTACCGAAGAGGATAGCGAAATAGTTAAGAATGGAAAAATTATAGGTAGAGGAATTAGGAAAGGTGGCATATATGTTATGAAACTAGGAAACAAGCCTGAGGATAGGATATGCCTAACGACCCTAGATGAAAATTCCACATTGTGGCATAGGAGATTAGGACATGCTAACAAGAAACAAATACAATCTTTGGCCTCTAAGGAATTAGTTAGAAATTTGCCTAATCTAAAATATGACAAACATTTTTGTGATGCATGTAAAATTGGAAAACAAGCTTATGCTAGTCACAAAGCTAAGAATATAGTATCCACTACTAGGTGCCTAGAATTATTACATATGGATCTTTTCGGTCCATCCGCTGTGCGGAGCTATGGAAGAAACAAATATACCTTAGTAATAGTAGATGACTACTCTCGATACGCGTGGACTAGGTTTTTAAGTGACAAAACCCAAGCCTTTGAAAAATTCGAAATATTTAGTAAAATGATTCAAAATAAATTAGGATGCTCAATAGTTGCCATTAGGACGGACCATGGTAGGGAATTTGATAACGAAGTACAATTCGGAAAATATTGTGAGTTAAATGGAATATCTCACAATTTCTCCGCTCCTCGTAGTCCTCAATCAAATGGCGTAGTAGAAAGAAAAAATAGGTCACTACAAGAAATGAGTAGAACTATGTTAAATGAACAATCCATCCCACAAAAATTTTGGTGTCACGCCGTAGATACATCGACTTATATTTTAAATAGGGTATCAATTAGGAGAATTCTAGGAAAAACTCCTTATGAGTTATTAAGAGGTAGAAAACCAAACTTAAGCTACTTTAGGGTATTTGGAAGTAAATGTTATATTCTAAACACTAAGGATTACCTCACTAAGTTTGATCCAAAATCATATGAAGGAATATTTTTAGGATACTCACAAAAAAGCAAAGCATATATAATACTTAACAAACACTCCATGAAAGTAGAGAAATCACTAAATGTAACATTTGATGAAACACCACCACCTCCTAAAACATTACCTTTAGAAGATGATGATTTAGTCGAAGATGAAGCTATTGAGGTTAGTAAAACAAAACCCATAGGAAATGATAATGAAGACATTCACTTAGAAAATAACGAAACTGTTAATATTAAAGAATCTAGATCACATCCATTAGATAATATAATAGGACATCTTAACCAAAGAACCCTTAGGTCACAAGCCCAAGATAAAAACAATTTCGTTTGTTTCCTCTCAGCAATAGAACCTAAGAATATTAACGAGGCTTTAAAAGATGAAAGTTGGGTTATAGCTATGCAAGAAGAATTAAATCAATTTAAGGCAAATGATGTTTGGGAATTAGTCCCAAATCCAAAGAATATGACCATCATAGGAACTAAATGGGTATATAGGAATAAGCTAGATGAGAATAGAATAGTTACTAGGAACAAAGCTTGGTTAGTTGCCCAAGGTTATAATCAACAAGAATGAATTGATTATGACGAAACTTATGCCCCCGTAGCTAGACTATAATCAATTAGGATATTACTTGCCTATGCTTACGCCCTAGATTTTAAGTTATTCCAAATGGACGTGAAAAGTGCATTCCTTAATGGTTTTATCATTGAGGAGGTATATGTGGCACAACCTCCAGGATTCATTGACTTCGCAAAACCTGATTATGTTTATAAGTTAAAGAAAGCTTTGTATGGACTCAAACAAGCTCCCAAAGCTTGGTATGATCGATTAAAAGCTTTTCTTATTAAACATGATTATTCCATGAGAATGGTAGATAACACTCTTTTCACTAAAAGGAAAGACCCAAATCTCATCATTGTCCAAATATATTTTGATGACATTATATTTGGATCGACTTGTCAAGACATGTGTGATGAATTTGCCAAAATCATGCATGATGAGTTTGAGATGAGTATGATGGGTGAACTTAACTTCTTCCTAGGATTACAAATAAAACAACTAGAAGATCGAATATTTTTTAACCAATCTAAGTACATTAAGGAAATGCTTAAGAAATTTGGTCTAGAAGACTCAAAACCCATGAAAACTCCCATGTCTACGGAAGTGAAGCTCACAAAGAACGATGAAGGTGAGTCCGTAGATAACACCAAGTATAGAGGAATGATAGGTAGTTTACTATACTTGACGAAAAGTAGACCCGATATCATGTTTAGTGTCTGCCTTTGTGCCCGTTTTCAAGAGGATCCCAAAACCCCACACCTAGAAGCGGTTAAGCGTATCTTCCGATACATTAAAGGCACTATACACTTAGGATTATGGTATCCTAAGGGATCCGGCATAGAAACCATCGTCTATGCGGATTCGGATCATGCGGGAGACTACGTAGATAGAAAAAGCACTAGCGGTATTTGCACGTTTATGTGATATTGTCTAACATCTTGGTTTTCGAAGAAGCAAACCGCTCTTGCTATTTCTACCACCGAAGCCGAATATGTAAGCGCTGGAAAGGCATGTCAACAAGCACTATGGATGAAACAAGCTCTCGTAGACTATGGCATTAGGTTAGAAAATGTCCCCATTATGTGCGATAACAAAGGTGTGATAGATTTAAGTAAAAATCCGGTGCAACACTCTAGGACTAAACATATAGAAATACGCCATCATTTTCTTAGGGATAATGTACAAAAAGGAAATATATCTATAGAAAAGGTTGCATCGGAAGACAACATTGCGGATATATTCACAAAACCCCTTAAGCATGAATTATTCAACCACTTGCGTTTAGGATTAGGAATGATGGAACAAGTTAACTAAATTACATTGAATTGATACAAATTTATACTTGCATAAAATTTACTTTTCGTCCACTTCTTCATTTCTGAGTCTAGGAATCTATTTCGTACAAAATTAAAGATTGGGAAAGTTCATTTTCTTTGCATAAACTCTTTTGTAAAACCCAATCAATTTTCTTTAAAAATTATTCTCACATCTAGGAATCACATGAACATCATTTTCCTTGCATTGTTGATTAATGCTAAAAACATTGTTTTCCAAAATCATGCATAAACTCTCATCTAAATTGTCAAGGTATATAATCTAATATATATCTTTGACATTCACGATCGAGCAAAAATTGAATCAAGGAGATCTTTTGGATTGTTTCTTATGATCGTTATTTCTCTTTGCATTTAGGAGTCGAAACAATCACAACTCCACATTTGTTGCATATAGACACACACTAGGACAAATTCACTAATAATATTGTCATCTTGCTCCATGACTAGTTTTCCACTCATTAGTTGCCTTTGCCTTTGATCTAAGATAGGTGCCTTAGGAAGTTTAAGTGATATTGCCTTTACTTATCTCCTATTGCTTATTATGTGTTGCTTATTTGCTCTTTTGCTTATGTGTTTTTGCAGATTATATTAGATGCTATATTTCCTAAAGGAATTGAACTTGCTTGAATTCCAATCCAAAAACAAAACATTTCTGCAAATTTTCTGCCAAAAACCCAATTCTGGCAACCTGGAAATCACCAGATGGGCGGCCCCCTTAATTTTGTAAGGCAGCCCCCTTAATCATTAAGGGGACCGGCCATCTGATGGTCGGGTTTACATAATCTTTTCTGCTTTTTAGCCCATTTCAACCTATATTTCCCATTTTTCACCAACATATTTTGTCCTGGTCTCCCAAACAAACCTTATCCATCCTTAAACACACAAATATTACACTATAAATACCCCAAATATTCCGCACTCTCCATTCATCTCTTCATGACTTCTCCAAACAAACCAAAACCAAATGCCTCAAGGCTTGCAAGAATGACAGAAAAACCCGTTTGGCGAAGAAAAATCCCTCAAAACAAATCCATCATAACCAATGAAGTGGAAAATCACTCAACACCTCCAACCACTTACTTCCCAAACTTTACACCAAATTCACAAGGACATTCATTTGATCCTCTCTACAAACCATACAACATTGGCCAAACATCTTCCTTCATGCCAAACCACTCATCTCATCCTCCAACCATTTGTAATGAACCATACAAGTTTGATCAACCATCCCACTACAATTCCAACTACACAAACCCAATTCATCCATATCAACACAATGACTTTCTCCGCATTGCCACGGAAAAACGAAAGTTTTTGTGATGAAATATCACAAATCCATGATCTTTGTGATCTCAATGCCATGCATCTTGCACAACGCAACAAAGGGCAACCTCCATCATCACCCTACAACAATTGCCTTCCTCACTCTCTCAACTTGGATCAAGTTACAAACCACACTCACTATTGCCCTTGTTGCATCTTCCTTCAAAAACAAATCCTATACTTGAGTGAAGATATTTCTTGGATTGAATATCTCCTCACTCGACCTCATCCCATACCACCCTTAACACGATACAATATCGTAAGGTCCACCTCTTCCGCTCCATACCCCACTCCATATCCTTCTCCATCTAACAATTAAGCTTTATGCTTATTTTATCCTTCAAGCAAATAAAACAATCAACCATGGGTTGCAAGCAAGTCCAAGTGCTCTTTTAGGCAATATAGGACTATGTCTTTTCTTTTGTTTTATTATGTTCAATATGCCTTAAGCATATTAAATGTTGTAATGCTTTCTATGATGCTTGAATGAATCTATTTTTATTTGCATAATTATTGCTTTGCATGTATATGTGCCTTGTTCTCTTCTAATATTTTGTGTAGCCAAGATTTCCATAGCTCATTCCCTTGGTGCTCTCAAATGAGGGGGAGCATACATCAAGGGGGAGCATTAACCTTTTTGATTTTACAAAAAAGGGGAGAAGAGAATGTTAAACTCTAATAATACTTGTCTAAAAATTAATTTTTAGACCTAATGAGTTTAAGGTTTTGTAATCATCAAAAAGGGGGAGATTGTTGATATAAATAATGTCTTAAAATATTGTTAGCATATTAACAATGTCTCTATGTTTTGATAATTACAAAGCATAAACTCATTAATCTAAAACTTATGACATAAACAAGTTTTTGGTGCTTAATATTTGTCTTTGCTTCCATATCACTTAAGGTATGAATAAACAAAGGGTTTATTGCATTTCATGATCAAAGGAAATTTTTCTAATCACTAAATTTTTTATAAAATGTATTAAATATTTTATATCTTTTACAAAATTACTTTTGGAATTAAAAGAATATGTTTAATTCATTATAAATATATGATTTCAAATTTCCAACCAAAAATGGCAAATTTTATCCAGAAAAATATTCCTCACTAAAAGACAAGAAAAACCAACGTTCTGAAGGGGCGGCCCCCTTAATTCCTTAGGAGGCCCCCTTAATCATTAAGGGGACCGACCATTAATTAAGGGGACCGGCCACGCTCCAGAACAGTATTTTTCTCCCCTATAAATACTGGTTCGTCCCACAGAATTTTCTCACCTTTTGCACTCCTAAACTTTCTGTTCTAGATCCACATTTCCTTTCTCTTAATCCTTTGATCATAAGTACATAATCCTTTGTTTCAAAGTGATTCAAACATCATCCTCTCAAGTGCAAGAGAAGAATACTTCTATCCCCCAAGACATGAAGTATTACAACTTGTTGTGACCTCCACATACAAGTTGTTGGTACATCATCAAGATTATTTACATTATTCTTTGTGAAGATTGTTGTGAATATTTGATTATAGATAGTTGTGCTAGATATATAGATTGTGGGATTAGTTAGTTGCTTGGTGTGAAGAAGAAAAGTTAGGGATTAGATTGTAGTGAAGAAGCTAGGTGTGGAGTAGTTAGTTGTGAAGTGAATTGGTGTGAAGAAGATAGGAGTGTAGTAGTTAGCTGTGAAGTAGATTGATTTGAAGAAGTTATGTAGAAGTTGTGACTTAGGTGTGAAGAAGTTGTGGTGTGTATATTGGTGTGTAAATTGGTGTGTAAGGTTTTCTCTGCCATAAGGGAGCTTGTTGATATAGTGAAGAAAACTCTCGAGTTAGGTGCTCGGGGAGTGGAGTAGGGCAAGGAAGGTGTCCTTGTAGCCGAACCACTATAAATCTCTTGTCTCACTGTTCGATCTTTCCATCTCTTATTTATTTCATTACTTATCGTTGTTATATATTATTTATTGATAGTTGTTTATATTGTGCAAGACTTGAGATCACATATTATCGAATCTAAGTTTTTAAAAGCTAAGAAAACACTAAAACTATCTTTTATAACAAATTAAAAAGACGTAAAACTATTCAACCCCCCTTCTAGTTTTCCACATAAAGTACCCCTAACAATTGCTTCTATAACATTAAGGTCCAAGAATGGTCATTTGTTGAAGTGAACCTACCCATTTGGGTTTGGTTATTTAAGTTTCTTTATGATAATTTATGGTCTTAATTTTTCACACAAGTTATGGGTACAGTGCTTTGAAGATGTGGTGCATTCTATTCTTTGGGACTTTGGGGTGCTTGGGGATATCGGAATTGCATGAGGTCCCTTCTAATTCTGAAAGCCTAAAAGTGATACGCTTGTTATGCTTTTTTTTAAGCGGCAACTTTTTATAAATACTAACAAGTAGCTCACTGACATAAACACCAAGAAAGAAACATGCCTATTAACAAGTCTAAAAAGGCACCCAAACATAATCACATGAGACGGATGAAGTTCAAATGACACCACATATAGATGATACCTAAAATGAAGTTCAAACGACACAATCACGCTTGTTAAGTTATTCATTCTTTTTTATATATAAATTTAGAGTAAATTCATATATAACTTTGGCTTTGACTATCTGGACTTGTTACCAGAGTGAATTTCGGTCCAATATTGCGTAATGTTCCTTTTTCGCTCTAGCTCCTTGCTGGTTGCTAATGCAAAAAAGAGCCGCTAAAAGGCACAATTATGTTATTAGGAAAATGATGAATGTTGTAAAGTCTTTAAATGCTAGTAGATAAAGCAAGTTCTCATCTTTCTTAAGCTTGTGAACATTCATTTAATTATCTGTAAGAAATCCGTCAAAAATATATAACATGTGATTCAGATGCCATACTTACTTACAGGGATGGATACGTTTCAAGGCTTTTAAAGCTAAGATCTGCAAGGAGTAAACATATGAATTATGCTACTTTTAAGTATCTACTATTTTTGGCTAATTTCAAGTCGGTTGTCGGTAGAAACGTTTTGTCCACCAAAACCATGAACTGGTGATTAGTTTGTCCCTTTTTTATACATGAGAGTCGTTAATTTTGAAGATACTGAATTGATTATATACATACGCGGATGGTAATAAACTCATTTTCTTCTAATTTTACTTCTGAAATAGTTTTAAGGATCCTAGCAAGGTGTGAGGACCTAGAAACGAATATGAAAAAGAGAGAGTGTTACAAAGATTACACGACCAACTACATAGAAATCTAAAAGTTTGTTACTTGTATTAGAAAGAAAAAAAAACATCACTACACATAATTACAAAATTTGTCGAGTTTAATGTATTTTGGTGATATTTTGTTTCAGTCGAAAATCTAGGTGGAATTTATTAAAAATGAAAATATACACGTGTATATACCACGTGGCACGGGCATGTTGGGCAGCCAATGAGTGCACAAAATAGACGAATTTAGAAAGTTTGTTACTTTTTTAGAAAAGGAAAAAAGATCACTACAAAGAATTGGAAATGGTGACAAGTTCACTACATTTTGGTGGTATTTTCCTTAAAAGTTTCAAAGACGATATAACTATAAACGTAAGAAATAAAGGTCAACACAACTTGATATTTATCAAGGTTAATCACACGTTATGTATATCACTAAAGGACAAAATGAAATTATTTTGTGTACACAACTATAGAGTCCAAAATATTTCCAGTATGTTACACTAACATCATACGTTGCATAAGTATTTCATGGGTCCAATTTCATTTAAGGTTGTACACATTATATATATATATATATATATATATATATATATATATATATATATATATATATATATATATATATATATATATATATATATATATATATGTTGGGTCACTGAATTCCCCAATCTTCTTCTTACAAGGATTTGAACGTAAAATAACCTAAGTGTAAACAAGTCACTGAGTGAACAGTAACTCAGTGAGTCATCTTCAAGATGCTTAGACCGAGCCTAAGAAGAAAGGTTCTCCATTCAGTGAGGCGGAACTCAGTGAAATGTGATCTAAGCCAAGAAGAAGGTGATGGGTTCAGTGAGGATGACAATAACTCACTGAACCCCAAGACTCCTCAACAACTTCATGGTACTGAAGATTGATGACTAGAAGACTGAAGTTATGGCGAGACTGGGCGGGAAAGTTTGATCTGTTTCACTAAAGTGCTTTATCACTTTAAGGTCAAACTTTCCTCAAATGGTTAAAACCAAGCTGTCATCAGAAAGTGCCTTTTGGACTTAACCTAAAGAAGTTTCCCTTGCCAGAGAATAAAATCTATCAAGATTTTATTGAGGAACACTTAGGTCCATTGTATAATAGGGTTGTTCACATTTGTGTATAAATAGGTAGCATAAGAGAGGAGTAAAAGTTGACAAGTTTGTGCAATTAATGAAAAGCATTCACAAACAACTTTTACTCCTCCAAAGAACAACATAACCCCTGAGATAGCTCAGTGGGTCCTGAAAGTTGTCACTCAACATAGTTTGACTTTAGTGAGGAGTCAATACCATACTTGTCGTTTTCATTCCCAAGTGTTATTCCGCAAACACTTGGGTACGATTCTTTTTGATTAACTTCTAATAAAGAATTAAACGTTGAAAAATATTGTCTCTTATATTTACGTTACTTTATTGTTAATCATTTTATACATCTTTGTTTAAAGTCATACAACTTGGTTACTTTAGCTTTGTAGTTATTGTCAACCAAGTAAAAGGGACCAACAAGTGGTATCAGAGCCTCTGATTTGTAAAACTTAAACTTGTTTTCAAAACTTAAGAGTGCTCAAGTTTTTAAAATCAAGATCCCACTATGACTGACATAGATGTTCCCCAACTTGTCGACAAAAAGGGTGGAAGTTATTCAGCAACTGCCCCTCGACTAGAAGTTGGCAAATTTAACAAGTGGAAAAAGCGAATGCTTTGCTACTTAACTGGGATGGAACCATATTACATTAAGTTGATTAATGATGGTCCATATGTCCCAACAACTGCCCAAGGTTTAATTAAACCTGAAGCTCAGTGGACTCCAGATGAAAGGAGGGTGGTCAATCAAGACAAGCGCCTGAAAAGCATCATTATATCATGCCTTCCTGATGATATAATGGAATCAGTGATCAACTGTCCCACTGCCCAGCAGACATGGACTGACCTGGTTCATAGCTATGAAGGGCCTTCTGATACCAAAGAGAATAGAATCATGGACCTGAAGCTTAAATTCAATACCTTCAGGGCCAAGGATTCTGAAAGTCTCTCTGAGACTTATACTCGGTATAAGACCCTCCTGAATGAACTGACCAATGATGGTGTTATACTGTCAAAACATGAGATAAATGTTGGCTTTGTCAATAGTCACCCTGAGAAGTGGTTAAACTTCTCTCAGGGATTGAGAAATGCAAACCACATTCAGAACCTTGAGCTCCCTGCCATCTATGGGTAGTTTGTCTATGAAGACAATCTTATCACCAGGAGATACCCTGGTAAAGCTCAGGAGACCAAAAAGGCCTTGACAATTTCACCCATATCAACTGCTTTCTATTCAAAAGGTGTTGTGCAGGATTTTCAGGATGGTTCAGATGATGAGGTTGACCAAAGAACCAGTGAGGAGTACCTAAATGATCTTCATATTGAATTTCATGAAAGGGCACTTCTTGCTAATTCAAAAAGGTTTTTTAAGAAAGACAATTTCCCTTCTTCAAAAGCAAATGAAAACAGTGAATGTTTTAAATGTGGCAAAATGGGCCATTTTGGTAAAGACTGTTTTTCAAAAACAACCTCAGAACCATCCTTCGAATTTTCAGGAAATAACTCTTTTTCAGGGCCCAGCAAGTTTCAACCAAAAATGCTTCAATCTCAAAGTTTTGAAAAAGTCCATCAAATTGACTTTGAAGCCAAGTACAGTAAGGCAAAAGCTAAACTTGCCCTTCTTGAATCATCCTCAACAGTCTCTCAGCCTCCTCAGGCTCCAAAGCCTTCTCAAGCCTAGAACAAAGGGCTTGTTGCTGAAACATATGACTGGGATGAGGTTGAAGTGTCATCTGATGATGATGAAGCTCACATCAGTGCCCTGATGGCTCTATCAGATGACAATAAACTTGCTGTGGGGAAGAGTCATGCAAGAAATGGTGAATGGGTTAACATCACTATGAGGAAGGTAAATCTTTTACTTTCTATGGATGATAATGATGGTTGGAAATCTTACTTAGATTATATTAATGTGGATCTTAAGTATGTTGAAGAGCAAAGACTTAATTTATTTTTAAAATTTAACAAACTGAGTTTTGAATTAAATCATAGTAGAGATGAACTACTTGCTTTAAAACAAGCCAAGCTTGAAAGTGTTACACTTCAAATTCAAAACTCTGAACTAGTAAAACAAAATGAAGCTCTTCAGGAAGAAATTAAGAAAGAAAAGGAAATTATTTGGAAATGGACTCAGAAAAACCCCAAACTTTATGAAACACTGAGTCTCACACCTAGCCCCAAAAAGGCTGGTTTGGGTGATGATCAACTCACTGAAGTTTCTTGGGAGAGTAGCCATTCTACAACTTTTCTATTAACTAACATACTCTCTAGCAAAGAACTTGCTCCTAAACCTAGTGATTGGATTGAAAGAAACAATCCTGATAGTAAAATGCCAAATTTTAATACTGGAAGAATCCTGGAGCCTGAAAGTCAGGCTATCAAGGAGCTGCTAGGAGACACTGATGAACTTAGTCCTACTGAGTCCATCACTGAGTCTAAGTCTGATTCACCACTCCCTCCACTGAAATAACTTCAGGGAGCGGAACCCAATTCTGACCTTGCACCATTAGTCTATCAACCACATTCTCCCAAAGAGAAATCAGGTTTAGGAAAGACTATACTGAAAAGGCTTACTACTGCACCCACTGAACACCAAAAACCTTTAATACCCAATGAAGTGAAGCATGAAAGCATTGATTCAAAGCTTGATCAGCTTGCTGAACTTGTCAGGATGCTGAGTGAGAAAATTGAGTCTACTGGTAAGAATTCTAACTCAAAATATACAAAGCCCTCAGTACCCTCAAGTTCTTCCAAACCAAAAACTACACCCAGACCCTCAGGGAGATGTGAACTGTGCAATTATCCGAATCACAACACTGATAAATGCTACAGAGTCCTGCTTTGTATGCTATGCAAACAAGAGGACCACAGAACTTGTGATCACATCCCCCACACTCCTTCTTTAAAAGCAAAAGGTCTATACAAAAACCAAGGCTATCAGTATGCCACACCTTCCAAACAAAGACTGAAGGCTAAGCCTTTCTCGCCATGTCCTCAATGTGGTTTCAATGATCATCTTCCTGATGATTGTATGATGAAAGATTGCTGTGACATCTGTGGAGACCCCTCCCATGAAACCAGGGGACATGACAAAGTTATTCAGTCTAGAAGAAAAAACTAGACCAACACTTCTCAGTCACCTGAGGCATCAACCTCTACAAAATGTAATACATGTGGAAGCTCAGGTCACACAACTTCAGACCATGATTCATTAAATGAGTTCAAAAAGTCCCTGAGGACTAAGCCCATTAGAAAGTGGGTCAACAATAAAAACTAACCCAGTTTACTGTTTGTGCAGAAACGCATCAAGGATCCTACTTGGCATCTAGACAGTGGATGCTCCAGAAGTATGACTGGTGTGAAAAGTTTTCTGCACAAGTATGTGGAAGAACCAGGACCCAAAGTAGTATTTGGTGATAACTTATCAGCTCCCACTGAAGGTTATGGTTCGGTAAACTGCAATGGTATAGTTTTTACAAGAATAGCTTATGTTAATGGTCTCAAGTACAACCTGATAAGTGTTTCCCAACTATGTGATGCCAAATACATAGTTTAGTTTGATGACAAGAGAGGGACCATATTTAATGCAAATAAGGAAGTTGTGTTGATTGCCCCTAGGAGGGATGATGTATATGTCCTTGACATGTCATCCCTGACTCAGAATGGGACTTGTCTATTCTCAAAGGCAAGTGAGACAATGAACTTGCTATGGCATAGGAGACTCTCTCATCTCAACTTCAAGAGCATCAACAACCTGGCCAAACAGAACAAAGTTCTGGGCCTTCCATCCCTGGTGTATACCAAAGACAAGCCTTGTTCTGCTTGTGAAAAAGGAAAACACCACAGGGCATCATTCAAAACCAAACAAACTTTTTCCATCAAAAGCTGCCTACATCTTCTTCATATGGACCTTTTTAGACCTGTCAGTCCAATGTCCATTCACCATGAGAAGTATACTCTGGTCATAGTGGATGAATACTCAAGATATACTTGGGTTTACTTCCTGACCAAAAAGAGTCAGGCAGCTGAAACCATCATGTCATTTGTCAGGAACATTGAAAATCAAAATGATGTCAAAGTTAAACAGATCAGGACTGACAATGGCACTGAATTCAAAAACCAAGACCTTGTGTGTTTTTGTGATGAGAAAGGAATTTCTCAAAATTTCACTTCTCCCTATACTCCTGAACAAAATGGAGTAGCTGAAAGGAGAAATAGAACACTCATTGAGGCAGCAAGAACAATGTTAAATGGCTCAGTCCTCTCAAAACATTTTTGGACTGAGGCAGTTAAAACAGCCTGCTACACTCAAAATAGGTCAATCATTGTGAAAAGGCACAATAAGACTCCTTATGAGATATTCAAAGGAAGGATTCCTGACATCAGCTACTTTCATGTATTTGGGTGTCCTGTGTTTATACATAATCACAAGGATCACTTGGGTAAATTTGATGCCAAAGCTGATGATGGATACTTCCTGGGATATTCCCTGGTTTCTAAAGCCTTCAGGGTGTTCAACACAAGGAGACAATAAACCGAGGAAACTTATCACATTACTGTTGATGAGAGCACTGAATCCATCAGGTTCTCAAATTCCTCAGTAGAAGAAATTGGTATTGATGACTCATCAAGGTATCCTCCTGATGAGTATCATCCTGAGAACAATCCCTCAACCCAATACCAAGCTGATGCTGACGTCTCCTATTACATCATCCCTCACAACCTACCCCAACCACCTATCAGTGAGTTCATTGAAACTCAGCATGTCTCAAATGAGACTGAAACCACTGAACAAATTGTTCAGGAACCCTCTGAGCAAATTGTTCCTACAAATGTCACTGAAGCACATAGTGATGTGTCACCTCATGTTCCTGAGTCTGAACCTAATCAGGCTCATTCAAGCTCAAATTCCTATCCCAAACCTCAGGATAGCTGGACTAGATCCAAAGTCATTGAGCTTGTGAACATCATTGGTGAACCCACTGAAGGCATGCTCATAAGAAGCAAGGCTGCTAAACTCAAGGCCGCCACTGCCAATATATGTCTTTATGCTGACTATCTCTCAGAGATTGAGCCTAAAAATGTCAAAGAAGCCTTGACTTATGAAAGTTGGGTTCAGGCCATGAGAGATGAATTGGAAATATTTGACAGAAATGATGTCATGACCCTTGTTGAATGCCCCCAGGGTGCTTTAATCATTGGTATGAAATGGGTCTTTAAAAACAAGACCGATGAAAATGGCACAGTCATCAAAAACAAAGCAAGACTGGTTGCCAAAGGATATAATCAACAGGAAGGTATAGATTATGAGGAAACCTTTGCACCTGTTGCTAGAATGGAATCCATCAGGATCTCCCTTGCCTATGCAACTTACATGAACTTTAAAGTTTACCAAATGGATGTTAAAAGTGCATTCCTGAATGGTAACATCAAAGAAGATGTTTATATGCAACAGCCTCCTGGTTTCGAAAGTAGTGAATACCCCAACCATGTATACAAGCTTAACAAAGCCCTTTATGGACTGAAACAAGCACCCAGGGCATGGTATGAAACTCTTTCAGCCTTCCTGATCCAAAACAAGTTTGTCAGAGGAAAGATTGACAACACACTGTTCATCTACAGAACACAGGATGATGTCATTCTTGTCAAATTATATGTTGATGACATCATCTTTGGCTCAACAAGTTACAAACTTTGCAAACAGTTTGAGAAACTGATGACCACAAAGTTTGAAATGAGCATGATGGGTGAACTCACATACTTTCTTGGACTCCAAATTAAACAAACTAAAAAAGGAATATCCATTTGCCAAGAAAAATACCTCAAGAACCTACTGAAGAAGTATGAGCTGACTGACTGCTCTTCAGTAAAAACTCCTATGGTTCCTCCAAACAACCTTGGCCCTGATCTCACTGGAAAATCAGTGAATCAAACCCAATACAGAGGAATGATTGGCTCCCTGATGTACTTACTTGCCTCAAGGCCTGATATCCAATTCTCAGTCTGCCTGTGTGCCAGATACCAGGCTGAACCTAAAGAATCACATCTCACTGCTGTCAAGAGAATCATCAGGTACCTGAAGGGTACTCCAAACCTTGGTTTGTATTACCCAAAATGTTTAGGATTTGATCTCAAAGGGTACACTAACTCTGACTATGCAGGATGTAATATGGATAGGAAAAGTACTTCAGGATCCTGCCAATTTCTCGGTGGTAAACTTGTGTGTTGGAGTACAAAGAAACAATAGTCAGTGGCCATGTCCTCAGCTGAAGCTGAATATATGGCTGCTGCAGGATGCTGTGCAAATGTACTATGGATGAAGAGCCAACTGAGTGACTATGGCATTCAGTATAAGATGGTACCTATCTTTTGTGATAATACAAGTGCCATAGCCATCTCTAACAATCCAGTACTTCATCAAAGAACCAAACACATTGACATCAGATACCACTTCATCAGGGACCACATCACTAATGGAGAAATTGAACTACATTTCATCCCCACTGAATATCAGCTAGCTGATATATTCACAAAACCTTTGGATGAACCCACTTTCACAAGATTGAAAGCTGAATTGGGCATGTTGGACATAGAATCAGGAAACTGATCAAAAGTGTTCCAACCTGATGTACATTCTCTATGTCCCTGATCACACCCTTCCTGAAAACTCATTTTTTTTCTAATGAAAATTCATTCAGGGGGCTCAGGATGAAAAATGGCATTGAATACCCTAACTAAATGCTCTAAGTACTTAGTTAGTTAATGTCCCAGGTAGGTAACTAAATCCTATTAAATATAGGAATATATGTCACTTACACAACTGGCATCCACTCCTTGGGCCCCCACATCTCTCTCACCAAACACCACTAAGCATTAATTGCTCCCTCACACACAAAAGTTGTGATGATTTTTTCTCTGCAAAAGTGCATTATTTGCAGAGCCGCACAACTGTTCACCCACGATGTGAGAGAAAATAGGGGTAATAGGAATCGTGATATTTAATGCAGATATCAAACCAACATTATTATGCCGTTTTGGTTGAATAATTTAAACCTTTGGTATCCGCAACATCACTACCCTAATTCCCACCTTATAAATACCACCACAAAGAAGAACACACACACGCTTTAAAATCTTAACAAAACTCTTGCAAAATTATTTCAAGAACTCTTTTGCTTTCAAAATCTGTGTGTGCTTCTTCTTTATTCAAAACCAGACCTTTTTATCAAACTAAAATGGCATCTTCAAAGGTTATAAAATACGCACCCAATGTGGAATTCCAAATGGAAAGCGTAGACCTCACCAAAAACAATATGGTGGGGAACTTTGCCTACCCTGAAGGGTTCCCTGAATACAAGGATGTGGTGAAGTTCCTACAAAACTGTTTTCTCACCACCACATTCACAAAGACCCCCTCAGTCATCTATCATGACTACTTGAGGGAATTTTGGTGCTCAGCGGTGGTTGAAAACCCTGATGCGCCAAAGGAGGCCAAAATCAAGTTCTCAGTGAAGAATGGGACTAAGTCCCTTATTCTTGACTACAAAACCTTTGTCAAAGCCACTGGTCTTGACTACACTGAGACTTTTGTAGCCCCACCCACTAAAGAGGAAGTTAAACAACTCCTCTTAGAACTAGGGCCCTATGATAAGCATCATCCTGATGTTACTCCAGGGGCCCTACTGAACAAAGCCCCCATCATCAAAACATGGTTCCCTGCCCCTTGGAGGATCTTGATGACATTTGTAATTCAGGTCCTTGGGGGGAATAAGTCCTCAACTGAGCAACTAAACACTACTCAATCAATGATAGTGTACTGTCTTATTGAGGGTAAAAAGATTGACCTTGGAGAAATTATCTTCAGGGACCTCATAGGCAAATTGGGTGGGAAGTCTAGGCAAAAACACATGTCTTACCCTAGATTCATTTCCTGTGCCTTGAATGACCTACTAGGGTCTGAGTATATCAAGCCTGACAGTGTCGGCTTTGAACCTGATGTCTTACATAAGGCAAACTACGCACATGACCCTAATGAGGTAACACCTGTCGCCTTGACCACATATATGCTGACTGCTATCCAGAGTGACAACATAGTTTCACCAATTACCTCTCCCACCAAAAAGGTGAAGAGGAAGAAGGGACAGGGGTCCAGGAAGGTGGCTCAACCCAAGCCACTCGCCACTGAGACCTCTGCCCCTAAGCCTGACAATAGGGGGCAACAACAACAGACCCTGACTGCTGACACCATCAGGATCATCAGCCAATCTTTGGCCACAAAACAAAGGCCAACGGAGGGCACTGAGACATCACACTCAGTGTCCTCGGGCGAACCCGTTCCCAAAGGCCCTGCTGGCATAAATAAGTCAGTGGGGTTGGAACCAACTAAACCTTCACATCCTGCTAAAGACTCTGGAAAATCACAACCAGAGTATCAGGGAGTAAGGGGTCCTATACCCTCAGTGGGGCAGCACTATTCCACTGAGAAGGGGATCCACAAACATTCACATCCTGCCAAAGGCTCGGGTTAATCACAACCCAAGCAACAGGGAGTTCTCGCCCCTAAATCTTCGACAGGCCAGCACAAGCCTGTTGGAAAGGGTGGCATAACCACTCAGGTGCTTGATGAGGACATTCGCCAATCAAAAGTTTTGTCTGAGGGCATAAAAACTCATCCCAAAGACTTAGAGGGAAACATACAACCCGCTGATAGGGACACAACATTCACGGCTCCTAGTGATGGTTCTGAGAAACACCCATCAGTGCCTGAAGGGGTCACGAGGGACAAAGATTCAGAGGGACACATACCACCCGCTGATATGGAACTCACAACCACCCCCGAAGGTGCGCATAACACGGGAATTGACCCTGAGGACCAGGTAGATAAAACCCAATCTACCAGATTTGAGGGGTCAGGACCTGGCAAAAATGAAGGCAAGTCTTCTTATGAAGAGGAGCCAGATAACCTTACTTTGCAGATTCAGTCCCTAGCTGAAGCTCAGGAAGTTTTGTACTCTGATGATGAATTCAACAGTGATGAGGAAGTCTTCAAGGCCGGAGATGATATGGAGCTTGAGGAGACTGTCCCTGAACCAATTCCTCAGTCTCCTTAATTTTCTAACCATGACGATGCTAACACATATTCCGAGCCAGAGTCCTCAGGAGATGATCAGGCTCCTCTCACTGTGAAGACCTTCACCAAATTCATCAAAAAGTTTACTAACATTTTCTACAGGGGGATCACTGATGAGGTCTTTGACATGCACACTGAACAAGCAGTTCATTATCATAATCTCAAAGATGCTGTCGAAGACTTCGATGAAGATGTCAGGGAACAACATGCCTTAGTCAACCACTCCCTGACATAGATGATCACTCGCCTGAATCAGTTTTTGATAACCCTCAACCAGCTGAATGTAGGGGTTCAGTCGGTTCAAGACTCAGTCAAGGATGATCCTGAACTCACCAGGAATCTACTTCAGGCATCTGAGACATATCAGGTAAACTCAGTGGCCCTCACTGAGTTACTTGACTTGTTGAAAGGTTCTAATCTTCAGGGTCTCACCACTACTGTGGAGTCTCTCAAATCTTCCTTCATCAAAATGGAGGAATCAGTGACAGCTTAGTCCCAACGGTCTACTTCTCTGGCATAGACCTTGGGATCTAGGATGACAGCTCTTGAACATGCACAAGCTGCACTTGACTCCAGGGTGTCCATCATTCAGCAGGATACTCAGGAGATCAAGTCTATGATGACTAAAATTTTTCAAGCCTTCAAGGGAGCATCTACTTCTTCTTCAGTACAGCCAACACTTGCCATCACTGACACTCAGGCAAATGTTGAGGGGGAGAATGCTACTGAAGCCCCTAATACTGTTGAACAAGAAGCTGGACAGCCCTCTCACACTGAGGGGGAGCATGTCACTGAAGCCACACCAATCACTGAAGTTCCACCACAGGAGGAACCAGTCTCCTCTTCTCTTGGACAGGACAGAGGCAAAAGTATTGCTACCACCTCTAGTCCTGAAATTGTGTTCAAGCCAACCTCAACCTTGGTCAGATTTGACCTTGATGCACCTATCAGAGTCCCGTTTGAAATCAATGGAGTAGTACATCATCTCACTCATGACGAAATTCAAGCTCACATGGAAAGGATTGAGACACTACTCAAGGTGGCTGAAGAAGAGAGAATGAGCAAGCCTGCTCTAATTAAGGTTGTTCATGAGGAAGCTGAAAAGATTGGTTTGGATACTGAGGCACTAGCAACTGTGCAAGTTGGATACTGAGGCACTTTAAAAAGGCTCTGGAAGAAGAGCTAAATGCTCTAAAAAAGGAAAGGGAAAATAAGCTCAGGAAGGACGCTCAAATAAGAAAACACAGGGTCGAAAAGTATACTTGGGTGATGAAAGAAAGGTTAAGACCTGAAACCATCACTGACATTCAAATCCACAGAAACACCGATCCTGCAGTGGTCACCGTCTTCAGGGGACATGATAAAAGAATACTTGACATCCATAAGCCTTTCAAGTTTGCTGACTTTGGCATCACTGAGCTTGATGAGCTTCGTTCTATCATTGCCAAAAAGAACAATGTTGTGGTACCTAAACTTCTTGAATCACTGAAGGATAGGTACGACAGACTAAGAGCAATGCCTGAGGCTCTTAACATTCCCTCACTTTTTCCTGACTCTGCAGAAGAGACTGCTCCATCTAAGGCTTCCAAGAGGAAAAGGAAGTAAATTGAGATGGAGCCTGAGATCAAAGTACCAGGGTTAGAGTGTGACAGGTTGCTTCCTGAAGGGATCACGTTCGTGATCAATGCGGTCCTTAAAGCTCCTGAAAGAGGCTTATGCTTCACTGATGAATATGGAAGCCTGGCTTTCCAAAGGTGGTCTGATATGGATAAGGCAGGAATCAAAGCTATGCTCATGTACCTCATGTTGGCGTCCCCCATCAAGAGTGATGAGAACAAAAGATTCTGCCAGGACTTGGAAGCAATGATCAATGAACATCCTGAAAGACACCTACACAGATCAAAGAAAGCAAAGCTTGAAAACCTTGGATACCACCTGAACATCTGATCTGCAACAACTATCTTTTTTTATCTTTTTGTAATTTGTAGGACTTGTAATAACTATGAATAAACTTTGATGTTTTGTTTAAATTATGTGTCCTACTTTTAATTACAACAACATTCAGTAAGAGATGAAGACCCCTGCCAACTCACACTGAATCAAGAAATACTTAGGCTATTTGTATGTTCAAATAGGGGGAGATTGTTGGGTCACTGAATTTCCCAATCTTCTTCTTACAAGGATTTGAACGTAAAATAACCTA